>CM035786.1:20930560-21415560 GCA_020466265.1 Siphamia tubifer | reverse complement strand
GCCATGGAAGGGAGATAAAGAATGGAGTCACAATTCTGTGACCACTTTCTTTACATTCTTTATACTCTTTGCGTAATCAAATCTTAATATATTTCTGATTTACTTTACTAAAATTGTATGTACAATCAGTTTATTCTTAATTATTGAAATTTTATAATACATGTACTCTTGTAATTTTATCTGTAATTTTATTTCTTATTCATTGATCTATTTCGTATTTATAATCAGTTTATTTTGTAAATTTGTACCTTAATTTTTAATCAATGTGAAGCACTTTATTTAAATTTTATAATCAGCTTATTTTGTATAATGTATTTTTCCCTCTGTCTTAAAATTGTACTTTAATTTTTAATCAATGTGAAACACTTTGGACTACAGTGTTTGTATGAAAGGTGCTGTACAAATAAAGATGATGATGATTATTATTATTATTATTATTATTATTATTATTATTATTATTATTATTATTATATGCCTGAGAGCAAATGTTTCCTCGTATCTGGCAAATGAGTCGTCCTTTAAAACTAATGCTCTACCAGTTCAGCCAATCACAAATGTCCAAGAATAGAGAACCTGCTGCAAACTAAGATACTATATATAAAGATGGATGATGGGATGTCATTTCACGGATGTAGGGAAAAATGAAGTCACTATTCTGAGCTTCTGTGTGGAAATAGAGCAGTTAAGTAGAATCTATAGTGTTATCAGTGATCAGTAATTACAGCTGCCAATCACGTATTTAAGCTCCTTTATATGTGAAGTCACAATTGTTTTCAGGCTGGAGAAAATCTAACCCAAAGCCAGGGATTTAAGGGGCTGGATTCTTGTTTTCTATCAGGCCTCTTGAAAGATAATAGGCAACATTTCTTAATTTCCTCAATTTCCTAAAAGCCAAAAGGATCAATAAAGTTCTATCTACACTGGAAAAACTGAGAATCTTACCAAGAGTGTGTGTTTTTTTTTTAATTTTATTTCTAGTCTAAAACATAATGAGCAAAAGGGTTTTTCAATGAGACGAGATATGAGAACTTACTTTGAGATACTTATATCGTGATTATTTTTGCTTAATTCAAGCAAAAAAAATTACAAATCTGCCAGTGGAACAAGTGAAAATTCTCTTGGTACATTTAAAAAAAAAAATAGATCTACTGTCTAAAATAAGTTCTTACAGTATATCTCAATTAAAATGTACTCTTTAGGTGATTTTATGAGTGAGGATTTGGACTTGAAATTAGAAAAATAACTTTTTTTGGGGGGGATTTTGGCTAATAAAGCCAATAAATAATTGCTTTAATGGGGTCATATTTTTGTTAAACCCACTTTTATTAGTCTTTGGTTCATGTATTTGTGTATTTGAACCATAATACTTCAAAAAAACTTGACCTTTTAACCCTACAGGTTCTGAAAAGCTATCTTTATGTTCAGTTTGGTTAAAAAAAAAAAAAAATCAAGCAGATTGCTACAACCTGTTGTAATTCCTTCTTAATTTTTATGCGTCTATAGCTAATTATGTCACTACATTTGCTCATATAAGATCAAGACATGTGACCAACAGTTCTTCTAATATGCCAGTGTTTCTCAAACATGTTTGGGCTAACATCCACCAATGTTTTAAAATTCATGATTCCATTTTAAAAAAGCAAAAGGTGTGTTATATTATAGTCCAGGAGTGTCAAACTCATTTCAATTCAGGGGCCACATTTGATCTGTAGAGGGCCGGACCAGTATAATAATAACTATAATGTAAAAAAATAATGTCAACTTGAAACATTCCTCTGCTTTAGAGCAATAAAAAGTCAAGTTATGTGATAAAATGGTTGTATCCTTTAAAACAATGTGAATAACATGGATAAAATTACATTTCTCAAGAAAATTATGTGATGTTTTAACAATATTTATCATTTACAAAAGTAAATTACAATTTACAGATCATGGTAGATCAACAAAATATATATAAAACATTTAATAAGAGGTGGAATATTGGTAAACTTACCCTTCTGACATTTCAATAATGTTCATTTGTTCAGGTTACTTGTAGTTTTTGTGAAATAATCAATGTAGTGTAATTACAGTGAAATTACCTGAAGATTTTTACATTTACAAAAAGAAACATTGTGGAATTGTGAGTATTTATACAATATGATGCTAGCATTTTACTCACCTGACCCAGCTGTGATTAAATTGGTCTGTATGTGGAAGCTGAACTAAAATGATTTATATCTTCAGTGTCATTTTTCGATTTCACAAACTCATCCCAGGGGCCAGACTGGACCATTTCAAGGGCCGGATTTGGCCCCAAAGCCACATGTTTGACACCTATGTTATAGTCTATTGATTTAATGCAGGTATTTATTTTGAATATCTAAGTAACATGTCAGTGAATGTACATTTACAGACAGTTAATTATTTCCCTGCATGAAAACCATTTGAATGAATATTAAAATAAAGTAGTCACATCTTGGGTGTAGACCATAAAAAGAACATGATGTTTTTGTGCTTTAACAGCCAAGTTTTATCTTTTAACAGCCAAATGTGTAAAAAAAAAATTAAAAAATATATATATATATAGATATAGATATATATATAGATATATATATATATATATATATATATATATATATATATATATATATATATATATATAGATATAGATATAGATATAGATATAGATATAGCTAATCATACATTTATTTGGAGTGCAGCACATCTATATTAAAAAAACAAAAACGTTATATTCAGTAACATTATTCACACTGTTCCTGTTCAACCATAAATAATTGTTCCTGCCTAAGGATGTCAAGAACATGACTCCATGTATTTAGCGATTTTGTTTGTTTTCCTCATACGAACTGGTTTTCATAAAGGTCTCATTTAACCTGTGGTATTACTCTCTGAATAATAAGTATATCCATGGAAAAAAAAGGGAAATAAAGCAAACTGCGCTTTCACATTTGAGTGATTTGAAGCAGTTTGCAGTAATGGTTGTTTGTGATTCCCTGGAAGCACCTCACAGTGCAATAATACAGAATACTGTCACATTCCAAGGCTACGTTAGCAGGCTTTTTTAAGCACGTCTTTTCTCAAACAAATTCATTGACGCAATGTGTTGAAGTGATGAGGTTTGTTCTTTTCTTCTGTTCGCCTGCAGGAAGCTGTTTTGTGCATCCATATTCAACAGCTCGTCTTTGTAGAAAATGTTAGCGTGCTAAGATGTCAGGAGCGTTCAACTTTGTGTATGACTGCATAGAAGTTCTAAAAATAAATACATGTTAAATGGTCTGTAGCACGAGCATTGTACTGAGACGTCATAGACCTATGTCATTAGATTATACATATACATTTTTAAAATCTCTATTCACCATTTAAGTCCTTGAATTTTATTTATTTAAATTTAATATAATTTAATTTAATATTAATTTCATATAATATTTAAATTTTTTGCATGCTGGTCTTGATTTGATATCAAAGCAATAACAAATAAGTATTACGTAAAATCTCTGCTTCAGAAAGTTTCAAGGTTTTAGCTTCTTTTTTTTTTTTAAATCAAAGAAATAGTATCCAACAATATTGGTGAGGATGAAAATCCCATCAGGTATGAAACTATATCAAAATCATTTTGAAAAGTTACCTAGAAATAATTGGAAACCTTCATTTTATTTTAATTCCAGCACCACTGAGTTCAAAACCATTCAACCAATAAAATAATCTAATGAATGGGTTTCTGGCTGCTGCAAAAATAAAGTTAAAACGTTAAAATCTACACTTCTTCCAAAGTCCACCTGACACTGCCTTCAAATAGAATTGATCACACACTCACATTTTATAGCTGGAAGTAAAAAAACAAAACAAAAAAAAAACATATATTGTTTTCTACAGTAAATATTTCTTAAATGGGTTTTGATTAATTTAAAGGTGTGACATTTAGTTTTTTTTAAATGAAATGATGTATTTTACAACATTTCCCTTTGGTCTACATAAACTGTAAATGCTTGGCTCTGAATTCCGCATTAACCCCTTCATGCATGCATTATGATAACCTTAATTAATATTTAATTGTAATTTTTTTGTTTGCCTGCATGTTTTTATTCCTCTTTAGTCATGAAAAAAACAATATGATTGACATTTTTAGTGACCTATTTTTCATGGCGTTGCAAAACTGCCCGATGTGTTTATTTTTTTTGAAGGAAAGAAACGTGTTTACTGATATACTGTGTAAAAACTCATCAGTAATCACTGCGGTTAATATGATTTACATGGGGCAAGGGTCATACATTGAGGTCACAGGATTGTTATTACTTTAAATGTTTGTGGGTTTTTTTTTTCTTCCCTCCTTTCCTTCAGATCGCTACGTACTGGTTGGCAGCCACCATGACGGTGACCAGGGAGGCGGGGCCTCAGCCATTATGAATCAACTCATCGCCGCGTTCACAGAGCAGACCAAACGAGGATTGGTGCCGGACCGTACCACTGTGTTTTGCTCATGGGGAGGTTCGGCCTTAGGGAACATGGGCTCATATGAATGGGGAAAGGTCAGTAGGCACGAACATATGCTTTTCTAAATGTTTGCACAAAAGACAAAGGTGGTAGTTTGTGGATTATTTAAGCAGTACCACCCTCTTTGGCACATTAATAATGATACAAATGTATGTTTTTAGCCATTTATAGGGTACTCAGAAATATTCAGATATTAAAACTGTCTACCCTGGTGTGTTATTGAAAAACATAACAAGGCTTTATTACCTTTGTGATTTTTTACCCCCAAAAGTTTTTAGAAAATGTAGAAAACTGAGGTCAATGAAGGTACCATATTTCTTTTCTTACCTGAAAGTTAAAAAAAAATCAGTAAAGTCACATGTAAGATACTAGGAGCATATATTTTTCAACATTATAACAGCATAAGTGCTGATCCAGACACCTGTCAACTGTTAACATATACAGTACATTATCCCTCAAAACGCCATTACTTTCTTTAGTACCATTACTTCATGGCTCCTGAAGGATTATTCTGGGTATCTGTGAATTGCCTTGGGAGTCTGGTTAATATGTGAAGTATCATGGGAAGTTTTTTTTTTTCTATTATTTGACACTGTATACATAAAATTGGATTTGATTTTACCTATCAAAGCAGGTACACTCTTGGTTCATACAGGGGTGGACTTCACAGACCCTGTAGACAACATCAGACCTAGGGTTGTTGCCTTACTGTAACTGTTGCGGTTATTGGCGAAATTACCAAAAATAGTCTCGTCTCGTCATCTGAACCCATTTTATCCTCACTAGGGTCACAAGGGTCATTGGGGGCCTAATCCAGCTACAATAGGTGATGGTGGGGTACACCCTGTATGAGTCTCCAGTTCATCTCAGGGGTGAACATATATAGACAAACAATTAACCTCACATTCACACCTATGGGCAATTTAATTAACCAATTAATGTGCATGTGTTTGGATGGTGGGAGGAAACCGGAGTACCTGGAGAAAACCCACGCAGACACGAGGAGAACATGCAAACTCCACACTGAAAGGTCTGGTGTGGGAATAGAACCAGGGACCTTCTTGCTGTGAGGCATGAGTGCTAACCTCTGCACCACCATGCCACCCCAGAAATAGTCACTTTCCCTGATAAAGAGTTAAATTATATTTGTCAATAAATCCAACTGAGGCGGTCACTGGTGAACAGAGGAGTTTTCATATGGATTCCTGGTAATGACATTAAATTATAAGTAGAACAAAGCTAGTTGATGAAAATCTATTTTTTTGTAATGGTCACAAAGATCTTCTTTTTAACAGTAATCCCCCAAAAAGGAAAAATCCATTGTCATTTGGATGTGGTAACCTTGTATCAACTGAATATATATGTATATATAATCCCTACTACTTTCTATACAAGCCAGGGAATATACACTGGAAAAAATGTGGTTGTACTTAAAGTCAAGCTAATAAATTGTTGGAATATTGCTGCTTTCAACTTGGGTGCAAAATGAATGAAAAACTCATTTTCTTTTTCATCCATTTTGCTCCCATTAGTCAATGAAGACTTTTCTGTTTCCATCTTTTCCCCTATTCTGTTAACCTGTTAATGAGTCCCTTTGCCAGGGTGGCTCAATAATTAGGCAATAAGAGGCATTGTCCCTCTACATATATTTGCCCAGTTATTAATCCAACGGTGTTTATGCAAAAGTCACTTGTACAAGAAAGATTCATAACTTGATGATGTGTTCCTGAATTGAAATGGAGCAATTAATTGGCAAATACAACAGAGTATTTTTTAAAACTGGGAAGAAAATGTTTTATGGACAAAAGATAATAATGGTGACATATCACCAAGAGTCTGATGTTAATTATGCAGTTATGATTGTGGTTGTAACATAATTTCTAAACTGTGTGTTCTGTTCAGGATAATGATGTGGTCCTACAGAGCAGTGCGGTGGCCTACGTCAGCCTGAACTCTCCAGTCAGAGGAACAGAGACCCTTAGAGCTGGAGCTTCTCCGACCCTGCTCCAACTCACCTCCGATATACAGCGGGTAACTATGACGATGACAACTATTACTACTATTGTTAATACAACCACTAAAATCCCTGCAACACATCTGACATTCAAAACTCAGATAGATTAATTTGTATTTCTCTGTGAATGAATGGTGAGGTTATGTTGTTTATCTGTCCATCTGCTAGCATGATAACTCAAAAGGTTATGGATAGATTTGGCTGAAATTGTCAGGACATGTTGATACAGGCACACGGAATGAATGATTCCGTTTTGGTGGTGATTGGTGCTACTCGAAGAAGTGAAAGTGAAACATATCACTCATTTACGTCATTTGGAGGGTGGGCTGATCTGCCTTGTCAGAGTAATTTTATACAATATTTAGTTCATATAATGTATATTATTATGGATGGAGGCAAAAAAGCCAGGTGTAGATTATTAATGCACAAAGTGATAATTTTATTTTCCTTGGTCAGGATATGTACAAGCAGTTCAGCTTGTATTTACAAGGATGACAATTAATAGTGAATAATGAAAGAGCTGCAGCATCTGAAACTGACCACAGTGAACATTTGAAAGATAAACAGTACCACAGTGTTAATTTTTTCATTAAGTAATTTATTTCAGTTTTTTGCCAACTACTACTTTTTGGCAAATACTAGAATACTGAAAAAAACATACTGAATGATAGTGGGACAACAAAAATGAAATAAAATAAATGTAAAAAATCAAGTTTATGGCATCGTTTTGCTAGTTTTTTTTTTTTTTTTTTTTAATTGACTGCCAATAGTTAAACAGGAAGATATGAAAAAAAAACTGTAACTTGACATGTCAAATTATGTTTTTAACAAACGGCAAAGACTGAACAGAATCTGGAGAAACAAACATACTGCCTGCAGAGTCACTTCAACATGATCAAACTTATCGTTATTTTCAGCGCTTAATACTTTTCTACCTAACTCTGGTTAAGTGTAAAATATAACCAGATGATAGTGTTTTTGGTGTTAATGATGTGCATCACATGAAAAGAAAGATGCAGTCCACTGAGCCGCTTCACAATGAGTTTAAAAGATGCAAATTTACTTTTATTTGTCAGACAGATGAAAAGAGTTGATTGTTTGACCTTGACATGTTTCAGCTCCAGCCTGTAGCCTTCCTCAGAACAGTCATGTGTTGTTCCTGTCACATTTTGTTGTGAAATGTTTTATCCTGGTTTGCCAGGCAACAGGAAACAATTATGGCCCCCGTGGCCTGACGTCCCACAGAGGACAGGCAGTGGGATGCCAGGCAGTAGGGGGTTCACTCCTCCTCTGTTGCCTGGTAAATCAGGATAAAACAGCTGACATGACGCAGGGACAACAATTGACCCTTCTGAGGAAGGCTACATACTGGAGCCAAAACATGTCAAGGTCAAACAATCAACTCTTTTTCCATCTGTCTGACAAATAAGAAAAGGAAATTTGGATAGGTTCTATTAGACACTATGAACCGAAGTGGACTAATTTCTAGGATAATTTTACACCTTGCAAAAGTCATAAGCCCCTTTTACACAGCACTTCTGTTATGGAAATATTTAAGTTTTATTCAGAAACAATGTGTGCCTCAGTGAAATGGTAAGATCATTACTTCTGTTTAACACCTTTGGAGGTACTAACAGAGCCACAATAAATGTGGAACTATGTTTCTGGAAAGATATATAAAAGGAACACACAAGGTGTGAAATTTTGATGATGTGTTGTGTTTTGCGTATTGATGTGCAAATTTAAAAATGAGTTCAGGCCATGTACAGTAAACAAATATATCGATACGAATAGATTGATGTTGAACTTGGGAGACCCAGAGGTCCACGAGCTGTTTTCACTTTGGGCAGATGACTCTATCCATGCTAATGTTTGTGGAAGAGTGAAAGAGTGGCAGACTCTGGAGAGGTTAGCAACACCTCTATGTTTAGGGTATTTCCAATGCACAAAGTATTTGTCACACTATGCACTGTGTGATTTCTCTTTGATTCTGGAACACAGGTCTGTTGTGAGGGCAGCACGGTGGTGCAGTGGTTAGCACACGTGCCTTACAGCAAGAAGGACCCTGGTTGTATTCCCACACCAGACCTTTCTGTGTGGAGTTTGCATGTTCTCCTCGTGTCTGCATGGGTTTTCTCCAGGTACTCCGGTTTCCTCTCACCATTTAAACACATGCACTGATAGGTTACTTGGTTAATCTCAATTGTCCATAGGTGTGAATGTGAGAGTGATTGTTTGTCTATATATGTTCAACCCTGAGATGAACTGGAGACTCATACAGGGTGTACCCCGCCTTCACCCATTGTAGCTGGATGAGGCCCCCAGTGACCCATGTGACCCTAGTGAGGATAAAGAGGGTTCAGATGATGAGAGAGAGAGGTCTGTTGTGTACAAGTCCAGCCTGTCTCACCTCTGTTACTCCTTTGTCTTGGCTTTGGAAATCAGCCAATGGTGGAAAAAAGGTGGGATCACCATCTCACCCTTTTTTTGGGATCTCTGCATAAAAGTGGCTATACTCTACAGTAAAGGTAGGGAAGTTCAAATATGGGATTAAGACAAAAGGATCTTGCCATTGACTACTGTTCATGTTTTCACAAAGCCATAGGTCTGATTGGACGCACTGGAAGGGGCAGGACATCAGCTAACTATGTTAAACCCTGAGACAAACTGATGTCCCTACTACCACAGAGCTGTGGAAATAAACAGAGCTGATGCACTTTGAGGGACACTTCTATATGAGCAGTTGGACACAACACGAAGCCGTTAAGTCGTGTCGCCATAGCAGCTACTGACGTTACCACAGCAACCTCTGCAGATAGGCTGGTGAAGTCTGGAAATCAGGTCTAACCACATAACACAAATAACAGTGCAGTTTTAACAAACTCCAACTGCCTGCAACCATGGAACATAGTCTGAACATCATTCCCCAAAATGCAGTATATTTATCTGCTTATTTGTCTCAAATTTGAAAGAAAATATAAGTACATTTACATAGTCATTCATTAATGGTCATCAATCACAGACAAAGTAACAAAATATAATACATTTAATGTAAGTGTACATATGTGTACAGTTTGAGAATGGACAGAAAGAAGCAAAGGCTTATCTAGTCCATTCAGTGTCGGATTCATAGCCAAATATATTTCCTTAATAGGCTATTATAACACATTAAATTACAAAACAAGGAATACAGCACATTTATGTTGGTTGTAGTATCATAGTGCAACCATTCTGTCAGAATGAAATATCATCAAATACAGAGTATATAGAGTACACTGTAAACCTGAATGTTCAGAATAATTAAATATATTTCAGTAACTTATGAATACTCAGTTTCAGAAATAGTACTACTAACTAAAATGTATTAAGTTGCTGTAACCGGTTCTTCTTTTTAATATTTTTCATTAAGGGGAACTATTGTGGATATAACTGACCATAACTTAAAAACATAGATGAGGTACAACTGGGTGGAATTAAGTCATTAAATGCTGAGAATTGTATTGTACTGTTATTTGTCTTGTTTCAAATAAGGATGATTGAAAAAAAAAAAAAAAACTTAACTGATGTAGTAGATGCTGAAATACAATTTCAGAGCACTCCAAATAATCAACAATATATATCACACCAAAAAAATTACAAAATAGTAATTTTATTCTGTGGTTCAGTTGGTAGAGTAAAGGTTCATGTCCTGTCTCTGTCTGTCCACATGTCCAAAATGTTTTACCTGATTTGCCCTATCGCTCACCACTGTGAAAACACATTTTTAGGGATATTGACATATAACTTGCATTCCCATATATACATCCCATATTTAATAGGGTCTATTCTTGACCACCTCACACCTTTCCTGAAAATGTAATGGAAATTGATTAAGTAGGTTTTGCATGAAGTTGCTGACAGACAAACAACAACAAAAAACAATACACAAAACCAAGAACAAGACCCTCACCTCCCCTTTGGGCGAGAGGAGTAAAAATGCTCCAGGGAAAACATCTTGCACCCCACCTTTAAAATAAAATATTAAAAAAATACTAACACAGAATAATTCACTGAGTAAAGAATGTCCCTTTTTCTTTGGGAGGTGTTGGATAGTTCTCCCAGGATGATCTAAATAAATCCTCCTTCCTACCCTTGCACTGGCTATTCTCCTGATTAAGTATAGCAGCTCTATGACTCAGCCTCCCAAATGGTCGTTTTATTCCAACCTGGGGGTGTTTTGCAGATGTGGTCTACTCTTGCAGACATGTTCTTCCTCCCAAGTTTCTTCATCTCTTTGAGCTCTGAAAACTTTTGCCTTTTTGAAAACACACACCTTATCATCACTCCCTTTTGTTTTTAATTTTTTCCTTTTTCCCTTCAGCAGAACATCCCTCCTCCATTTTTAAAAAAAATTTTTTTACTCTCCTTCGATCACCTTCAAGCCTCCTCTTTCATCAGCACCACATCCCTTTCCGACGGCACTTTCTTATTTCTCATTAAAACCTCCCTCTCACATCTTTGTACTTTCTCTTTGTCTCTCCGGTTTATAGAATACACTATTTTTATTTGTCTGTTTAGGTTAGTCATCCATCTTCAGCAAAGGTTGATGTTAATGTCACACGCTGATTCGGGTACAGAACATCACAATGGCCACACACTGCTGATAAATATCCCTTTCTTCCTCTCCTCTACCATAAACTTAATTAGTAACAGTAGCCAAGTCTACCTGGTCCATCTGTAATGAAGCATCAGACAGGCTCTGCCAAAGCAGAATTTAAAAAAAAGAGAAGTAACTTCTATTTGAGATGTTCTTTAATGAAATAGCTTTTAACAAGAAAGGAGACACTGAGACTTCAGACACTGTGATGAAACTTTACTTTCTCTACCAAAATGTTTTGCAGCAGGTTTGTCGTACCTATAAAAACAGCAGCAAAAATATATAAACCCAATTTTAAAATACTTAAAGCCTCAAAACTTGATAGCTTTGTGGTATCAATGAGCTAAAAATCCATATCCCTATATTGCTGGTTTCTGGCTAATCCCAAATATTTTAAGAAAGAGAGGAAATGATTGACAGCTCTAATTACCAATCGCAAATCAGATTCCAGTGTTGTAGTGGACCATTTTCTTCTTTCTGTCTCTGTTTTGGACTTGACCCTTTAAAAGCTTGGTCTCCCCCAGTGGGAGGAGAAGGACTCCAGACCAACATTTAAAAAAAAAAAAACATACTCTTACTCGTCGTCTCCCGCTTCATCCAGTTCCGTGTCGCGGGGGCAGCAGCCTCAGCAAAGTAGCCCAGACTTCCCTCACCCCAACTACCTCAGCCAGCTCATCCAGGGGAATCCCGAGGTATTCCCAGGCCAGCCGAGAGATACAATCCCTCCAGCATGTCCTGGGTCGACCCTGAGGTCTCCTCCCAGATGGACATGCCCGGAACACCTCCCCAGGGAGGCGTCCAGGAGGCATCCTCACGAGGTGGTTAAACATATGTTGACAAAAAAATTTTAATTACCCATCATTATAAATGCATTTAAATGTTGGGCAAAAGGCAATCCTATGGTGCAATGCAAGGATTCTACATTCAGTTAGTGTCTATGACTTCACTTCAGTTGCTGGTGCGATCATAGACTGACTTGATTGTATGGGGTTGGTCTGGATTTGGTCTTCACTCAGTCTTTTCTGTGTTTAAAAACCAATTACCTTTGTCTCGACCTGGTTTTCAACCTTGAAAGCTTCGGTCTCGACTCAGTCTCAACATAAGAGATCTTGTCCGCACCACTATCAGATTCTGTGACCTGGGTGAGATTCTACTGCTTTACTCCATGTTTTAGTGCTGAAGTATGGAAAACTGGATTCACTTTTCTTAACACGGTGAAATGCTGTTGTGGGATTGTCTATATTTACATTTAATCTTTTGATTTGGATAAAGACTAGAGTGCTATATAAGAAGAAGAAGGTGTTTGCTTCTGTAGCTTTAAACTAATAAAAAGCTTTTTCTGCATGATGCAAACCACAATTAGCTGGACAGTTGACTGGCCTGGGCACTCCCCCTTCCAGAAGTGATGAGTCACAGCATGACAGTAGCAAGTGAAAAAGATGAGGAACAAATAAGAAGACACATACTCATCACCACATAAGGCAGTATGTATGAAAAGTACTGATCTGCTGCATCGTTGTTGTCCATATTCTTGCTCGGTGTTGTTGTCCTCCTCCTACATCTACTTCAAATATGCCGTGTTTGATTACTAATTGTTCTTTGTCCATGATGCCAACCAGAAAGGATGTGTAGCACCACGTACTGTCAAACACACCTCGCTCAATAATTTGATTCTTTTGCTGCACATGAACACACAGATTTTTCAGAAACTCAAGTTAAATACTTAAAGTACTTTTTTTGTCATTATACACTGTACAACAAAATTTGTCCTCTGCATTTAACCCATCCTTGATGCCATTGGGGCACCTGTAAGGAGCAGTGGGCAGCCATTGGTGGCACCCGGCGACCCATCTCCTGCTGTAGAGCCAGGCTAATGGTCAGAATTACCTGGAGGATTTGACCCTAACAAACATATTTTTGGGTGATGGGGGAAACCGGAGCACCCAGAGGAAACCCATCCAGACATAGGGAGATAAACATGCAAACTGCACACAGTAAGTCCTGCACGGTCCGGGAATCAAAACTTGGTCTTCTTGCTGTGAGGCAAGTGCGCTAACCGATCAGCCACCGTGCCGTCTTCTTTTTCTTGGTTGTTTTTTTTAGCTTGGTCATTGCCAATAGACATGACGTGTATGCAAACATAGATACTGAAAAACTATAAGAGAGAGAATACTAATGTAAGTCTCACTCACCCAGGTCATTATTCATCCTCAGTAGTTTTTTGATGTTCCTGAAAAAAACCTCCTTACGATCAGCTAATACAACTGATGAAAAACTTTCAGAATCAATACCTGTTGCGTATTGTGTGACACGATGGTAAATATAGCCATTTGGTCATCAGCAGTATATGGTTTGCCCCAGTTAGTGTCATATGAGGGAGAAAACGTGTTAGAGCTGAAATCGATAACTGCCAGGAAGGTTCAGCTGTGATGCAGGTGAAGGAGACTCTCTGCAGATAAACATTTACCCTTTTATGTATGGATTTCTGTTTTGCAGCAGGGCTTTGTATTGTCAAAAAGCAGGGGTTTCGATGTGTTGACAAATAAAAAAATAAAAAAAAGTCATATGCATCATTACAGAGCCACAAAATCTCTGTACTGACCAGAGAAAACCTCCTCCTCTGGGTTTAGTCTTTGTTTACCTCTCTCTCATCTTGCTTACCTCTTTGTACCTAATTGACCATTTGTGGCAGCTGCATTTCTGGCACATCGTACAGCTCTATTCATCATCTCCTGAAGATCAGGACTGCCCCAGGTATGCCCCCCCTCCCAATATTTAGAAAGGGTTAGTCTAAGCATGTCATTAATCATGTTTGTGCAACAGCTGTAATACTTCCTACTTATCTTACTTTGCTGGGACCTGTCATCCAAATCGAGATGCTGCTGCACTGATAGTTTTGGAATGGGTGCTTGGGAACCAATTATAGTAGAAGTAGATGCTTTTTTGTAGGGAATTACACCAGGAGAGGGCAGATGGACAAAAAGCAGGCAGAAGTACAGGGAACACAAATGGTAAGAGAGATTGTATGTGTGCTTTAGTGGCTAGAAGAATACAAAACAAATGACTAGGTTTATGCTTTAATTGGACATTGTTGCAGAGATGTATGTGTATCTAGTTCCCAGTCTGAGCGTGGGTGGCAAGTAGCACCTACCTCCATTTGATAACAAATGGTCACCAGTGGAGAGCTTATTGTTAGACTAAAAAAAGACCACAGTAGCAAATCCTTCATCTGTGCTCTCTCCCAAGAAATGGTCATGAACCTGCAGTTGTGTATTTGTCTCTACCAGTCGTTGTTTGTCTGCGTGTGTGCTTGAGGATACACTTGTTTTTGTGCAAACAGCGAGACACTTAAATCACACTCAGAGCTTTGTGTGAGGTTTATAAAGGGGAGAAGGCCTTTTCCACATCTCTGAAGTGGCAAAAAAGGTTGAATTGCAATGAAGTAAAACTCAATTATTTAATTCAGTAAACTAATGTCTATTATTATCTGACATTTTGTTCGTGTGTGCTCAGTTGGAAGTACTTCACTGAGTTTTATTCAGCTAAATGAGTTCTTCTTACCACAAGTCTCCCTCTAGTGGAACATTTCCACAGTGTGTCGTCAGGCCAACACAACTATTTGATTCGACTCATATTAAATTGCAAGTACTGCATTTTCCATGGAATATTTCAGATGAAATTATCCTTATTTCTAATGCTGTCCATGATCATTCCCCCCACCCTACCTTTCTTCACTGCCTTTTTGCTACTGTCATGGCAATTGGTCCAAATAATGCTTAATTTATCCAGCATTCAATGAAAGTAAAGATGCCAAATGTGTAAAATTCCAAACATTAATTATATTTGCAGACATAGTATGTGACATTTCCCACCAGTGTGAGAACCGTGGTCAGCGAGCTATAGAATGAATTAGAGTGGGAGTGGAGTAGCAAGGGAGAAACGGTTGTAAAGTTTAAGGACAAAACTATAATTTTTGGATTCAGTTATCATAAGTGTCACACTCATTTTACTTCAGGAGACACATTTTGTCTCAAGTGGAGTTAAAGGGTTAACTTTAACATCAATATAACCTGTCAAGACTCGACCAGTCAAGTGTCACCAAGTCTTCTGTGTAATCATGTATGTCATGCTGTGGGTTGGATTGGTCCATTTGGAGGGCCACTTTTGGCCCAGTTTTTTTGACACCCCTGAGGTAAATCAACAACAAAACTGCATGGATGTTCCAGACATGGGCAAACAAGGGCCAGTGTGGGTGCAAGTTTTTGTTCCAACCAACCAACAGTCCATAGTTTGACCAATCAACTCTCTGAAGACTGAGATCAGTTGATTAAATTGAGTCCAGTCATGTTTTCTGCTGCTTGGTTGGAACAAAAACCTGCAGCTACACTGGCCCTTTGTGGAATAGTTTGGACATGTCCACGTTCTAGATGCAATACATGTACTGGAAAATAATCAAAATCTTACCAAGTGTCTTTTTCTCCTTTCTAGTCATAATATATAATCACACTTAATCTAATACAAATAATAATAATAATAATACCTCAACCTTATATAGCGCTTTTTTTGGACACTCAAAGACACTTAATATAATAGAATACAATACAATACACGACACGACACTACACTACACAATCATCTAAGGAGTAACTTTTAATTGAGATATTAGAGCTTTCTTTTAGATAATAGATTTTGAAAATCTTCCCCAAATAATTTTGCTTCTTCCATTGGCAGATTTTTTTTATGCTTGAATTAAGCAGCAAAAATTGTTATATGTAATGACATTTTAATTAGAAATTACCAAAATACACTTGGTAAGACTGAGAGTTGTGTAGTGTCACTAATGCACCAGGTTACTGTTAGAGGTATGAGGCTGATGGGACTGTGAAGGTTTTTCATGTTTCATCCAGGTTTGACTGTCAAACACAACTGAGTAATAAGTCTTCTGAGGAGGCTGACGTCCCTTTGTTTTTGTATTTTTCCCTCCACTCATGTGGAGTGCTACTATTATTAACAAAAGATACAATTTCACTGCCCAAAAATTGACACCCACAAACAGCCCAGCCGCAGAAAACACAAGAGGAAAGGAGAAAATGCAGGCAGAGGCACACGCTGGCAATAAAAATCACACTCGATCATTACCTCAAAGCTTTTCTCAGTCAATAAAGTGTAGTGTATAAAGAATAGTCCTCATAATAAATGTGTGCTAAATCATAACTTAATATGTGTAGAAGGGTCATTTGTAAATCAAAATCCTCATGTTTTTGTTCTGTTAAAAAATATCTATTCATATTTGATGACTCATCTTGAAGTTGGTTACCCGCATTTATGCAAAGAATTGTGAAATCGTACTATGACTAAGCATGTGGGTAGCCTGAATTGTTCTCACAGCACAAGGTAGGAGTTATGTTTTTGGATTTCAGTTGCAAAGGATCACAAAATAAAGTTTTCATTTGTCCTCCCAGCACTTTTGATCAACACTTAAACTTTTTGAGCAGAAATACACTTCCTTTGATATTAAATCACATCTTTATTTTCATTTTCATTTGCATTGGTCGACTTTGGATTCCTAACAAATTACACCAGATTTTGTACCACATGCTCTTCTTAGTTTAACACTGGGTCAATAAAAATGTTTATATCTGAAAGACCGTTTTCACTCTACTCAAAAACACCATTGAATAAAAGGTGCAAGGCACCACAAACCCTACCCCATCGCACATATTTCACTAAGTATAGGTAAATGGAAAAATTTGAAAATAAATAACATTTTTAACTTTGACCTACCTTTCCCAAAATGTAATGACATCTATTCTGTGTCATTGGCAATCAATATACCCAGTTTGGTATGAATTGAACTGATAGTTTTGCTGGTGAAGCCAATTAACCAAAAACAATACATATTTCCACAGACAATCTATGTTTCCAATATGTTGGGTTTAATCACGATTTGTGTTACAAATTTTCTTCTGTTGATTTTTTCTAAAAAACCTTGAGTGAAAAATAATGGCAGATTCATTTGAATTGTAACAACTTGGGAGGCTTTCAGACTGGATGGATGGAAAATGTTGATGCGATACATATTTACATATGTTTTGGAGATTTTATCACATTGTTGGTATTTTTTTCTGTATTTTAGATGAGTTTTTCAATATGTTAGGATTCTTGTGTGAATTTTAGTAGATTTTAACATGTTTTGTATATCTTTTTCAACACATTTTTTGTAGGTAGGTAGGTAGGTAGATAGTGGAGGTAGATACTATAGATAGATAGAGACTCCTACACTACACAGGCAGTGGTAAATATTAACATCACCCCACATTTGAGGATAAGCAAGAGTGTGGAATTTATGTCTAATTTATTTGCTTTTCTTATAAAACCAGTAAAAAAGATGCTTACAATAAATCCCCAGTATAAGTCTGACTTTACTGCTGTACAGCCATCCAGACTAGCTCAACAGCACACTTGGTATAATGTTTGAAATAATACGCTGTCGGCAATATGTTTGAATTACCACAGCTCTTGTACCGTCTGGATAGGCATTGTGTGGCTGTGGCGGCTTCCATGAATCTCCATAATCACAAGGAGAAGCTGCTGAGCCTCAGAAGGTATTTATATGACTGCTGCCGTAGCCCTTCCATCATGGTTTCATATCCCAGCGACAGAACATAAGTAGGGGAACACATATGAAAATGTGTTGAGGTGAAGAATGAATGCTGTCATTGCTTGTGGCTGTGGCATTCGTCAGGTGGCGTCAAGTGATGCATTTGCCCAACGGCAGTTTTGCAGCTCGCCTTGTCTGGAAATGTTATAGAAGACATAGTGTTTGTAAAAGGCTAAAGGGACAGCAGTCATATACTCTAGCCAGGGCTGAACCGAGATTAATTCCTACTTTAATAGATCGCCCCTAAATGAATTAAAGGCAGATTATAGCCTAATTTGTCTAGAACTTGTGGTCTTGAAATATACATAATTGCCTTCAGCTAGTATTAAATCAATGTGTATTCTCACTGTTGCACTGTTCCTCTGTAGGCAACTTTTTTTTTTTCCCCAATGTGGACTTTCAACGCACTCAGCAAATATTTGATCAATTACTAGGAGAGAAGTTATATTTTTCAGATCATAGACGATGATGCAACATTAGGTGAGGAAAATTAACGTAATTTGGCCAAAAATATGACTTTGTTTCATATTGTTCTATTGTTACTGCATGTTAAGCGTCTTTAAGTGTCATGAAAAGCGCTATACAAATCAAATGTATTGTTATTATTATTATTAGTAGTAGTAGTAGTAGTAGTAGTAGTATAATTGTTTGACAATAGTAGATTTCTTTTTGGGAAAGGCTTTCTACAGCATACATATATCTACGGTTTTAATACACTTTTGATTCTATGGCACAAGAAAAACCAAAGGATCTACCACTGCAGCCACAGTACCCCCTCAGTACCCCATCTAAATATTAGCTGAAACTGTCCAAATGAAAATGCAGTGAAAGTTGAAGTGATGATGAGATATTGCCTTTGATTTGACCTTTTATTGTATATTCACATTAACATTGCTGAAATCAGACTGGTTTAATATGATAATATTGGTTTGTGTATCATCTGAAAAGTCCAGCACAAGTTGTACAAAACAACAACAACAACAAAACATGAAGGAAGAAAGAAAGTTGGTTCCTCTATAATGCAATTTTTATGTAGATGGCGAGCCAAGAAAAACATGCATGCACAAATTTTAAAATAGCATAATGTTCAATGCATTCTCAAAGGTTTGGTGTGTAATATTTAATTACATCTACTGGTGAGTTTACAGAAGGCAATCAACTGAACACCTTACGAAGGGCCATGAAGCAATTAACCTTTGTGGCCTATATACAGCAGAAATGCACATGGAGTAAAGACAGAATGAAGAGGGCTGGCTATAGATCAAAGAAAGTCTGAGGGACTCATACAAGAACACAACACATGATCAGAATCACTACTTCCATACAAGTGAGGTAATTTTATGGACAGAAAAACTGGGATTTCTTGTAAGCTGATTTTACTTGAATATTTAATTTCTGCCAATTTTTTTACTTTTACTCCCTACATTTTTACAGAAATGTCTGTACTTTATACTCAAAATAGACTTGTTACTTTTATAAACTAAACAGATGTGTGAAAAACCAGTCGCTTCAGAGAGAAAATGAGTGGAGGAGAGAAACTGTGACTTTATATATTTTAGTTATATCACCTGATCATCTGATAATTTTGACTTTTTATCTCACAATTTTGACTTTTTATCTCATAATTTTAACTTTTTCTCTTAAAATACTGCATTTTTATCTCCCATTAATAACTTTTTTTTTTTATCTCATGACTTTTTATGTCAATTGTCAAATATCCTGCCCATATCCACAAAACTGAGTAACTGTGACTCAATCAAACACATTATCTACACAGTAACTCACTTTTAAAGGCTTTTTTTTAGATACTTTTGAAACTTTTCATATTTTTCCTAAGTATTATTGCGTTCATGACAACAACAAAAAAGCAGTTTTACTTTTGTACTTCATTACAATTGAGAAGTTGTACTTTTTTATGTGTTTTTGGATGACAATTTTTTGGTTTGTTTTGGATGTTTTTGTTGGACTATGACTGCATTTGTTAGAATATGGTTCCTCTGTGGATAATTATGAGACATAAAGGTTCAGATCAGCTGTTTGTCATTTGTATTTTGACCAAATGAGTGATTGTACCTGCTGTGAATATTTTATCTGAAGGTGGATTATATCTTCCAATGTGTGAGAATGTCCATTGTCAAACTACTTTAGGTCATGTGACATTTGGGACAGTTTTGGGTGGTTTTGCTAAGCACTTTTGAGCAACTCCGGCCTATATATGGACCCTTGGAGGTTTAAAGGGTTAAACTGTAAAAAAAAAAAAAAAAAAAGGAACCAATGTGGTTACATGAGATGTGTGACACTCGTTTGGTTAAGCATGTCTTGGCTTGGCTTCTTTCTCCTGGAGTCTCCTCATGGGCTCCTCTGTTTGCATCTCCGGCGGGAAGGACTAGCACATAAAGAGAGTCGAGTTGAGGTAAAGACCCAGTGCTACAGCGTCAGAACTGAGACGAACAGCAGGTGTTCAGGTGTTGGAATTGAACACGCTCTTTCATTGCAGTGGCCTCCTGGGGTGACTGAATGGAAGAGAGCCATTGTTAATGTTATCAGGAACACCTGTGCTTTGCCTGATTTTACAAGCCAGAATGTCTGCTGTAAAAAAAAAAAAAAAAAGGTTAAGTTAAAATAAAGGTAAAAAAACCCCAAGAAATGAAGATGAGAACAACAATAAGTAACACTGGGATGGAAGTACCTGGACGACTTATCTACACTAGCTTTGTGATGCTGTTACATGATATTTTACTTGTTCATTCTGATATTCTGCCTAGAACAGGGGTGTCAAACTTTAGTATAGGAGCCACGTTAAACCAAATTTGATCTGAAGACGGCCATACCACTCAAATAATAATATAATATATAAATTATGTCAACCCCCAATTTCCCTTTACGTTTTAGAGCAAAACCAATTAAATTATGTAAGAAAAATGTTCAAACCTACTAACTATCCTTTAAAACAATGTGAATAACATCAATAGATTAGATTAGATTAGATTAGATATAATTATTGATCCCTTGGGAAGACTCCCATTTTGGTTCCAGCAGTATAAAGGAAAAGCAGCACACAAGAAATTGAGAATAAAAGTATTTGATAAATAAATATAAGTATAAAACAAGATTATGTCTCTGTTTATCATTTACATATGTTAATTACAATGTACAGATTATGTATTAGTGGATGTACACATACAGCCAGAACATTGTTAAATGTGTTACACTTTGGACATTTAAAAAATGTTCATATTTGTTCAGGTTATTTGCATTTATGTGAAATAATACTTTGTTTTATTGTAAATACGGTAAAATGACATAAAAATGTTTAAATTAACAGAGAGAAAAATGTATTTATAGGTTATTATGATAGTATTTTACTGATCCAACCCATTTTGATCTGTATGTGAAACCTGAAATGACCGCGGCTCAGTTGGTCCAATAACCGCAGGGTTGGTAGTTTGAATCCCACTCCTTTCGAGTCAGATCATTGTGTCCTTGCGCAAGACACTTCACCCTCTTTGCCTCCAGTGCCACTCACACTGTGGTGGTCAGAGGGGCCATGGGTGTAATATGTTAGCCACGCTTCTGTCAGTCTGTCCCAGGGTAGCTGTAGCTATGTATGTAGTTTACCACCACTAGAGGGAGCATGTAAGAGTGAAATGGGGTGCTTTTCGGTCCCATCTGGAAATATTTTTCTGATAGTAACATGTGGGCAATACATTATCCCGCTTATTCTACGGGTTAATACAGCTTATTACTGCTACTACTCTAATAGACTGGATAAAATAGAAATTACAACATAGCGAATATTTACTTTCATAGTGGCTGAACAACGTGTGGAGTGATATGGTACCATGAATCTAAAGTGACTAAACTTGTTGCCATTGGCAGCAGGTGTTAATGGCGCAGTGGGCGGTTATAAAAAAAAAAATCCACTGCAGAACGCTGGGAACGTTCATTCAAAGTGAATGGGAGCTGTCACAATGTTCTAGAGGGCCGTAGAATAATAATGTGAAGTGCTTTGAGTGGCCTTTGAGTGCTATATAAATCCAATCTATCATTATCATTATTATTATTGTTAAAATTATTAGTATATTTCCTATCATTTTCGTATTTCACAAATTTATCCCAGGGGTCAGGCTGGACCCTTTAGGGGGCCAGATTTGGCCCTCGGACCTTATGTTTGTTACCTGTGGCCTATAGTGAAACAGTTACAGAAAAAGAAAATGCTCCACCTCTGTCTCATTGGTTGTGTGTGGATCACTTTGTCTATTTAATAACCCAGTCACTCATCTCTGCATGGATGGGACAGGCTTTTCAGTTCAACAGCTGCAAATGGGTTTTCCAAAGACTACAGACCGGAACAGAATCATTATTATCATCACATTCATAATGCAAAGTTGTTTTTGTCATTTGGCACTTTGTTGTTTTTGTGCTTAGCATTCTGATTAGCATACACCTCCACTGTCTGCTGCACATGCACTTGATGCGTCATCATGTACATTGAGAGTACAAAGCATTACAGTTGCAACTCTAATTAGAAAAAATGGAAAGGAAGATTATAAATATAAAGTCCAAAAGCTCTTAAAATTACTTTTAAGCAATGGTGGACCTTTGCTCCTCACCTCCAAACATTATTCAGTTTTAAGCTTTAAGTCCAGTAAGCCATTTTATGTAGCACATATTATTTTGTAGACTGAGTGATACTGAGTAGTAAGCTGAGATTTCAAAATAATTCCATTCTCCTTTTATCACAGCAGACAAAGAAATTAAATATTGATCCCGTTGTGGCACCACAGCTTGAAATTACCCATTCACTGTGCTGTCTCATTCTTACTATCTTATTCGCTCCGTCGTCTTGCTGTATCCCTTTACCTTTTGGTATTCTTCCCTCTGTGAAAGACTACTCAAGTGTAAGAAAGTGTAGAGGGAAGAACTTCACAGCTTGACTTCAAAATCATAGTCCAGCCACAGTGTGTTAAAAATGTGAGGATCTGAGGGAAAAGAAACAAAGCTGATGAAATGATAGTCTGATACTTTATTTTATTCTTTTTGATTTAACAAGCATTTCTTTGTTCTTTTTTCCGTCGTCGTTGTCTCCCACTTCATCTGGGTCTGGCTTGTGGGGGCAGCAGCCTCAGCAAAGTAAGCCAGACTTCCCTTATCCCAGCTACCTCAGCCAGCTCCTCCAGGGGAATCCCGAGGTGTTCCCAGGCCAGCTGAAAGATATAATCCCTCTAGCGTGTCCTGGGTCAACCCCCAGGTCTCCTCCTGGATGCACATGCCTGGAACACCTCCCCAGGGAGGCGTCCAGGAGGCATCCTAACAAGATGCCTGAGTCAATTCAGCTGGCTCCTCCGGACATGGTGGAGCAGCGGCTCTATTTCGAGTCCCTCCCGGATGTCCAAGCTTGTCACCCTATGTCTAAGGCTGAGCCTGGCCACCCAGTGGAGGAAACTCATCTCGGTCGCTTTTACCCGTGATCTCATTCTTTCGGTCATGACCCAAAGCTCATGACCATAGGTGACAGTGGGAATGTAGATCGACCGGTAAATCGAGAGCGTCGCCTTCTGAGCTCCTTCTGCTGAAAATGCAAAACTATTGTTGTTACACATGCGTGTTGAAAAGGCAGTGTTCTATCACAGCACCACCTACAGCCTGGGATGAATATCCTATCCAATTCCATACACTCTTGTGCCTCCGTATGCACTGAGATTTCTGAATGGCAATGCTCGTGTAAATGTGGATAAATAGGTTAAGACCAGATGCCACTTTCTTCTCTTCCGATCGTTTCTGTATAAATGTAGCCCTATTTTCTCAAAACAATAAAAATACATGTTTACATACATGTCTGGTTTTAACATTATCTTCCTGTAAAAACTGGAGCTATAGCTGCCTTAAGCTGACAAATAAACAAGTTTGTATTGTATCTTCACTTACAGTTTTTTTATGTTGCAGTGTTACAACATTTTGGTGTTAAATCCACAGATATTTTTACAGTGTACCTGAAATTGCACATTTGTTTGTCCTAGATTTTTATCCACCGCAGTAATCCTCTCTCTTCTAGTTTTCTTTAATCTAGTGCAAAAAGATATGATAGAAGACAAAGTCAAGAAGAATTCTTAATTCCGACTTGAATCACTGAATACTGAGCAAACATAAATCAGGGTTAGACCACGCCAGCAACTCCCTCTGTGTCATAGTTTTAATCCATGTCTCCATGAAAGTGTTTACTTTTTGAATGAGGAAGTATTTGCACAGATTACTGAACTGTCTATAGTGCTGATGTCTCTGATTTTCGCATTGTTGAGTCATGGGAAAATCAGATGAAATTAACTCGGCAGGGGGAAATACAGACAGAGTAGTAATGGATGGATGATAGTCCTGCTGCACCACTGAGGGGCTTCAAAAAATTTAACTGAAGTGTCGAGTAACAAAGTACAATCTCTATGTTACCTTAATTAAGTACAAATGTTGGTTATCTATACTATAGTAAAGTAAGTATTTTTCAACTGACTTTTCACTTCTGTTTCTTACTACTACTTCTCTGTACTTTCTACCTTTTGCACTAAAAAAATAGCTTCATTACTCCTTTTTAGCTCATCCGGATGAAGCGTAATGACAATAGCTCATTGCGACTTCGCTCATCCATCATGGTCATCCACAATTCACTAAAATCGCTTCTCCTCCCTCAATTCTCAACAGATTTCAATTCTGATTTTGTGATCTATTGAATGACTCCATTTTGTTGATAGCAAGACATTACAGCTGTGAGGTGGTATTGTTTAATTTAGCTTATTGATCATCTTCATCATATCACATATTCTAATGTTGACATTGCTGAAGTTGATCAAAGGCATAGGCTGAAGCAAAAATCTTATAAATGCGAAATCTATTGGTTTTTACATCTGATGTTTTGCTCTATTCCAGTAACTATAAGCAACTGGTCATCATATCTTCTGCTCCATTAAACACATTAATGCTCAGTAGTGCACATATATGGGTTGCAAACTATTACATAATCAAAAACAAATATATTTTAGCAAAAAGACAAAAAGTCTCTGTTTTGAATGTCTGGGATTTCCAGGAATTTGTGGCATTAAAATGGTGCTTATGACCTAAAAAGATTAGGAAACACTGGTGTACACTATTAAACCACATACCTGGTTCTTTTGCGAAGGGGAACTAGTGCAGAATTATCTTAAACTCAAACTGTGGGAAAACATGTCAATTGGTATGACATGTTCAGTCATGTGTGCAAAGTGAACACTCCTGGTTTATCTAATGGCATCCTTGCTTGCAAATTGGATTAATGTTGCAGTCAACCCAATTGTAATCACATTTATGCAATCTAAATTCAGTTAAATTCATCATGTATCTAAGGTCAATAAAACCATTTCAATATAACCGCACAATGTGAGAATGAATGAATAAATAAACATGAGGATGTGCAGGTACAGGTAACTTTGGACTTCACTTGGGCAGCAACAGGGTTATAGTAGAGGACAGTGGATGTTAAAAAAAACCAAAAAAAACCGAAACGCAAGTTATTTCATGTAATCCAATAAAACATCACATTCTGTACAGAACATAAGCGAAAGTGAACAAAAAGTTAATTATTTTCATCAAATACTGTAAAGCATCATATTGTTTTTATTTTCTTGTTATGTAGAAAATCATGGTTCATACAATTTGGTTCCTTACCCATGAATGGCAATGGATAAATAATCCAAAGAGTATTGATTAAAAAAGAAAGAAAGAAAGAAAACATGTAAATTGTAAACAAAATTAATTTCAGAACATGAGACCAATGTTAGTGTTGATCCAGACGCCTGCCCACACCCACACTATCCCTTTGAACATTATTCCTTACATTAGTACCATTATTTCCTTACCTCACGGGAACTGTCTTGTAATGTATGTGGAAATGACCAAAATGTTGTTACTTGTCCAATAAAACGTTAAATAAATGGGGTTTTTTATGTGCTTGTTAAGGTGCATACAGTAGCTTGGTTGAAAATGACGCCTACGCTTCTGATCTTGGACTGCACAGTAAAACCAATAGATCCAATGGTGCTAGAACAGAATAATCACTCCCACATTTTCACAAAACTCTACCAGAATGTTCTTTAGGTAATGTAAAATCAAAGCACATGCTTCCTCATTTGTGTTGTTGCATCATGTCTGGGATTTACACATTTGGGCCTCACCTTCAGATTACAAAAATGAATTACTGCCAGAGAACCTATATGCTAAAGTATATTGTGATAACAGTGTCTTCTGTGTGCAAGCTAATCATAATGAAACTAAATTAACTTTGAAATTGAGCACACATGAACAAGCATTAATCCCCACCCTGTTAACTCCCACAATTAGCACTAAGTGAGTAATGAAATGTCCTTCATGAATATTAATATGAATGTAAATGTTTGTCCTTCCACAATTATTGTGAGCCCACATATAAAAGAAGCAGACTTTAAAGTTGACATTGGACTATGGTTTGGAAGTATTGGCAGGCTGGAACAAGGTTAACGGTATTTCTTGGTGTTTGGTTCGTGGAACTGTGTCACTGACAGATAATGGTCAGACAGCAACTGGTTTTTTAATAAACTGTTAGCTAGTGCTTTTGTTGGGAGCTCCAAAAATTAGTCCTCATACTCTAACACATGTTACTTTTAAATCTTTGTAAACTGAGCCCCAATCTATGGGCTGACCCCTTGTGGGTAAGGGAGGTTGGGTCACCAACAGTGGGCTGGTGGTATCCGACGCTTAAATCAAGCAGATGTTTACCCACAATAGTCAGTATGTTTACATGCACAACTAAGTCGAACTATTGGCAGTAATTGAATTAAGGACTTATCTGGAATTTCCCAGAAGTCTGAGTTTCATGCACAGAAGAAATTTGAATTATTGAGTAAGGTACATTGGACTTCCAGACACTAGGTGGTACTACACACCTTTTCATGTTGGCATTCCTCTGGTTGGTGCCATAGAAGAAGAATATCAACTAAACAAAAGCAGCAGATTCGAAGCAGAGGCAGTAGCAGGAGGACAATAACACTGAGAGACAATATAGATGACAACGATACAGCAGCTCAGTATAGTTTGTATGTACTGTTCACTCTGATTTATTACACATAACATGTGTATGTTATACATGTTGTCATTCCTCTGGTCACTTCCGGAAGGGGACATGTCCAAGATAAGGTTGGGTTGCATTTACATGCTCGGAAAAATTTGATTACAATCACATTATTTGCCTTGGTTACTCCGACTTCTCTAACTCCAATTCCATTCAATTATAATCTGTCATGGCTTTTCAGATTCCTATTTTAGTCAGACTAAGGCAACAATTTGAATTTCTCTAAGTGCATGTAAATGTACTGAGTGTTTTTACATCTTATCACCTGTGGTTTATAACCCTGCGTGGGTATGTGTAGTTAAAAGTCTGCCTCTCCTGTGTTGATGAATCTGTCAGTTTGGTGTGTTGACAAAGAACTTTACCACTCACGAGGACAAAGGAATCCTAACGTAACATTAACTATTAATTACTAAAAAGAGTAAACTAAAGAGCTCAACTGTCTAGATTAAAATAACATTTCAAAACATTACATTACATTGCATTTGGCAGTGACTTACAATAGATGACATACTATATAGCCTGTAGCACTTGCAGTTACAAGATCAACAGGAAATATAAAGAACAGTAAGTGCTGAAGTCATTTTTCTACCGTGCAAAAACAGCTGGAAACTAAGCAATCTGGACGTTTTTTTAAAATAGAACCAACACACAATGTATTCAATAACAATGGAGAATATAGCAATATTAATGAAATAACCATGGAATGACACCTTTAAGTTGACATTTCTACTTCCTGTTCGATGTAAAGTTCTCAGATGTCACAGTCGATACGTAATTGATGTCATTGGTTCCTTGAACAGTATAAACAAGCAAAGAGGCTTTAATTGTGGCAACTTGCTACTGTTCACAGATTTTAAGATTGGACATAAATAAATATGCCAGAAAATGTGTTTAGATATCTGCAAGTTCCCATTTATTCAGGTAATTGATCATCCCTAGTTGATTCTGAAGGTCATTTTTTGGACTGGTTTTGTTCTTGAATACCTTCTGTCTCTCATCCAAGAGACTGAACTTTAAAACTGGATGACATACAAAACATTTTCAAGAACAATCCAGCCCACTTGACCTTCAGAAACAATTAAGGATAACAATATGTGTGGAGTGTGACCTGAAAGGCTGTTTGGCACACTGACAACTGGCTACAGTTGTTTTGAGGACACGTAATTCACTTAATACTTAATCCTATCATTGACAGGGTCCAAGTGTTGACATTTTAACAAAAACTTTGAACCGTATTGGCTTTCCCAAATGTCATGGTCAATATCTCCATGATGCCAATTCTTATACCAACTCAACCTGAGGATTTATCCTTCTGGCAAAATGAAGGCCCTTACAGAATACTTCATTGTGACCAGTTGTTGCTGTGAGTAGAAATTCTGATATTTGGGTATATATATATATATATATATATATATATATATATATATATATATATATATATATATATATATATATATATACAGTGGTAGCTTCTACTTATGAAATAAATTTGTTCCAGAAGTGTTTTCATACCGGGAATTTTTAGTAAATAATCTCATTTTACATGTAAAAGACATAATTCGTTTCAAGGCCCCCAATACTAACCCTCAAACCCTTTGAAAATTATTTTAAAAATTGCAAACTTTGTATGAAATATGTGTTAAAAGAAAATGTAGATTTAGATTTTAGCCTGTCCAGGCTAACACCAGCTGTTGTTAGTGTAAATACAAACATTACCTGTGAGAGCATGGGTTCTGTCTGACCTGAATATTGTTAGCCCGTCCAGGCTAATGTCGGTGTCCGGGATAGAAGAGTTGAGCCACGTCTAGGTGAGAATGAGGATGCAGCAGTCTGGTGGATCCTGTTTGGTGTTTAAATCCAGCTCCATGTCATCCAGTTTGTTTTCCAGTAAGCGTACATTGGCGAGCAGGATGGCAGTCAGAATGGGTTAGCTCTTAGCTTAGCTGTAAATCCACCGAGACAGCTGTGGTTCTGCCTCCTCCTGCGCCGCCTCCGCCTCTGGATGGGAGACTCCGCTGCTCTGTAGCATCTCCAGTCCAGGTTTTTAACGATTATCTTTAAGCTGATGATAGTCTGCTTACTCTATACTCTATACACTATTCAGCTGAACTTTTGATACTAAAAGCGCTGGTCGAGGTGGAGAAATTAATGTTAAAATGTCGACAAGCATCATGGCTAATGGGATGCTACGTACAGTACGTATGTGATATAGTTACGTATAGTAATGTACTGTATTTATGTTTCATAGATTTCAGTTTCCTTTCGTAAATAGAATTTTCTTTCTTATTCAGAGACGAAAATTTGAGGTAAAGGTTTTTCGTTACTTGGATTTTTCATTAGCTGGGGCTTTTGCTTTTTGGGGCTTTTGTAAGTAGTAGTACCACTGTGTGTATAGATTACTTTCCCCAATGTCAATATCAATTGTTCTACTCTGAGTTGAACTTGAATGCTTGAGTTTAAAATGGTTTAACTCAATCTAAAGCTTAAACAGTGTTAACATGAAGACAAACATAAAAAAAAAAACTTTAAATGACTTGGTTGAACACTCATACTTGAAGCTATTATACATCATTTTAAAAATCTCTGCATTGATGGTAAAAGTCAGTATCCTTCTAAACCTTGTGCAAAACATATTAAATGACAATGTGATGTTGACTTACTGACATTTAGATTGGATGTTTAACAATGAAGAAACATGTGTGCTTATATGGTTTTAACCCTTTGGGCGCCCCATTTTTTTTCAATGTTGACATATTTTTTACATGAATATTTCAAAGAGCTGTTGCACAAAAGTGGTAAGAGATAGAGCTTTGCTCCAAATTACAAATTTGTAGGGCAGGACCTAAAGTATATTTTTAAGATATTTTTGTAGATCTAATTTGCATATTATGACATCATCATGACGTCACCAGTAGGCGGACAGCTGAAATTAAGGAATTTCACAGTGGGAGAGACTCTGGATCAATCAAATTGGGATGTTTTGCTTAAAAATTTAATGTTTTGTCATCTACTGAGTGTCTGTGACCTTGTTGTTGCTTAAAATACTGTTATTTACTTTAGATGCATCCGTAGTGAGCATCCAAGAAAACATTGATGACATATGTTGACTGCTCGGAATTCTGTTGAAATTTCTCTTGTGTGTCTGGCCATAAAATAAGGTAATTTTAGACAATATGCATGGAAAAAAGAGAAAATACTTCATATATTATCAAGAGGGTTGAAATATCATATTTGAGTATCAATAACTCTAGCTAAGAATCCTTTTTAGCTTTTGAGCAAATTTGATAAGCTCAACGAACTGATTGAGGATATTTATATTTCAGGAACTGATTTTATATTTCAAAGAACTGATTCAAAATACAATTCAAAATATTATTTACATGGCAAAGAACTGATTCAAAATATTATTCAAAACAATGAAACATGTAGGCCTAAGAACTACACAAACATGCCAAATATTCATCCATACACATGCCTCAGGGGGTCACTGAGAAATCAGTTCTATTCTATCTATCCGACATCTCAATCCTCTTGCTCCAGATCGAAAACGTGATCCTGAAGCACCACACTGCACATTTACGCAATAGTTTTCCTGGTCAGATTCCTCACTATCACTGCTACTACTTCGGTCAAAATCATCAAATGTTGGATCTTCAGGTTCAGAATCCGAGTCAGCTAAGACCTGACACAATGCCTCATGAACCGTGAACCTCTTTTTTGCCATTTCGTGTGTTTGATGTATAACTTTAGTCAGCAATGCGAGAGCAGCCGCCTCCGTAATACTCTGGAATAGCTCTGAGCGAGCGCTTCGAGGTGCGGTCATTTACCAAGGCATTTCCTGGAAAACTTTTCATGGGGGCAGGGCCTAAATTTGTGCTCGGGAGACAGATTTGCATGTCTGCCACCTAATAGTATGGAGTATGAACTGCATTCAAATCGCAGTTAGATGAGAGAGTGGATTAAACAGAGCACCGCCGCTTGTCGCAAATTTGCGACTTGGGCGCCCAGAGGGTTAAGAAGTTAATGTAGTCCTTTACCTCCTAGTTGTTAAAAATATGTCACAGTATGTCACAAGAAATGTCAAGACAACATATAATTGTATCAGAACAGAAAGTGTCCTGTCCGTCTAGAGTTGTCCAGCTTTATCTCTTATGTTTTGGTAAACAGTTACAATAAGAAGTACTGTCAGAAATGCAAAGATGCTGTCCGTGTGGCTACTGGACAGGTAATGCTAAATAAACTCTTCCTCTGTGAAACGATCCATTGGTTTCATGTCATGTTGTGAAACCTCACAAGAACACTCACTATTTAGCTATTTTGCTTTTTTAGTCTGTTACAGCTTATTAATCCCTTCTAGTGCCTGTTGAAATTACACTTAGAATGCATTAACACAGCTATAACTACCTAAGCTCGGACTTTTGTCTACTATTATTTCTCTCTTTTCCACCACTTATCTTTCTTTTTTCCATTAGAGACAATTACTGAGCTGCATTCGTGGTGGAAACTGCCCTGGACCCAACGTCACTTCTCTCCAGTTGCCTGGAGATGTGAATTTCTTTGCCAACCAGCTGGCTGTGCCCACCCTGGAGTTCGCCTTTGAGCAGACCAAAGCAGAAGAGGTACGCCTGCACAAATACACCAGATTGTTGACTTGTTGTACCAATTTTGCCTGTTTGTAACCTTCTGCTCAGCAATACCACAAACATATTGTGCCCTGTGGAGTAGGAGTGTGAAGTGATTTTACATTCTTAGTTCCAACCTTTAAACACCTCTTGACACTTTTCTTAGACCAACCTATGAAGAAACCAGTTGTAAGGTTGTTCCTATTGTCTGGTCTAAATGTTGTACACATCTCGGAGGAGGGGCTTACATCAGAGGCGAAATAGCTGAAGGAGGAGGAGGAGGATGTACAGTGTGTGTATAAATTATTTTCTTCCCTCATATTTGTTGAGTAACATGATTAAGAAACAAAATGACACCTAGTGTGTGTCACTGCAGCGATTTGTCCAGTTCTACGTCTGCAGACTGTATGACGAATGGTATAATTTAGACAGAAATAAACATTCCAACACCATTTACAAACACAGCTTAGACAGACTGTAATATGGATTATGTCTCTGTACAAGCAACAAATACACATCACAGTGGTTTACAAATTATGCATGCCCCCATTTACTTCCATTAAAAATGCAGTATCGATGTTTGTTGTACTGCCTTGGGGTGGGAATGGAGAGATTTAGCCTCAGCTTCGTCTGCCCTCTCAAGTTTGGAACTTGTGGCTAAGATTGCCAACTTGGAGATTAATTAGTGTGAGAGATCGTCATGATGTTTATCCACCCTAGAGGCATCACAGCAACCTTAAAATAATAGTGGAGGGTGGGAATCGTGGCAGTGGTTTAGGTTTGGAGGGGAGACAAACTCTATTTATGTGACTACATTTTAAAAGTCCCTGCTAGATGTCCCATAACCACAAATGAGATATGTCATTGGTAATTATGGCATATATTATTGGAGTGAAAGAGTGCATTGTGTAAGATTTAAAGACATCAGTGGAATCAATTGAATATCCTTCATGCAAATGTTCCCTTCCAAGCATGGAGGAGGATATCACATGACCTCTAAAACAGTCTTATTCCACCCACTGCCAACACATGAGGTTTGAAGTATGTAAGGCATCCAGTTTTGAATGATGAAGGTACTTGCATCAGGTTGGAATGGATCCGCACTTGGTGGTGGTTTTAGAAAGAAACTGCCTTATTTTTTTCACATGCAGTAATACTGTTTCAAAAATGTTTCAACAGCCTACACTATAATGTTGTATACAGTTGCTACAAATTTAAGTCGTGGTTTAATTTTGTTCCAAATAAATATTTCTGACAAAAGAGTGCATAACTTTGGCTTTTTTTTACCAGAACATACTACAGAGTTCTTAACTTAATCATTATCCATGTGTACTTTTAAAGAACAGTGCTTTGATTATGGCCAAGAAATAATTACGGTTAAATTAGTTTTACAATCTTGGCCTCAAATATGGGATTGACAATAATCTGCAAATCTGACTGACCTGCAGTGTTAGAATTTTTTTTGTAAATGAGTGTCTTTTGGTTTCATTTCTTTATGTCAGTTAAGTCTCCAGAGAAAATACTGGTTCTATGTTGAATTTATTTCCAAAACTAAAATTTTGAGGAATTGAGGGTGAGTCAAACATGTTGCTGAGTAGCTTTCTCAACTGAGGAAAACAAGGTAGATATCCTGTAGGCACAGACTAAGTAAGTAATACAAACACAGATATGACCCTGTCAGTTACCTGCATGTGTTATAACAGTAATAGAATAAACTCATCTCATCCTGAGCTCCAGTCACCCTTTATCCACAAAGTTTTATTTTCATTACACACCGGCTGTTTTCTGCCAAAAACTGTCTGGAACAGCAGTGCTGCTGGTGCTGACGGGCTTCTTTAGTCAAATTTTGCCACAGTGCTTGCATCTGTAAGGAAAAAAAAAAACCCTTCATCCATGATCATTTGCTATGGACCAGAGTCTTAACTGTGTAGGCCAAGGTTTAGACTGAAAGACACATGTTCTAGCACCCAACAATATAATCATCACAGAAACTACTTTTGTCAATTTGTATTTTTTTGTGACAAGCAGTTCTAATAAATAAAGCCAAAAACAGCTAACCTGACTCACGTCATCTGGCTGCCTTTCACCAAACAACACACTAGGCTCACACAACCATCTGAGTATCGTGTAGTTCAGGCTTTCTGAAAAACGAAGGAGCCAATCAGTGTTGCCAGGTGGGACTTCCCATGACTGGGTGCCTTGGTGTGTTTCATTCAGTTGGTTTGATCAGACCACAGCTCGCAGAAGTGAAAGCGGGGGGTGGGGGCTGATCTGCATTGGTATAGTCTGTACTCCCAGAGTGCTTTTCTTTATACATGTAGTTCTATCAGCTATAGATAAACAACTGCTGTTTATTATGGGATTATGAGTCTTCCCCTTTACACACTGAGCCTGTTTACATGACCATAAATGTATAATATCTGGGAGTAATTTAATAATTCTAATAATACGATCTAATGTATCTACATGTACGTAAGAAATGTGATAATGGAAAAACCCTGCTTTGGACGCTCCAGTGCATTATGGGATTACATTTGCGTACATACAGTGATGATATAAACATCCTGTTTTCTTCAACTCATGTTTGACCAAGACTTCCATTCCCTACTATGTTCAGTTGTGTTCACACATGCACAGATGTAAAACAATGAAATGAATCACAATAATGTGTGTGTATATATATATATATATATATATATATATATATATATATATATATATATATATATATGCTTGAAGACACTGCAGTATTGGGAAGAAATGTAATTGTGTTAATGTGATTTCTCATAATCCTCATAAATCCTTTCAGGTTATCCTGTTTACATGATTACTTAAAGGTATAGGATTGATTCGGTTATATGGTTAAAAGTGTCATTCCGCTGAAAACCACTTTTCCACGCTCCTTTTGGAATCTGATGGGTCACCCCGAGTTACCAACACATGCTGCGTTTGCTGTGTGGTGTGTCCCCTCCACTGGCTGTGTTTACCATTCATTGACACAACACAGAGAAATGAGCCACTGAGAAAACGCCTGTCCACTACATGTCACAAGGACATTGGTGTTACCCACGTGGGGTTAAGCCCATCCCATTGCAGTGAATCTGAAGTAGCATTAGCATCTACAAGAGAAGATGTAAGTGTATCGAATTGAGTCGTATCAAATCATTTTGTTGGCCAAATATCGTGATATATACCGTATCGTTAGCTGAATATTGTGTATCATTTTGTGAGGTTAGTATATTGCTACAGCCCTGGTCTTACATGGACCTGTGTCTGCTGAGAGCATCCCATACCCATTTGTATTTACAATATGCAAAAATTCAATTATTCAAACCAGTTATTTTTCGACCTGTCAATTGTTTTGGAGTGTTTCATTTTGGTCTGGGGTGTGTGTGTGGTGGCGTTTTAGTCCTTTACTAAAAATATGTAATTCAGATGTTGCATGTCTTCTATTAACCATCCAATATTTTTGCCCAATAAACCCACACTGCACTTTGATTTTTCCACTTTTGACACATTATCACTGTTGTCATGGTGACGTGTGCCCATTTCAGGTAAGGTGGAAGGACAGTAGATAAAAAGATTAGTAGATGGATGGATGGATCTATAGATAGATAGGTAGGTAGGTAGGTGGGTACAATCATGTTAAAAAGGGGACAATGGGGGCAGTTACAAACAAGTAAAAAGTACTATACTGTATGTACTATGCAACTTTAAAAAGGCACAGTTAAACATTTGCTAATACTATCAGGTGTACTCAGACACTCCAAACAGCTTCTCAGACTCACAATATACTGTTCTGCCTGACTGATTGTGGTTTTTCTCAGCCACAGACCAATTTATGAACTTTGTACTCACAATTGTACAAAGTGGGTAGGGGAGTGGAATACTGGGATGGACCAAATATGTGTTGGCTTTGAACACATGGGAACCCTCCTTACAAAAATCCTGAAGTAAAAATGAGGAAAATGTCTGTAGCAAAAATGCCACGCTTGAGTGCAGCCTTGTAAGAATGAATGGTACCGTCATATTTGTACAGCCTGATTGAATAAACTCCTTCCTTGATTCAAAAATCCTGTGTGCATGTCTAACAGAATGTGTGCAATAAGAACAATAACTAGAATAGAAAATATAGACCATAAATTTAAAGTGAATTTTATTGCATTTTGAAACTTTATTTACTTACTTTGTGTCGAACCAGAAACGGTACTTTAATGAACCTAAACTTTCTGGTGACAATATGCTTGGTAAGTACATTATACTGTAGGCCATACAGATATTGTAAGTGAAATAAATCACTTTTTATGCTAATCTATGCAGTTGGAGTTCGTTGCGTATTTTCATATCAGTCCAGATGTTGTTGTCCCAAACAACTGTTTTAAATACTGCAATTAAAGGCAGGAAGTTTAACTTCATTTATTAAAAGTCTGAAAATGGAGGCTGGAGGTCAAGGCCAGAAGCAAAATTGGTGGTTTAACTATAGGATGCCATGACATCAGGAATTTACATCTACACAAACATATTTTTATGTGGTTTTTTGTCTTGTAGTATTTATACACACATATATATCTTGTTCATTTACTTATTCACTTATTTATTTACCCCATTTAAGAAACACCCTATATATCTGTCATTGCTGTCATTTATTTATTTAGTCTTGAGAACAAATTGACCTTACATGTTGTGCGTGTTTGGTATGTGGTCATCTTACACAGCATTGCTACACTTCAGTCTTTATCTGGTCACATATAAAGAGGTGAAGGACAGGGCATGTAAAGACCTGTGTGAAGTCCTTGTACCTGGCTTTTGGTATCAACCTAGTTATTCCTTTTGCAGTAGGTTCCTGACAATTCAATAGTTTCCCTGCAGATCATAGGTTACAGGTACAACTGTAATTGCATTTTGATCCACTACGACCTCTGTAAATACTTGCCACCCATAGAGGTGAGTAATGATTGTTGCTTCGGTAGTGGTGGATGACATCACCAATGAAATACTGTAAAGCAACTGGTTATACAGTATGTGTATGAAGATGGTTAGGGTTTTTTTTGGTGCTAGGGTTGTATGAGGTAAAGTCACCAGAGCTCCAGCCTGGGCACAAAGCAAAAAGACGAAAAGAATATTCTTGCCAGTTTAATTTTAGCAACATTGAGTTTAATTTAGAGGCATGGAACTTAAGGGAGTGATATGTTGCTCTTTAAATGAAATTAGGCCTGTTAAAACATGGTCTACATAAAATGTAAATGATATGCTTAGGTCTAAATTCTTCATTAATCCAACTCTACAGATCTATCTTCAACCATATTTTGGGTAATGACATCAGAAATGTGGTTTTGAGTGTTGGCCCTTTAAATGCAAATGAGCCACTTCACACCCAATCCCCTACAGGTTGTTGGCTGTGCTGCTCTGTCCCCTTCAACCAGCAACTGAACATTTTAGGTAATGAGCTGGAAAAGTTATGGATGGAGCTTGATGAAAATTTCATGAGGTGTTGGGGATGTCACAATGAACAAATGATTTGATTTTGGTGATGAACCAGAAGAGATCCTGGATTCTGGATCACTTTGAAATGTATTCTCCATTTACCACAATGTAAAATTTAAAGTGTTATATATCGATATATTGGCCGAGATGCGAAATAAGAACATTTATTGACACAGGATATAATGATCTTATAATAGGTAATTATGGACATGCGGATTAACAGTTGTATAAATATTTAGCTTACAAAGATAATTGATGCGATTTTCAAACCCTGTATAATATTCTGATATCAGGCTAATATTTGATCCATGGGGAATCACAGATCATAGATGGGGTAGTTTTTATGCTGGTTAGATCAGAGTAAGAAAAAGATCTCTCTCTCTCTCTCTCTCTCTCTCTCTCTCTCTCTCTCTCTCTCTCTCTCTCTCTCTCTCTCTCTCTCTCTCTAACAGAAAACTCTTTGCTAATGTTAGCCTTTGTTTTGTTGGAGTTACAATGTTGATGCTTGTGTCTTATCAGTGGACATTGTCACATTGCAGTGAATTTTAATGCAAGTTGCTCATTGCTGGACAGACATGTGTCCGTGTTTTGTTTTTTTTTAGCCATGTGTCTCTGTTGTTCCTCAACTGACAATGTTGCACGATGCATTGACTCCAACTTTATTGACAGATAAGTTGAAAACAAAACTGAAGTCGTTAATGCAGTAATTTGTGTACATGTGGGTTGGTGTGACCATATCTTCATTTTGCCACATGCTGCCACACAATGTCGGCCGCTTCCTCCATTATTCACTCCAGAAAAAGACAAGAGGCGCACAGTTAAAATCACAAACATAGACATGCACATTCACACGGGACTTGAATTATCACTGGATGTCTGTCTTTCACCAAAACCCAGTAGGTAATTTTTACCTACTGGGTTTATTACCCAGTATTACTACTGGAATTATTACAGAGCAAATCACAGACATGGCACATTCGCACGGAACTAAGAACCCAGACATTCTCCGTAATTATTCCGAATTACCAGTGGTCCAAAGGTAATACTTATCCTGTCCATATAGGGCATAAGATGTGCTTATGTTGGAATTCAGCAGACATAGGACTGAACTAGCTGTGAAACTAGCATGTCTAGTTTCACAGGAAACCACAGTGGCCCTTTAATTTTTTCCAGAGCTGTATATCTAGCACTGGCACACTGCTAACAGAGTGAGGATTAGTCTGACGAGGTTTAATTAAAACATTCCTGGATCCATCTGTGATGTTTTTAGTTAAATTTTTTCGACCTTAATCGCTGCAGAGAGCTCAAAGGTGTTTTTTGGGAACACAGCAGGAGTCTGTGAATTCATTAAGTAGGTTTGTCAAAGCACATTTATGCCTATGACCACTCAAGCACCTTTTGGACAACTTCTGTGTCTTTGTACCACTATTGTTCAGTTTTACAAATACTGTTAAATTCAGCCTCGTGTGTGGAATTGTGCACTTTTCCTCATCTGCCCAGTAAAAACTGTTGTAGTGCTGTTAATGTATTGGAAAACCACCAGCTGTTGTGTACCAGCGCTACAGTGATGGTAACAGGAGGGTAGTTCACTGAACATTCCTTTCTTCATTTATAGCATCTGTTTTTCTCACACTATATAAAAGTTTTCTCTTCTGCGTCACTGTTATGTTCCTCACACTATCCTGTGATTACTCACCTCCCATAATTATTTCACAAAGTTTGCTGAACAAAGTTTTGCAGGCTTCATTTAGATGCTATGTTAATTAGAGGGTGGAAGTAGATTGTAGTTGGTGAGTGGCATAATCTGCAAATTCTGACAAAAAAGAGAAATACATGAAAGAACAACTAGGTAGGGGTGTCAGAAAATATTGGTTCTGAAATATATATTTCATTTTGCAATACTGTATTGACATTTTTAGCTGTTTAAATACAGATGTGGTAGAGGTCCATTTTTGTTTTTGGTTTATATTTGATTCATTATTGACAACACAGTTTTATCATCGTTATTTGAGAAGTAGATGATACCTCGGTAACACTTTATAATACCTACAAACAATTCACTATGTATAACCATTTATTACCTATTTGTTCATGTTTGTTGATTATGAATTAACCATGTGTTACCTATTTGTTAATGGTTTGTTCATACACAATTTATCATAAGCAAAGTGTTTGTTCTTCTTTTCTATGAACAAACCACTTATAGCCATGTGAACAAACGCTTTATGATTAAGTGTGGATAAGCAATGCATTAATAAACATTAACAAATGGTTAATACATAATCGACAAACATTAACAAATAGGTATTAAATGGTTAATACATAGTGGAATGTGTTACTTCCTTTGTTAGGATTGAATAAAATATAATGTTAGAATTTTAGTTGTGAACTAATAGAATGTGAATATGTGTGCAGGATCTTAAACTGTAATGGGTGTTAAACATAATTTGAATTTGAATTAAATTTTGTGATATAGCATTAGATCCCGTTCTGTTCAAATAAAAGTATTTATGGATATTTCTGGTGTAATTGAATTCTTCCAGAAAATAATTATTTAAAATAGAAACAAAATAAATAAATTAAAAAACAAACAAAAAAATGTCCTCCTTAATGGTGTCATTCCGCTGAAAACCACTTTTCCATGCTCCTTTTGGAATCTGATAGGTCACCACGAGTTACCAACACATGTTGCCTTTGAAAGTGGTTTGTCACCTCCACTGGCTGCATACCACATTCACAGAAAACAAGAGGAACGAGAGACCAGGAAAAGTTGGTCCATCTGACATCAGACGGACTTTAGCGTCACACACATGGGGTTAAGCCCGTCCTCTATTGCAGCGAATCTGAAGTAGCATTAGCATTAGCATCTACAAGAGAAGACGGCGCCACAGTAGCTGCTGCATAAACTTGAAAAAAAATGGCGGATCAAACTGGTTCATGTGTTCTATGTGGAAATAAAGCCTCATTTTTTTTTTTTCCCTGCACATTTTCAAAACAGGCAACAGCACGAAACCTAGCTGGATGCTACTCTGGTAAATGTAAATACATACATACAGAGAGCGAGAAGGGAAGAGAAGGGGGAGTGTTCCTTCACACACACTGAGCCAATCAGAGACACCTAATCACCGCGTCATGGACATGTATGAGGAAGTACAAGTAAATTCTGTTGTTTAGTCATTTATCTATCATGAAAAAACAGCTGGAAAGACATTTTTAAACAGTACAAACACACAATATATTCAATAGCAACAGAGAACACAACAATATTAATGAAATAACCATGGAATGACACCTTTAACAGTCAATACCATCAGATTTTTGCCAATACACACCCTTAATGATGAATACTTTATTATCAAATTAAATAAAAGATTACATAGATCACCCACAAGTTTGGGTCATGTCTTTATCACGGTGCAAATCTGAAAATATAAAATTCACCTTTTTGTTGCTACACGTGGGAGGTTTTTCTGACATATGTCATCAAGAATTCTTTAATTAACCAACCTGACAAATGTGAGAGGAGCAGATTATCAGGCAGACGTATCCTCATCTTGACTGTGGCATGTTCTCTCTTTAGACCACAGACCATTAGTGTAGATTTCTCCAAAAATGTAAGGACCATGGTTGCATTAACATCTACCCTCCAGCCTTATGTAACAACCTTCCACTGAAATATAACAAGTAATGAAAAAGAGATGGAAAGTCATTGGCACCAGTAAAATTATTTTTTTAAAAAGGCAACAATTCATCTTCTGTCCTGTTTTTTTTTCTCTCATATTTTTAATCATTTAATTTAATCTTTATATAACCAGGAAAAGTGTGTGGGTGTCTTCGTCATGTTTGGCAGTGCAGTTAAATTTAGACAGGAGAGTGGATATGTAGAAATAATTAAGATGCAGTTTATTTGTAGAATCCTGAGATGTCAAATGCATTTTAATCGATAACTGTTTGAAAGAGTCAGTGTAAATATATCTATACAAAGCTGAACCGAGATGGACGTTGTTCCGATAACTTTTGTTCCTCTACATTTTAACACAGATGGTTGTACTTGTCATACAATTTCATTCATTCATTTTAAAAATGAGCTTGTTATTTTAGTTCTAATGCATCCAGTTAATTTCTGGTACAAATTTAGTCAACAAATACTCCTTCCCAGAGGTGAAAAGTAACTCAGTAAAACTACTTTATTACTGTACTTAAGTAGATTTTTTTTTTTAGGTATCTCTACTTTACTTGAGTATTTATTTTTTAGCAACTTTTTACTTTCACTCCCTACATTTTTGTATAAATATCTGTACTTTATATTCTTTACATTCTCTGAATAGATGTTACTTTTTCCAACTAAACAGATGTGGCAGTATGAAAATGTGTCACTTCAGATGGAAAATCAGTGGAGAAGAGCAACTGTGACTTTATATATTATATAAAATATAATATATAAAGTCATAGTATAGTTTAGTCATAATAAATATATATTATATGAATATTATCTCATCATTTTGACTATTATCTCATCATTTTGACTTTTTATTTCACAATTTAGACTTTTTATCTCATAATTTTGAATTTTTATCTCGTAATTTTAACATTTTATCTTAATTTTTTTTTTTTCATTTTTCTCTTTACATTCTCAGAATACACTCATTACATTACTTAACTAAACAGATGTGACAGTATGAAAAATGAGTCGCTTCAGAATGAAAATCAGTGGAGCGAAACTGTGACTTTATATATTATAGTTATATGACTATTATCTCATCATTTTTGACTTTTTATTTCACAATTTTAACATTGTATCTTACAATTATGCATTTTTTGAATCTAATGTTTATCTTTTTTTTTTGTCACGTGATGACTTTTTATCTCAATTGTGATTTTTTTTGTTTTTTAATTTTTTCCTAAATTTCCTCCCTATATCCTGCCCATAACTGTGACCTAATCAAACACAATTTCAACACAGTAAGTCAGTTGGTCTCGAGAACGTATTAAATTATGAGTCCTTCTCATCCCACTGTGGTTCAAGACCAAGTCCTTAAAGGGTGAAGTCCAAAATGAAACCGAAAAAATAGAAAATGGTCTCGGGACTAGATTTAAGTAGTCCAACACCATCACTTCTAAATATCTGATTTAACACATTTGGTGTAAAACATCCACAAATAGCAGCTCTTGGTATCACCTATGGATGCGATAACGACCAACTGACGTTCAACAGAATATACACCGCAACACCACCGGTCACTAGTGCAATAATATATCTGATTCACTTCAATAGTCTTAACCATTGACACTTTAAATTGTATCTTCTGAATATCTCAATATATATTTTCTCTCCGTTTCATTTGCTTGAAGTGAAATGTTCCGAACAGGAGCGTCGTTAAACGCTGTCCCAGTTTAGAGCGGAAGGTAAGATGCATAGTGTATGACACATACGTCTGAAAATGTGTCCTTTAACGCATATTTTACAAAGTGCTTTGAACTTGGCAGAAATTTTCATCACAGCAGTTCTCCTGGAGCACATCAGGTCTTGATTTATTATTGGCTCTTACAGCGAAAAACACCTATTTTATTACACCAATTTGCGGCGGCATTTTGTCCATTTCAAACTCTATTTCTTGGCCTGCATGTCTTGGCTGCGCAAAACAGTAAATTGAGTCTTTTTTTAAGTGGCAGTAGATACCTGTCAGCGTCTTCCAACTGCTCCTGGAAGTCTGATGATTCCGATGGGGAATGATAGCAGGATATTACATCTGCATCCTGCGCTCCCCTGCACAGCTGTTAGGACAGAACCCTTTGGTGATCCGCACGGTGATGGTTACAGCCAGGAGTCCAGCTAACACTCACTAACATACACATGTGGACCGTCATCTGATACAGCTGCGCTTGAGGTAATTCCATCTGCTACTTTGAAGATGGGAACAAGAACTGGAGAGAATCTGAATGAAGTCAACGCAGAAGATACAGGAAGTAAGAGGAGAGTGAGGAGTAAAAAGTCCTAAAGTCAGAGTAAAGTGAAAGCTTGTTGAGTCATTAGACCTCCAGGATATTTAATTACTTCAGCTGTGATTTGCTCTGTAAAAAAGCCTGAAGTATTATATTATTGACAAAAAATTATTGGTCTTTCAGAACAAACAATTTTTTGTTGTTCATATATCAATTTCCATGTATGAGTTTCAATTTAGTGTTATATTTGATACATGGGGTCTCAACTAGTGTTCTCAAACAGGAGGGAAGGAGGGAGAGAGAGAGAGAGAAAGAGAGGGGGGAAGAGAGAGAAAGGGACAGAGGGAGAGGGAGAGAGGGTGAGTGAGTGAGTGAGTGAGTGAGTGAGTGAGTGAGTGAGTGAGTGAGTGAGTGAGTGAGTGAGTGAGTGAGTGAGAGTGAAAGAGTGTGTGTGTGTGTGAGAGAGAGGGTGAGAGGGAATCATATACACAGAATACCCTCCCACTGTTGGACCCTTGCTGTGATTGGTCAATCAACATTTGCCTGACCCAGAATGTTGATTGTCAAAAGTCAGGGTCAAAGGAAAAGGAGTAGTGTCTGGATACACTTTAATCAAGAGACCAAGACAAAATGATGGGGACCAAGTTTAATTTAAAATATTTTATAAAGACTTTCTAAATTGCTGTGCCATCATCATACATTGTGATTACTAGAGCATAAGTAAAAGTGACTTGGATTGAATTAATTAGATACTTTGTGACCTTTGTGACTTAATTCTAGAGTTTTGGTTTTTTTTGCATTTTTGAGATTGAGGTTTTATTTGAAAACACATCATATATTAAATAAAACATTAAAATGACTTTTTATTTGTGGACTTGAGGGAGGTGTTGACTGAGTGTTTTACACTCCCATAACATTTTGAACATAGCACTGATTAAACACCCACAGGGATTTTTAAATATTCATGGCATAGTTCATTATTTTATTTCCTTATCTGTTTATTGGGCAGTCAACTAACTTCCATGTAAACAGAAGATAAAACACAGTCTCATAACAGCTGACCCAGCAGCACTGATGATGAGCGGTTTGGTCCAGTTAACATTATAGAAAAGATGATCTGCTCTCATTCACTGTCCACAAACCTGACTGTAGAAAAACAGAATAACCCCCTACGCTATAGATTTGATTTTGAAACTTTTCTTAAGTTAATGGACATTTTCAGTTGAAGATGCAGCTGGACTACAGCCAAAGAACAGAAGGCATGAAATGATTTGACACTTATTTTACAAATGAAGAGTTCATTTGCAAAAACAGATAACTCCATTTTTTTCCCCACAAAATGGCATTTTTTACTCTACATTCCAGGTAATACTCATTGACTTGACATGTTATTTATTTAATTTGATAAGGTCCACTAAATAATATATCAAATCAATGAGTATTACCTGGAATGTAGAGTAAAAAATGCCATTATCTGTTTTTGCAAATAAACTCTACAAATATTGTCTGTAGTAAAACCGTTACGACATTAATAAAACTAATAAATGTTACAAAAATGGAAACATTTTAAAAGTCTATTCATTTCTGCATCAGTGAAGAATATATATTCAAAATTGTTTGTCAAATTAAGCAAAATCATAAATGGCTGTTGTTCAATTCAATTCAATTAAATTTTATTTATAAAGCCCTAAATCACAACAAAGTCGTCTCAGAGGGCTTTACAAAAACACAATCAGCTACAGAAATACATGAAAAGTCCCAGGCATCCCCTGTCCTTAGACCCTCCTTCTCGGCAAGAAAAAACTTCAAAACCCAGTGGGAAAAAGAAGAAATCTTGAGGAGAACCACATTGAAGGAGAGATCCACTCCCATGGACGGACAGGCTATAGATGAACGTCCATGTATAAATGCAGGAAGGGGGGCTGGTCCAGACAGGCAGGGGCGGTGGTCCGGGGTCACAGATAGAGATAGTGTCGAACATAGAAAATGTCAAGCTTGAACTTCGTGTTATTACATTTTTATTTCTGCAGGTGAACCACTCAGGAATGTAGATGAACATTAAGGAGGTAAATTGACTATTTATCTTAATGTATTTACAACAACCTGAGAAATATATGTAAAAATACAGTACAGCACAATTCAACCTGGAACACAATTTTATCCACCACATGATTTGGAGTACTTTTTTTTTTTCTTCACAGATCTGTTTCTCTCTCTGATGTACATTTCTAACCTACAGCTCAGTATCTCATTTAATTCTTTTTTCTTCTTTATTTTCCACAAAAGGTCTCAAAAAACACAAAAAAGTTAAAATCAAAGCAGGCCACAAATCACTACTTCATTCATTTGACATTTATACAGCACATTCACAATGTTTCTCATTTTGTTTAGTTTTTATTTCTATTTACAGCACAAGCTTTGTAGTGGAACACAAAACAACCAACCATCTAGTTGATAACATGGAGAAATCTGCAAAAATTACAAATGAACAGTGTTGGGAAAGTTCACCTTGATTAGGAACTAGTTCAAAGTTCAGTTCAAGTTACTCAATATGAATTAGTTCAGTTCATTGTTCATTCTTCCAAATTATGAACTAGAAGTTCATGGATCCCAAAATGAACTTTTTCGTTCTTTTTTTGTGTTATTATTGTAAACTTATTATTAACCGTTTCTGACGTTCTGTAGTCAGGAAATCAGGGGAAAATGCCACCCCTCCAGGGCGGAAGTGAGTACCTTACCCCGGGGTTAACTTCCCTCTGCGGGTTCTTAGAACACAAGGAGCGGTTTCAGTGACCTTCGTTTTCAATGTTTATTTCCAAGAACGGGACACTTTGTACATTTAACTCTTTTTCTCCGCTCCCAAAAACTCTCTGCAACCCTCTCTCTCTCTCTGTGTCTGCCCTGCCCAAAACACTTCTCATTGGCTACTCCGAAACATTATGTTGCCAACATTAGTTCAGAATAATACAAAAATGACATCTATGATAATGCTGTGTTTTGATCCCATTTTATACCTTATAGGACTCAATAATTACAACGTGATAAGAACGAAATATGAACTACATAAGAGCGCAGTTCAATAAATGCCAGAATAACCGCATTCACAACTTCCCGTTCATTTGGCAAAAGTGAACAATTCGTTCACGTTCGTCAAAAATATGATATAGTTCGTGAATGATCGTTCAATGAACGCGTTCAGGTACAACACTGCAAATGAATTACCTATTCTTTTGGCTTCATTAAATGTTTGTAAAACTGTAGCTAGTCCATGCAGTCCACATTTAATCAGTCAGACTACTGTATAGGAGCCATTGGATATTCCCCATGTTTCTGTGACTGCCCTTCTACAGGACCATGACCATTTGTAGTCAGCCTTGACTGGTGATGCCCCTGAACAGCTTGTGTGAAAACCTTATTTGTCCATTGGGGGGGGGGGGGGGGGGGGGCAGTGATTGTGTCCTGTCTCAGCAGCAGTTAGAGCTCTCTATTTCCCATTACATTACATCACATCAAGCTCGCACTTTTTCATCAGGCACCAACCTCCACGACTGGCCACGATATTGTTACCCAATCCCCAAAAGAGGAAAGGGGTATTGTTTTTGAGTTGGTTTGTTTGTTTTATTTGGTCAAAGGTCAAGGTCACAGTCACCAAAAATGTGTTTTCACAATGGTAAGAAATGGGGCAAATCATGTAAAATGTGCACAAGGGGGGCGGGGTTTATTGTGCAGCATATCATCATTGCACTGAATTTAACTGAAGTGAACTTAGCGGTCTGTTTACTGTAACTCTGAATGTAGGTTTAAAAAACTGGCACGTCAGACGTTAATAATGCAGTGATGCAGAGACAACTCCACCAGCCAGTGTGTACACTGTTTACAAGTTACATTATAGGATTGCTTGGACTGCTTGGAACCTCAGTGGAGGCGTTACCAAAAATCTAGGACAGGGTCCATTTTTGTAGTGGAAATGCACCAAAGTGTTACAATCCAGAAAATGTTAGTGTGTCCAGAGAGAGGGACTTTTAGCGACGTAGCACTTTATGTTAATACAAACTAAATAATAATAATAAAAAGGTTTCACAGCCCATAGAACATAAATAAAAAATTGAAAAAAATAAATAAAGAACAAAGGAAGACACAAACAGAAAACACTAAAAAATCTGCCACACATGGCAAAAGAAACAAGCAGGAAAATTCCTTATTGTTCCTGAAAAACTTTGTATATATACGTCAGGTTATTGTATACTTGGAAACTTACCGACATCGTCCGTCCACTCTTTTATCAAGTAAGGATCCAGTAGGCGATGCTCACTTTTAATTGCTAATTCATTTATGTAGCATTCTTCATGGTGAAAAGAGCCAGATTTATCATAGTCTTACAGCTCATAATGTTGGTCTACAGACAGCGCTATTGTTTCAAACCAGGGGTCTACACTAAGAGATTAAACAACAAATGGTAAAGTAGAGGCAGTTGCTCTGAAGAGGTCAGTGAACAGGACAATGTTTCATTACATATTTCTTTTTAAAAATTTATATTTTTTTCAGCAAGTTTGCCTTTGTTTATAAGTAGTTTGGCAAAAATATTTATCAGTAGATTCTCAGACTGTATATATATGTTCGAGCATTCCCACACAACTTTGAAAAATCGGATTCTTACCAATTTTCCAAAAACATAATCATATGTAGTAACATGCAATTTGTCATTTTCTGTAAAATTGTGTACTAAATAAAAAAAAAATAAAAATAAATACACTAACTAACTGTTGAAGTTAGTCTGACACTGAGCCTTTTTTATACCAAAATACGATCATTATCAGATTTCCAGAGTTATGTGATTATTCGAGTCACCATAAAAACAGCGTAATGGAATATACAATACAAATAACAGCAGTTATGATTGTGAGAGACTAAAATATTATTAAACAGCATCACCTGGACAGCATTACTCTTTTTTTTATATGTATTCTCATAAAAGTCACAATTTATTCATACAACCACACAGCTATATGTCACAAATAGACGGTTAAAATTAGCAAGTATGAAATTCAAACACAGTGTAATTTGTAGATGCTGGTTTAAAGGGTTAGTACATTATTCATTTTCTGTTTCTGAATTTGCATCCAAATCCTTCATTTTCCTTGTAAAGCACTTTTAAAATAGATAAATAAACAAAAACATACAGGGTAATACTGTAAATGCTGTATTACTGTTAACTTTATTTCAAATGACTCTAAACATCAGCTTTTATCAAATGTCTTTCCCCTCTGATGGTTTGATTTGATGCTCTGTCATCCACATTCATCAGATTCCTCTTCTTCTTCTCACTGTTAGACGTCGCTGTCACTTCTCCCCGCTGATGTGCCATGCATGTGGAGACCCCACTGAACAAAGTTTGCGGTGAATCGGCCTCGTGTGTGGATGTGTGACTGAAGGAAACAGTTGCCAGATGTTTCGTCATCCTCACTATACTTCTAGAAACAGACTGTTTTAAGATTATATCCAGTTATAAAGTAGTTACTTATGAGCTCAGCTGTTGTCGTACAAAAAAAATCCCCTACAGCTTTGATTTACAAAATGTTTATTATGAAACTGTTGAGCTGAGAAAGGCTGAAGATGAGGTAAATCTTGTCTCCTACTAAATCTTCTTGATCCAATTATATATATATATATATATATATATATATATATATATATATATATATATATATATATATATATATATATATATATATTAGAGTATTAACAACTTCAGTTTTTTTCAAGCCGCAGCAATTAACAACTTGTATTAAAGTTCACTGCAACGTAACAATGTCCACTGACAAGACACAAGCATCAACATTTTAACCCTAACAAAGCAAAGGCTAACGTTAGCAAAGAGTTTTCTGTTAAATTTAACTGAACAACATCAGTAGGTGAACGTATGTCTGGATTTTGTCTGGACCGATGGCCTTAAAACCAGACCCGGACTAACCTGCAGACAGTCTGGGCATAAAGTGCATAACTTTTAAGGCAGCAGCTGCCAAGACAAACACCACACTGTCCACATCATATTTGGAAACAAAAAGAATGCGTTGTCTGCGCTGCTACTCATATAAATCCCGTTAGCTAGCGGGTGCTTCTTCAGGTGCCGTGCGTGACGCTTGTGTTTTTATTTTAAATTGGACTTGCATATTGTTCAGGTCACTGTACTGTTTTGTTTAGTCAGACCAACCACCCCCTGTTTTACCTGCAGCAGCCATGTCTGACTGGTCTGTGTTTATGTGACGGGGAAGAGAAAGAATAAAATGCAACTTGTCGACTCCCCCAAATTTATGTCACCTTGTGCCACAGGAGTCAACATTTCTGTTAATGCTCTAATATAGACATTATATGTACTGCACATTTCTTCCCATATATTAAAACCACTGGGATTCTAAATTGACTTTTCATCTCAAAATACCTTGTAACATTTCTTTTAAAACATAACACAGACTTACTCCGGTATAGGATGTATTTTTAGCTACCGTTTTTGTAACATTTAGAATGCAATCTGGCACAGGTCTTATTTCATTTGCTAAATGTAAACATTAATTTTCCATTTTGGGTTCATATGACAGTTCTATTGAAAGTCATTCTTTATCTCAGATAGATGTCACTCTTAAATCGACCAGTGAATCCCAGATGCAGTGGATATGATAATCGCATAGGAACCATTTGCAGATAATATTCAGTAATATCCAGGAATGAATGTTACTGTGAACATTTGCATTTGACAGTTAAGCAACTGGACTCCTCTACTACAAAGACATGCCATCATAATAGATGGGGAATATAATGGATTGATTGTTGGACTGATGTTGTTTCTGCTATGATAGCTCCAGGTCGGCCATGGAGGCTCAGGGGGCTCGCGACTAGTGGCTCCGGTAGCGAACTTTACAGCGCCCTCTGCCCGGATTTGGCCACTTCCCGGGACCATAGACTAGTTGCGCCTCTTCCAGACGCAAAGCCTCGGGAGGGACGGGAGTCAAGACCCCTTTTTCTCCCGGGTGCCAACCAGGACAGGGACCGGCCCACCTACAACAGGTGCCATTGGTCAACTGTGATGTCAGCAACCCTCCCAACCTATCTTGAAACACAGGAGTCTAACGCACACGTGATTCAGAGGGTCTCCCAGAAACCCCATGGCGCAATGAAAGTGATGTCAAGCATGTACCGCTGAGGTAGGATTCCGACCCCGCGGTGCCCAGGAGCACGTGGGCAGAAAAATCATTGGAGACTAATGGACAATAATGGTGATGTCCAAAACCTGAGGGGGAATGACCTCCCCACACCACCACCACCAGCAAATCCACCCAGATTACATTTATGAATCAATGGATTTTATTAGTATTTACACTTTACACAGTCTCCCATCATTTTTGGACTTGTAGTTGTACATTTCTGACAGGCATTTATCAGACAAATACTGCATTCTGCTATCATCCCTGGTAATACACCTGGCATAGATGCTGTGCTTACCTTGGACATCGTCGAGCTGTGGCTTGGTTTTGGCTGCAAACAGTGTTGAATATCCATGTCTGTAATTTGTATTTGTGCTGCAGCCAAGTGGTAACAAAACCAAGGAAGATTTGTTGTGTTAAGATGGGACTTAACCAACTTTTCTTCCTACTAATAAAATCCCAATCCAAACTTTTGATATCGATTTGATATTTGTTCACATTGTACTGCATTAGCATCAATGGTTTCTCATTACTCTCTTTTATCCACAATCTCTCTTTTCGTCTGCTGCATTTATGTTCTTCTGTAAGTCTGTTAAACTGTCCATAACATTCATTTCAATTAACCCTTTGATGTATACTGGTCACTACAGTGGACAGTTCTTCTACAGTTGTTCTCTTGAATATTCATGGGTTTTGTTGTTTTAGTTCCATATTAGTCAATTCATATCATTACTGTAACTGGTCTGTTCTTAATACCTGATCTGTTGTGATATGTTATGCCAGATTTGTGACGTGTGACTTACTTGACCAACATTAATAAAAGACTTGACTTGCCTTTACGAACTTGCGACTTGACTTGACTTTTGTCATGTCATTTGCCAAGTCACATGACAAACCTGTCTTACTTAAAAATAATAACAAATAAATGATTAGATCGACATTGCTTTATTGTTTATAAGTGTTCCTGACCTGGTGCATATCAACAAACCTGGCAACCACACAACGCGACGTGTCTGCACGAGTCTAGTCCTGATTAGCAGAGAGATGGAATCCACTCAGATCAACAGTACTGAGTTGACTTGGACTTAATTGAGACTTGAGGGATAAGACTTGTGACTTACTTGTACATGACTTACTCCCATCTCTGTTCTTAAACAAAAACTGCATTAAAAAAAAAAAATTTCATACACATTTCTTTGCCTGGTGGATATTTTTATTCCATAAAAAAATAGGTTCATTAAAAAGATTCCAATCACATTAAAGAGGAATAAAAACACTTACCAAAAAAAAAATCTTGACTAAAGTTTTCATAATTCATGCATCAAAGGTTAAAGTGAAGAAGATCTGGATGGACCATACAGTGTTTTATTTTCTCTTAAACTACAGTATGCTCCCAGAACGTCATAATGTACTGTACTGTATGAATTCCATATAACAAAGATTAATGTCAGCTCAAATAAGCCAGGTAAATTCTATTGTACAAATGAAAAACGGGCTAACCTGATTGAAGCATTTCCCCTCTGCTTTATTCCTTAGTTATTAATCTTCATCGTATCTGTCGTCTGTCTGGCTTCTGTCCTCCCCTGTACCCCCCGTCACCCCTTACCTAATGCATCATCCACACCACTTTAATGAGAAATGAAAGCTTTTCACCAACTCTCTCTCAGTCCCCTGTCTCCACCAGTACACATTCATTTTTAGACACACTCTCAACAGATGTTGATTCCAATCGACTGCATTAGAAGCTTTAATACTGGTTTTAATTTGCTCCTCAAAAAACAGTATTAAGTAACTAAGTACAAGTACTTCCTTCACTGTACTTAAGTAGATTTTTTAGGTATCTATACTTTACTTGAGAGTTTATTTTTCTGGCAACTTTTTACTTTTACTCCCTAAATTTGTTCATAAATATTTGTACTTTATACTCTTTACATTCTCAGAAAAGACTCATTACTTTTTCAAATTAGACAAATGTGACAGTATGAAAAATAAGTCGTAAATTAGTCAATCAGAAATTGTGACTTACTATATCATAATTTTGACTTTTTAATCTGATAATTTTGCCTCTTCATCAAATAATTTTGACTTTTTATTTGATAATTTTGACTTTTTATCTGATAATTTTTAATTTTTATCTCATAATTTTGAGTTTTTATCTCGTAATTTTGACTTTTCATCTCATAATTCAGAATTTTTTTCTCACAATTTTGACTTTTTGTCTCCCAATTCACATCTTTTTATCTCATAATTCTGTTTTTTTTTTAAATTTCTTATTCATTACTTTAAAATGTTTCCTAAATGTCCTGTCCATACCCATTAAAGTGAGGACCATAACCCAATAAAATACATCATATACAGTAACTCACTTTTAAAGTATCATTTTTTTAATATTTATATGCCATTTTTCTGCTTAAATAAGTATTATTTCATGCATTGCAAAAAAAATAAAACCCATTTTAGTTTTTTACAATTCAGATGTGGTACTTGTTTTTACTTTTTCTTCAGTAAAGCAGTTGAATCAGTACTTCTACTTTTACCAGAGTATTTTTTCATACCAGTAACAGAACATGAGTACTTGGACTCCCTCTGTGAAAAACACGCTGCTAAAGTTTGTCCCAGGCCAAGCTCCCAGGTTTAGTGGAATCCACACAGAAAGGGAAAGAATACATTTTTGTCTGCGGTTTCATATTTGACTGTACTTTAGCAGTTTCTGAGCTGGGAAATAATAAGGTTCTTTCTGAGTCAAATCTTGGATTCCAATAATCCCTGAATGGTATATACAGATAAAAAACTTATGAGTCCAATATCACAGTGGATCCAGTTTTTTTTCCCATAAACTCTAACTCTCTCTGTATGTTTTTACCATTGGAACTGCTGCTGTTTTACGCGCTTTTTTTTTTTGTTTCAATCCATACTATGTCTGGGTGAATGATGATTTCCTATATTCTTACTAGGGCTGTCAAAATGAATGTATTAACGTAGATTAATCCATCATCATGATTGATCTGATTAAAAATTTAGCTCAGTTAAATGGAACAGTTGTTTTGTTTCAAGTTGTTCTATTGAAACTGTCGAAAGTGTTGAATGAACAAGTTAAATCCATATATATTCATACTTTTGCATATGTTTTCAATATTTTATCACATTTTTTTCTGTATTTTAGAAGAGTTTTTGAATTTTTAATTAATTATTATTATTATAAATTATAAATTATTAACTTTTTCGTGGGTTTTTTTGTGAATATTAGTGGATTTTAACATGTTTCGTAATTTTTTTTTTCTTTGAATTTTTTCTTTGTGTATTTTTGTCTATTTTGTGGGAAGTTACAGTTTAAAAAGTACAATAATGTGCCCTTTTTAGATCATATTAGGCTGACTGTGGCCCCTGAACTAACCTGAGTTTTGCACCCCTGCTCTAAGGGATTGCTAATGACCAATTAAAAAAAAAAAAAAATTGTTAGTGAACACAGAACACAAGTTTACAAATAACTTACAAACATCCAGATCCAAACCTTGGCAGACTTGCGCTGCTTCATGGAGGTCTGCGCTCTCTAATTACATTTGTGAGAAAGTTATTACATTTGTGGGATTATTCTACTAAAAACTGCACATTTTTATTAAATTTATGGTTTATTATGTTTGTTGGGTTAACACTGGAAGACTCACCTCATATTTTAATGCCCTTATGCTTCATCTACTGATAATATCGGATCATTTAAGTTCTATAAATGGAGTTTTCAAAACATTCCTTCTCAATGATATGTTTCTTATTGACTTAATAAAATTTAATATAATAACTAGAATGGTTACATGACTTTTCTCACCGAATAGCCTGCTGCGCCTCATCACAAAACACACCAGTTTTTCCATACTTGTTGATGCTGGATGACATTGTGTGATTAACTGTTTGTTAAAAAGTGTAACACCAGCCAGCAGTTATTTACTGAGGCTCAGTGGGACAGATCATTATTGAGAAGCAGCTTATATTTGTTCATGTCGACCTCGTCACCGGCTGTTATAAGAGACCCGACTTGTAATTGTCTCACTATTTGATTTGAAGAAATAGATGATATGCTGTTGCGAGACTGATTCATTATCAATTTAGGTATGAAACAATCACAGTCTGCACAATGTTTATTAATGATAAAGTTATGTAAAAGACAAATACTATACTTATGTGTTGATTAATAGACTAATATACACTGCTACTAGGATTCTGAAATTGATTATGTATTATTACACACAAGCACATTTCAAGGACGAATTTGTGTTCACAAGGCTAAAAGGACCACAGCAAAAATCAATGTGGACTCAGTGTGATATAGAATAGAATAGAATAGAAGTAAGCTATTGATCCCACAATTAGGAAATGTCTTTCTAACAGTAGCATCATTCACATAATAAAATAGCAGTCAGACAAGTCAGGTGCCAAACAATAACATAGGTCGTGGCAGCCATGGCTCAGTTGGTAGAGCGGGTCGTTGGCGAAGGGTTGGCGGTTCGATTCCCGCTCTGTCCTTGTCAGTCTGTTGTGTCCGTGGCTAAGACACTTCACCCTCTTTGCCTGCTGTGTCGCTCACACTGGTGTATGAATGTTGGGTGGTGCTCAGAGGGGCTTTAGGTTCTGTCAGTCTGCCTCAGGGCAACTGTGACTACATATGTAGTTTACCACCACCAGAGGGGGCATGTGAGAGTGAATGAATAATGGAACACTAATGTGAAGCGCTTTGGGTGCCTTGAAAAGCGCTATATAAATGTAATCCAGTATTATTATTCTTAGTGTACAGAGTGTAGAGTACAAAGTAAAGAATGTAATTATTGTATTTACAGAAAGTGCATAAACAGAAAAAGATTAGTGATTATGATTTATTATACAATGTGATAACATTTGTTAGGAATGGTTTCCTGTATCTGTCTGTTAGTGTTTTAGAGAATATGCTCTGCTGTGTCCAGTGTGTGGTGTAGAGGATTAAAGGTCATGGTTAGGCTGTCTGTCAAGTGTGTGGTGTAGAGGGCACTCAGCATTGTCTGTGACTGTCCTCAGTTCGTGGAGCATCGTCATCTCTACCACAGTCTGACAATTGTCCATCCTCAGACAGATCAAATATAACTTGCCTTCTATTGGATTCATACTTGGCATTAGCTGTCAACTGTCATTAGATCAACAAACATACAAACAAACAAACAAGTCAGATTAATTGAAGCTGTGAACAGAGTCTTCATTAAAAAAAAGTTTTACTTGAGTCACGGTGAATATTCATTGAACTATATAACTCTTACTTAAAAAAATACTAATGAAATTGCTTTCTACTGGTTGAGGGTTGAGAGAAACATTAGGCCATTAAATAAAGAATTGAATGAACGATTAAATGAATAAATGTGCAGAGAAAACAGCCTCTCATTGCAATTTTCTCTGACTTTATGTAGCCATGGTCAGGGACGACCCTCCATCATGTTTAGGTGCATAACAAACCGTCTGAAACCTCTTTTTTTTTTTTTTTTTTTTTTACTCCCAGTGCATTATGTCACAGCCATAACTGCAGAAAATACAGCCTGTTAACTGTATGTGATGAACAGGGAAGGAACAAACTACAAATCGTTTGCCTCATAGCATAATTGCCGAAGTCAAACATTATATAGATAAAAGCATTGGGAAATGTTGAATTGAGGTGATTCTCTTGGAACAGGAGTCTGTGTTACAAAACAAAAACAATAATGTTTCATGCTTCAGCACAATATTATAACACGTTTTTCCATATAAACCTCCAAAAAATTCCTTATTTATAAAATTAAATGCTCTAAAATTACATTATATTGTCAACCTTAATACTCTTATCATGAAATATGAAGCCAGTAACCATATGTTTCCCTACAGTTTACAGTTTTTAATCTCACCCAACATTGGTTGGCAGAGATTATTGTAATCACTGTGTCTCTGTCTGTCTGTGTGTCTTTGTGCGTGTCCGCATAGACATATCATGATATAACTCAATAAATACTTGAGATATCACCATGAAATTACATGGACATATACATATAGCTACTGTGCATCAGATGCAATGATCCATTTGAGGAAAGGTCAAAGGTCAAGGTCACAATTAACTAAAAGGTCAAAATCATATTATTGGTTATAACTCAAGAACAGAGGGTCACAGCACTTTCAGATTGGTACCAAACTATGCAGAAGGACGATTTCTACAATTCTCATATTTGATGTTATCAAGCAAGCAACAGTTTTTGAGATCTCTGGAGGTCAAAGGTGACACGTCACAAAATGAACTTGTGTATCACTGTTTGTGTGTGTTAAGCAAAGACATATCACACTATAACTTAATCAATACTGGATATATTATCATAATATTACATGCACTGATGCATATATACATGTAGCGAAATTATCAAGGTCGCATTTAGCAGAAAGTTCAGAATCACATTCTTACCTCCGCCAAGGAGGTATTAAATTCTGGTCCGTTTGTCTGTCTCTCAGCCGGATTGTGCAAACATTTCTGAACAGATTTTGATGAAACTTTTAGGAATGATAGATAACAAGATAACAGGTCAAGGAAGTACCCATTAGATTTTGAGCAATGAAGGTCAAAGGTCAAGGTCACACTAAAGTTCAACAGCTAAAACACATCAGTGGTAATATCTCAGGATTCAGACAAGATAGAATCATTCACATCGTGTCACCTTCGGACATCAGATGGGTCAACACCTATGGCTCGATCACGTCACGTTTTGACGTCATATGATGCCATATCAAGCCTTGGCGGAGGTCTGCTGTCTCTGACTGCCTTGTCGGCTCTAATTCAAGCACATGTTGTCATAGAAACTTGAGATTGGCACAAAATATGGGCAAGATTAGGCATTTTCTGAATACTTGTTCTTACATTAATGCACAAATAAGACAAACTGTTGGAGTGAAATCATTAAAACGTAACAGACAAAAATCTCTGCAGCTCTCTGCATAAATCTCTTCTCTCCGGAGCTTTTTTGTATGTGCATTTACATTTCTAAATATGTATCTGTGGTTCCATGAGTGGAATCTTTACATCTCTTCAAGCTGAATGTATTTTTATACATGCTTTGCATATGTTTACATACTTATTGCGGGTACTGTATTTTAATGCGTATGCAGTTTATTTCTACATTATGTAGTAGAGTAACATGTTTGACTGCTTCTCTTCAACTCTTGCCCTTCAACTCCTTTTTGCCCCCTTAACTGTAGCACGATGAGAGTAATAGGATCATACATGAATGAATGCATGCAAAACGCCTGAGTGCTACTGCTGCCTGTGTGTATTGTCTTGTCACACACCGCTAACACAGACTGACAGGCCAGCATGCATCTAATTTGGTATGCTCGAAGATGCTGGAAGGACTGGGAATCACTTGGAAAAAAAACAACACGTTTACATCCCTATGGTCATACATACAGATACAGTGTCCTAGAAATACAAATCTGTATTTCTAGGACATTCCGTGGATACAAAGATCTGAGGAATACACTCATCTGTAAATCTCTGACATGTTTGCATTTTATTAATTATTTATTTATTTATTTAATACCTCTGCGAAGGAGGTTATGTTTTACTGTCTGTTTGTCAGCAAGATAACTAAAAAAGTTATTGATGGATTTTAATGAAACTTTCAGAGATGATTGATAAGGCATCAAGGAAGAAACCATTACATTTTGAGCTATAAAGGTTAAAGGTCACAGTAAAGGTCAACAGCTAATACATATAAGTGGTGATATCTCAGAATCCAGACAAGATATTATCAGACAGTCTTTTATTCATTCACTTCGTCTTACCTTCAGACATCAGATGAGATAACACTGATAGGTTTGATGACGTCATATTTTGACTTCATATCAAGCCAATGGTATATTTGCAAAATGTATGACCTTTACCTTAAAGCAGGGTTATTGACATATTTAGTTAAATCCAACAATATCTTGTGCTTCATATTTAACATTAGATCTAATATGTGAAATTTGGTCGTTGTGCGACATAACGTCAGAGTGACGTCAATTTTTTTTCAACCCTCTAAGGGATTGTTAATGACCAATAAAATAAATCGTTAGCGGTGCTATAAACACATCCTGTGGACACAGGCTTTATGTATAACAACCCAAGGGGCATTCTCATGAACTCACTAGTTTTCCCCACCTGGATCCCCACTTCCCACATCAGGCCGTTTTGTTTTGAAACCATATCCAGTCCTTTCCACTCTGGGACCCATTTCCAAAGGGGTGGGAGAAAATATATGGGTTAATATTATAATAGTCTGTATTTTCACAATGTAGGACGTCTCGGACTTGGATGTTTCAGCTTAGGACTTTCCGGACTGCACTTTTTGCAGAGTAGGACTTTTTAGATAAATCATATTTTCTTATAACCCTAACCCTAACACTATGAGTATATTGTGTACATTTGTAATGTGTGATCATGTGTGAAATTCTTATGGAGTTTTTCAAATAATATGAGGTTATATACTTGCAATGTAATTTGTATAATTTTTATACTTTAATTTGAGTATACAGTACATTTTAATGTGTTTGAGTGAATAATAAAATTATATGCAAATAAACATAAACTTACGGCGTTTGTTTTTGAAAATATGATTTGTCTGAAAAGTCCTACTCTGCAAAAAGTGCAGTCCAAAACGTCCATCCACTATATTTTCACTGTACATATAGGAAGAGTGATCTATTTATTTAGGTTTATCCAGTGTGATAAAAGATTCAACATCCATTTACTAACCAGCTCTAGTTTTGTAAAAGGTAGGTATTTAGTTAAATCAATTGATCTTGATTCAAAACAATGACCTTTGTGTCAGTATTGTGGTTCATGTTTTCCAAATAAATAGTCACAGACATTGAACATGTTCTTAGGGTCCACCCCCTGCTTAGAACAAGCTGTCAGAGGGATGCTAGTCATTTGGCACCTGTGGCCAGCTTCAGCTCACTGATCATCCCCCAAAAACACACCTGCATCTCAGAGGAATGGCAACATTGCTTGGCAATATTAAAACAGTGGAACATTGTCTGGGCTTGGCAGTCTTTAAACAGAAACATCTCCATACCCATGTAAGCCAAGGGAAACCTCACTATAGCACACAGAATTATTAAAGAAATGCCACAGTCATTGACCGTTGCCAAATTTGTGTAATGGTTCTTCTTTCCTTTGTCATGTTTGTTGTTTTATCTGATTATTTTTATTCTGAAAATCTCTGGTAAGCGCCATTAATTACATCAGACCTGAAGTTTGGGCCTTCAGACTCACCCATCTATGAGTTGCACAGCAGAATTTTAGCCATTAGAAAGTGGGAACTTTTTTGGCCACGTAAATTACTCTACATTAGTGATCCATCATTCATTCACTCTCACATTCTCCCTCTGGTAGTTGTAGCCACAGACTGACAGAAGCATGGCAGAGTGACACTGGAGTATCTTTGCCCAACGACACAATGGACAGACTAGGGCAGAGTGGGATTTGAACCGCCAATACTTCAGTTATTGGATTACCCATTCTACCAACTGAGCCCCCTTTTTTTTGCTTAATTCTAGCGACTGGGCCCAGCTGCAAATTAACTTATACCTAACAGGCCTGTTAAAAATTAAATATTCAATTAAACTAAAGTAAAGAATAAGATAACGATATGTGAATGATACATATACTACCAAACACACACAATAGCCTTAGGCAGTTTACAACAATATCTACTATAAAGCCACTCGAGTAAGCCAGAGGTTGTTCAAAGAAATTTAATAACACACTTTGCTTCTTCTTCTTTGGGTCAAACTCCAGAAGGCTGGCCCAGCTGAGACTTTCAACAATCTGAAGCAGTTGAGCATAGCTATAATTGGCTGCTCAAGGACCTGTATCAAATTTTGTGAGGCATGACATCAACAAATATGTTTGCTCAACAAGCTCAAACCACCTAAACACAGGTGTCAGACAGAAAAATAACACATCTAGTGGACATTTTCTGAGTGTGATAAAAAAAAAAAAAATAGTGTTTCAGCCAAAAATCGAATCGCTCATTGATGTCACCTCAGCTGCCCTGTCAAAATACACGACTGTCAGGACACTGTGTACTGCATGAGTGTTTGAATTATATATTGTATATTGTAAAAACAAAGCGCATATAACACATTTTACCTCCAATTTCACCATCCTTTTTACACAGCAGCTGTTATATTCAGTCTGTCCTCAGCTGTTACATCTGATGTGTTAAAAGTGCTGGGATGAAACACTCGTAGTACTCAGGACATGGTGTTTGTTCCTATGACAACACACTACCATTGTATGATGATGATTGGTGATAAATGTACAACCCTGCCCCTACAAAAACGAATATTAATTTGATCTGGATATAAAGTTATATCCAGACAAAATATGGTCTTCAAGAATGATTAACAGTCAAGCTTTTATTTTGGCCATGTTTTGGAACTAAAACAGACAAAAGAGTGGTATTGGGTAAAAGCTAGAGTTGCAGTCCGAGTAACTTTTTATCACATATGGGTGCTTCTCTAAACTGATCCCTAAATATGGTGAAAAAGATTGTTTGTTTGAAATCTTCATTTCAAATATGTAGGAAATGCAATCAAAACTAAATCAAGCAATGAAACATCAATAATGATACACAGATACACAACATAACAAAATACACACGAACACACAGACACACACACACACACACACATACATATATATATATATATATATATATATATATATATATATATATATATATATATATATATATATATATATATATATATATATATATATACTCATGCACATATAATAAATGAAAATAAGTTAAATTAAACATACTTGAAAAGGAGTAGGAAGAAGTAAAAACTTATTTACGCCTACCCCAATCTTTATTCTTTATGATGCCAATATAGCAATTATTATTTTATATGAATATCAATGTAATAATATTATTATAATTTATACATTTATAACAAATATAAAAATCTTACAAGTCCTCACTCTCATTTACACTGATACTACCATTTATAAATGATCTTACTAGAATTAGCACTAGTGATCCCATACTAGCAAACCCCCCCCCCAAAAAACAAGGCAGTCAGAGACAGTAGACCCCGCCAAGGTTTGATATGGCATCATATGATGTTAAAACGTGAACCACCCCAACCTTACTCCCACCGGCTTCAACCCCAGTAACCCCCTTTGAACCTGGCCCATCTGGGGATAGATCTCATCCGCTCAGTTTGACCTGACGCCGGCCTGAGAGAACCAAACCCTGGTCCCGAACCGCTGTACCGTGCCCTCACACACAGGCAGCAGGAAAGACCACATGAACTGAACTATCGGAGAAAACTGTTGATTTGAAATTTGTGTTTAGTGATTTGAGCGTCATTTATGGTATTCATGTAAGAATGAGGGTCAGAACATCCAACACAAGCTTTTTTCAGTGAACCCCCCCCCCCTTTTTGACAAATCACTCTGCATATATGTATATTTAAAGTAGATGTTTTCAACATATACATGGCACAGCGCCCCCTCTGAAAACACACTCACACCCTTTCTTCTCTATATATTGTTGTTTAGACATCATTTCAGCTCCACACTTAGTCTTACACCCATTATTTGAAAAACAGAATATTTTTCTTTGTGGTTGGCCATCTTTGGACCTTAAATACTGATACACTCCTCTTTCCTGGAACATTTTCTGTAAATGGTTTAATAATATATTTTTATTGGCAACAGTTATAGTTGTTGCATCTTGGATTAACCCTGTGGTCAGAGCTAAAGGGGAAAAAAAAGAAAAATAAAAGGTCATGATCTGTAGAAAGTGTAATGTATCCTTGGTTACCAAGACATCAACCTAACCTCTTCAACCTCTTCCATCACAGATATTCACATTTTCCTCTCAGTCATCTGTTGCTTTTTCCTACCCCGTTCTTTTCTTTCTTGTCTTTTCATTAACCCCAGTTGGTTTAAACAGATGGTCACCAACCCAAGCTCCATTTTTTTTCCCCATCTGTGAAGGAACCTTTTCCTCCCTGTTGTCCCCTTGAGTCTGCTCCCGGAGTTTCCTCTATTTTTCAGTACTTTTAAAGCTTTGACTTGAATGTGTGAAGTGCCTTGAGATGGTAATTTGGTATAATTGGTTGCTATGTAAATTAAACAGAATTGAAGTTGAAATTAATGGTACTTATTCAGACTTGCTAATAGTTAATAATATGCTTTTGTGCTTCTGCCTGGGCAGATTTTTGATGTAGCCACATGTGAAATACTATCTGGCATTTTAACACCATCTGGAGTGTTTTACAATGACAAAAATCATACTTATGCATCTGAATTGTGCCTAAATTGTGTTGACACGATGCACATTCCTACATGGTAATAACTGCCACAGTCCAGATCACTAGGCTTTTTTCTGCTTCACTGATTAGTAGATGTACAGCACAATATGGAACATCACAGGACTCTACAATGAGGACCATTACCAACAATGAGGTCAAGGTATGTCCCACCCACTCCACTCAAAATGCAGATTGGACCAGATGCTGGCGTGCTAATGACATAGCCTTCACTAACAATATTGCCTTAATTAAAAAGGGAATGGAGCCCAGCTCTGATGAGGAACCAGTTGACTTTGGCCAATCTAGATGCACTTCAGAGGCAAATGAGATTACTGCTGTGTCTTTTGTTCGCTCAGTGACACCCAGTGGTGGAGTTTCCAAACAGATGGGAGAAGGAAAAGGGAGACGATAAGATGTGGATACAAAAGGCATTAAGTGTGTGTTCACACTGGGAACGCCAGCAGAGTCCAAATGAATATCTCAGCACACTATTGATCCAGGCCCTGTCACCACAATTCTTTATCTTACTCCCACACCCCTACACCCCCACCCGTTCCACTCTCTCCATCTTTTTCTCCCTCCTCTTTTGCTGTCACATTCAAATTCATCTTATTTTTCCTCTTTCTCTCTCTCTCTCTCTCTCTCTCTCTTGTGGTGCCCCAGGGTATAATCAAATAACTGCCACAGAGATGAAGTGTATCAGGAACTGGTATGCAGTTCAGTGTGTGTGTGTGTGTGTGTGTGTGTGTGTGTGTGTGTGTGTGTGTTTTGAGAATACTTCTTTGCCTAATGTCCTCACAAAAATAGAAATCTCCCACTGGGCTTAGTTAGTGGACAGAAGTGGGTTTTAGAATTCTTTTCAATATTTGGTCTTGACCCGTCTTTATTAGTGCTGTATTTGTTTCAAATAGTTTATGTTACTCAGATGTGCATTATTTGAACACTCAACAAGTGCATCACTTCTTGGCCTTTTCCTTTACAGGTCTTTACAGCCTCATAACAGGTTTCCAAAAGCAAAATGTTCAAGTGTTTCAAAAGCAGAAGAGCTTCAATTAGCTCTGTGTTCCTACTTTTTTATTAACCAGGAAAAACTTGTATGTGATGTGCATATAAATCAAGCTAGAGTGTTTATATATTCCTACAGTGAAAAACTCTATATCTACAGGCTTTTTCATTGTTTTAGAATCCAGTTGTCCAGTTGTTTTTTATTAACCATCCATCCAAATCAAAGAGAGAAAAATTCCAAGCATATGAACTTGTGATTATGTAATATGAAATGTCCATGGTGTACCCCCAACACTGATGGATGAATGGATGGATGGATGGATAACACAGCAGGTCTTAATGATCTATTTCGAGATTTTTGAATGTGTATTTATCAGTGATGCGTGGGTTGATGTATTGACGACCGCAACTGACCACTTTTTTAACTAGCCCGTCCGAAACTCGGACTACAAGACATATATTCGAAAAGGACAAACCCAATCTGCTTCTGGACCTGCATTTTTAAAAAGTAGTCAATGGTCTCTGTGAACATCACATGACCTTACTCGCATACCTGCATTTATTTCTGTATTAAAATCCGATCCCATTGCTAACATGCAGCATCTAAACCAGGCATCGACAACCTGTAACACCCAAAGAGCCATTTGAACCCGGTTTCCATGGAAAAGAAAACACTGGGAGCCACTCATCATCTTTAAAAATCTCAGGGAATGTGTCCCAAAACTTACTTTATTTGTATGTTTCTGGAGCTTCCACTCTCCCAACTTGACTTTCTCTCTTGCTCTCTCCATACCATAGGATACTTCCGACGTTGTAAATCACCTTCACGGAAATTCAGTTAATGAAGTGTTTTTACCAGGTTATTTTAATGTTTATCTCAAATGACAAATGACCCGGCTGACTGATATCATTAAAAATATTTTTCAATGACCTGTAACCACTTCGGATCAGCCTGCACATCACTGATATTTACGGAAGCAAATAGGCATCTTGCATCTTGCTAGCATTCACCTCCTTTAGTGAAGACTTTCAATGACAGTCAAATGAAGTGTGACATTCAGACTTATGGGTCATATTGAAAAACATCAGATCTATACTTGATTTATGACCATAAATGAAAGTTTGATTTGAAAAAAAAAATCTGAATCAGAATACCAAAGGGAAATTATTGGGTGTTACAGTATAATTAAACGTAGCAGGACATAATCTAATCTAATCTAATCTAAAACCAATAAAACAAAAGTAATGTTATGAAACTGTTACAAAGTACAGATATTTATGTTAACATTTAGGGAGAAAAACACCTAAAGTCTTCTACTTTCTATGTCTGTCTATCAGACATAGATTTTAGGATGAATTTAAAAGAACACCACAGCCCAGAGTTTATGTTCCTGCATCAGCAAAGACCTTCACTCCTGCTCCTGTGGCTAAAATGGACCAACTCCCTGCAGCCAGGTTCTAAAATAGCCTCCATCATCAGTCATTTGTTTAAATGTGTGATACATCCAAAGCTAATGTTTAATTGACATAGACCTCTGATGGCAGTGGGAATCATGTCTTACAGCATAAGGTAAAGTGACATTAGTGTATTACCTAGAAAACCTCACCTCAAAGGTAACACTCAAAATGAAAACACATCTAAAGTGAAAAATCCTCAAGATGCTTTATTTTCCTCTACTTTTCTAAACAATTTTATTTACAGTATCTTTACATGACTTGGGATGGCTTGACAGTTAATTATATTCAACTAAATAGAAAAAGCCAATGTTGTCAGTCCATTTCTTTAACTATATACTATCAGAAATACTGAAAAATAATGTGTGGAATTTTCACTTATTTTGAAGTCATGATATATTTTTTTTTTAATTTCCAAGAGTTTTTAAGCCTCTTCCCTAATAACCAGGTCTAGTGGAACAATGTTTTTAACCTTTCCACCTTTGAAATATAATGTAATAATATATTTATTTAATCCACCACTGTATTTGCAACAACATCATCATCTGTTGATGCAGTTCTCTTGTTTGTAATGGAACAGCAATATTGACCTTTGACCTTTTGCCACCAAATTCTAAACATTCATCCTTTAAACCAGGTGAATGTTTGCACCAAGTACGTCCCCTGACAAGATGAAATTGTAGTAATGACCTTTTGGCAACCATAATACACTGGGAACAAATCTAAAACTTACCAAGTGTATTTTTTTGTCATTTCTAGTCAGACTATCTCATCACACATGAAATAAGAACATTTGCGTTTTTCATAATTTATTGTTTATTATGATTATGGTCAATCCATTTCAGATTGAATTGATATCAAATGGTTTTAACTTCCTAGTATCTTTTGTGTAATTTTTGTGTTTCGCAAATTCATCCCAGGGGCGAGATTGGACCCATTGGCGGGCCGATTTTGGCCCCCGGGCCACATGTTTGACACCTCTGATTTAACAAGTAACTTTTGAGTGAGATATAAGAGCTTAGTGAGACAGAATAAATTTACCAAGTTGTTCCATTGCCAGATTTTTTACTTAAATTAAGTAAAAAATAATGTAAAAATCGGCCTATGGAACAAGTGAAAATGATTTCTTCCAGATCCGTTGTCTAGAAATATCTTCCTTTATCTCACTGACAGGTTACTCTGAGGTGATTTTGTCTTATTTTTCGTGTGATGAGATATTTTGACTAGAAGTGACAAAAACACACTTAGTATTTGAGTGTGTGATAATATTCAAGTACAGCACCAAATTGCTGAGATACCACATTTGTGTACAATGTTATGGTCTGTATACTACTGTAGGTCATAAAGCACAGAATGTGGTTCCTTGCTCTGTATTTAGGTCTTCTGAGAGAAGTTTGTTCTGTGAGAAATAGAGCCCATTAACCAGGCTTTACTTAGTTCTGCTGCCTAATCACCTTTAACTCCCTTAGATCCTGCTGCAATAAACCAGCGCCACAGAAGAAACGACTAAAGGAGAGAAAATGCTAATACAAACTAAAAAGAGGGAGAATAGAAGAAAGAGGGGGTAGATTAGTGATTGTGTGTATGGGGGAAACAAGACAGCATTTTCAAAGAAGTCAAGTCATGTGATCGAAACTAATCTGAAATCAGGAAGTGACCTCTTATACTTGGGAGATTTAAGGGTTCAGTCTCCAACTTCATCTCCCTCAGATTTCAGCTACATTTAATTAAATTTGCAAAAAAATTTTTTAAGGGCAAACAACATTTTGTCTTACTAAACGCAAAATGCATCATTGTATTGCTGTTACACCCATACAGTCATTGCAGCACTCATTGCTAATTCTACTTCAAGACACGGACTTCACACTTAGTGGTTGTCAGATTTATACAATGAAACATGGTTAATGTCTTCATATGCTCAATAGCTTAAAAGTCTATATTGCTCATCCTATGCTGTAACAACCCTCATTACTTTACAGATATTTTGAACACAGTTAGTCGCTCTATTGCTATGGTGATAGGCTGTCGCGGCAGCCATGATAGACCGGTATTAAAACAATACAAATGTAAAAGGAGGACTTACTCTGCTAAGGTCATGTTTTCGGTGTAGAGTCCCTGCTAGTGGTCGCGCTTGCTCCATCACTCCTAACCATGCCAGATTCCATAGGCAGCTCTAATGGTGAAGTTGACTCAGTCGTGTGCATGGAGGGAACAGCATTGCTGATCAGCCTCACATGGTCCAGACACTGAAAGCCCATCGTGTACTCAATCACATCCCCAAGATGATAACAGTCCAGAGTAAAATTACATCCACAAATGACCGAGTGAATGGTGACAGATACAGCTGTGAAGTCAACTCTCTTCATTTGCACAAAACTCACCCAAGTGCGAAAGCTCGTACTTTTCCTACTAGGAAAATGATGGACATGATGTCCTGAAAGGCTGGAGCACAAACACAATAACTCATTATCTTGACTCTTAAAATGCTCTTACTATATCTCACTCACAAATCGTTCAATTTCTACTCATATACCCACAATGTCATGTAACGTCATGTAAACGGGCTCATTAAAGGGATCCATATCTTATTTTAACTTCTCTGCCAACACATGGGTTCAGGGTTTTTACTCAGTGCATCAGTTCTACAGCTGATAATAATGTCTTAGTTGTTTACAACCATTTCCTGATTTATGGAGCAGTAAAGTCATTGCAGAGTAAGTTTAATAAAAGTGGGTGATGCAGTACCCTAAAGGCACAACGGCTTTCTCCACTTGTAACTTTTGGCTCTCGTTTCACTTTGCCAGAGGATTTTCCTTTAGTCAGCAAGATGAGTCAATGCAGTCATGAAGATGAAAGTTCAGATAGAGATGAGATCACAAATCCATCTGATGTGGATACAAAACTCAGAAAACAAACTCGTCTGGTCCTCTGAACCTGCTTTACAATATCCTCACTAGGGTCACAGGGGTCACTGGGGGTCTAATCCAGCTAGAATGGGTGAAGGGGTGGTACACCCTGAATGAGTCTCCGGTTCATCTCAGGGCTGAACATATATAGACAAACAATCACTCTCACATTCACACCTATGGACAATTTAGATTAACCAATTAACCAATCAGTGCATGTGTTTGGATGGTGGGAGGAAACTGGAGTACCTGGAGAAAACCCACACAGACACGAGAACATGCAAACTCCACACAGAAAGGTCTGGTGTGGGATTCGAACTAAGGTCCTTCTGTCTGTGAGGTGTGATGACAATTTATAAAAAACAAATTCTGAATATTAGTATTTAGATGAGACTCTACACAGCTATAGTATATGTTATGTTAGCATACTAAGATTATCCCATTTATATTATTTTAGATATGTAAACTGTAGGGTTATCTTATCACATTTCTGCTTTATTTTTTATATGCACAGTTTTCACTGCACTATAGAGTGATGACATGCTTATGACATGGAAGAAAAACTGGAACCATGACTCCTCATGTATATCAGATACAAAGTAAAAGTGCTCATATTAAACTATTGTCCCCATATGAGGATTTTCACTAGCTTTGCATCATAAATAGTACATGCTTTAAAAAAAAAAAAATCCATTTCTATTAATCACTTGCAACCTTCTTTTTGTGACTTTTTACTTTAGTAACCTTTAGTTTATTTAATTATCACTGACCTTTTTTTGGCAAAAATCAAATTAATGCAGCCTTGAGTTTGACTGAGTGTTTACTTAATGTTCAAAGACGATGCTTAGTTTTTATACTTATCAGGCTAATTCCCGAGATGAATTAAAAAATACAAGTAAAAGCTGGAGTGTTGAAGTGGGGATATGTGCTACGTGAGATTGTATTTTTACAAATGAAACATGACTAAATCTAACAAAATATTTCTTAGTATATTACCATGCAGTCTTCAAGCATCTGAGGCTGTTGTGTTGGAATAATAAACTGATGGGACTGCGACCTAATGTCCTCTAAAAAAACAACAACAACTAATGAGTAGTGTGAAATCACACATTGATCAGTTCCACACTGGAAAAATTGTTATTACAGTATTGGCTTTATTACAGTTCAAATGGGACCAAGTTATTACATTATTGGCAGTTATTACGTTTTGGGTTGTAACATATGTCCTTGGACACCAAATACTTCTCCCTATTTCTCCTTCAGTCAAAATGGTTAAACACTTTCTATTAAGATGATATAGTTATAGTTTTGATTTAGTTAATACAGAGTAAATTTAGTATATTCCCATCGCATTATCAAAAAAAGATTTACTTGGTATTGGATTAACAACCAGAATATACAGTATCACACAGCATCACTGCAGTGTGATACTGTACTGCTGAAAGACCCCAGTATGTTTGCACCTGTAGGAGGTTAAAATAATCTGTCATTGTTCGTCTGGAAGACACTGTCATAAATGTACGGTTAAACTCTGTAGAGGTGACTACTTTAGAAATCGCAATTTCAGCTAAAATATTTTTAATACCGGGGTATAAAAAAAAGTATAATCACCAAGTACAAGTGCAAATAATCTGTTATCATGGTTCTTAGGAGATCAAGGGCCAAAATCCCCACATGGAGGTTATGTTGCCCGGACAGTTATGGGAATTATCCTTCAAATCATGCCTCAAAGCCAGATGGAGTGTGGAGCTAGAGTAAGGTATGAGGCTATAGTCAGGCACACAAGCTCACCTTGCAAACACAAAAAAACACATGTTCCCCTGGGTTCTTCAACTATGGCAGGGACCAGGTGGTCTATTACAATTCATCCTTTGTTCATTGGTTTCAAAGGCATTATTTGTGGCCATGCTTCCTCTTTACTGGCTGCCTGAGCATTTTCCCTCCAGCATTTGTGGTCAATAGATGCTAAATTATAGCACCAGTTAAGAGCTGTTTGGTGTTCGCTTCCAAGTTTTAACTCACTCAAGAGAGACTATTTTGGTGGATTTTGATGCGCCCGGTTCTGTTGATTAAGGTACAGGTATATTTTGACACGTATGAAAACAATGCACATAACCTTAGCTCTGTGCTACTGTGTAGAGCTGTACAGTAAGTGTTCCCTGGCAGAGCTGATTCTTTCAACTGTTCATTTTTGCTTATTTTACAAGCATGACTGGCTGCCAAACCTTGAGTTTTAAGCCCACAGTTTTACAGTGAAGGAATCCAATTACACCCAGCACCTGGGAAGACAGGAAGAAATAGTAAAAGAGATAGAGGGAAGGCTGAAGAACAAAAAAAAAAAAAAAATCAATGACAATCCAACTGAGGTGGAACTAAGCTTGACAATACAGCTCCGTTCTCTGCCTCACATTCATTTTTTATTTTTTTTATTTTTCCTGGAGTGATAAAAGTCTACTGGCTGGGTGTTTATTTCACATGAATTCACCACATTAACCTCTAACACTCAAAGATTTTCCATTTGTTAATTCATCCTTTATGCATTGTTCCTTTTCTCCTACTCCTGTTTCTGTGTTCAGTTTCTCATTAGCTCTTTCTGTCTGTTCCGCATCCTCTTCCTCTCTGTGTTTTCATTTTTCTGAAGTGTTTGTGGTTGCTTTTCACTTTTTTTCCCCCCACCGCTAATGTGATGGATGGAACTTACGGATATCATATTTCACAAAGTTAAAGTATGAAATGTTTTACTATCATAGTTTTTTATCATTGAGGTTTGAGTGTTGTCATTGGTTCTCAAACTTTCGACAGCACACACCAGTAATACAGTGTTTATACATGATTTAGATTTCTGTCGAATAGGAATATTGAATATTGCCAAAATTAGAATGTAATAGAAGAGGCAAAGGACTTACTGTAAAATCAAAAGCAGATAACACTGGTCTACAAGTAATATGCTTCTAGAATAAAACTAATAAAATTTAACCGCATGTGTGTCACTGATACAGAAACGTCAATAATTCGAATTTCTCCAAGTGCATGTTAACTTACCTACAAATAGAGCGTTGTGATTGGTTGAGTCAGTCTCTAACTGGAGCTTGCAAAGACCCTATGGAGTATCACTAAACCAACCTGTTCCACTAGAGGTGGGCTAGATTTCTAGGCTATGGTGTTCACAGCTTCACTGCTGTAACTTTCAAGGTTTAGTCAGAGTTAGAAAAAGTAAGTTTTTTCGGTAACACTGTACGTGACAGGTGAGTTCATAACACATTCATAGCAGCTGTCATAAACTACACATAAAGCATTCGTTACTGTTTCATGAGACATTCATACCAAACCTTTCATGAATGTGGAAGACAGAATGATAACAACTTTTCAAAGTAAAAGTCCAACAATCATAAAGCAGCACTACCATTTTTTTGCCCCCAGACCTCTTACCATCACATCCCATCTGAGTTAATGCGCTATTCCAGTGCCAATTTGTTTAATAATGTAAATGATGATGATTTATCTTTTGATAATGGGAATGTCCAACCATTCCAGGTAGAGGTCTGCAACAGGACGGGACTCGTGGGGTGTGGCGCAGGTCATTATTTGACAGCCTCTTGCGGGAGTGGGTGGGAATGGAGAGGTTTGGTCATGGTAGCAGGACATAGGCATGTTTTCTGGAGTCTCGCAAGGCATTAAATACATTTTACAAAATTATTAAAATGTGTATTTGAAAAATGCCAAAAGCGACAGTGCTTCTTTGCAACTGTTGGACTTTTATTTTTAAAAGTTATCATTGTATGAATGTTGAGTCATGTCTCATGAAACAGTCATGAAGCTTTATGTGCAGTTTATGACAGCTGTTATGAATGTGTTATGAACTCACCTGTCAAGTAAAGTGTTACTATTTTTTCTCAATTATTATTAGATTAAATTTTTTTTAAATCATCCCTTTGGTATTAAACTTGTCCTGGCTGTGCAGTGTCTGTGCCTAAACCCAATAGCAGGCTGTCAGGACCAGCAAAATCAAAAGTAGAATTTGTTTTTCATACAAATTGAAGTGTATCTGAAATTGGTTTGACTTCAATTACTTGTTAAGTTTTCCTTCAGTCTGAGCCTCTGCTATGGCAGCATCCCTGGCCTTTAGTCAAAAAGTAACACTGTAAGTGGATTACAAATATGGATGACAAGGCCATAAGCGAGTTAAATTTTGATGTAAAGTGACAACACACCCCAAGGGCCCTGTGAGGTATCGGTGTTACCCCTCTGTGTAGTGAACCCCACCAGTCCAAACATGAAGTGTACAGATGTTTCTCAGACTTTGAGTTAATTTTATGCTCCGTTAAACCTTCTTACCATGAACCTGACAGGCACTGTAAAAGCTGAGATGCTACCAAAATAATTAAGTGACTTACACATTACAGAATATTACAAAATATATCAGTCAAAAGACCATAATGTGCCACATTTTGTCAAAGCTGGATGATAAAACCCATCATAACCCTTCCCTTTCACACCTTTCTAATCCCCTGTTGCTACTGTCTTTGGAATTAATCTTTACTTCAGGGAACTGTTCAGAAGAAAATGTACTAAATAAAAACTCGCAGGTAGAGGTATCATGACAGTGTAAATAACAGAAGGACAACACTTCTTATTTCGTACCTTCTCTTCCAATTCTCCCTGGCAGTTCTGTGTAAACTAGTGTTGTCTAATGACAATGAATGGCTGATGCAATCACAGTGACTGCCAATATTGCCCTAGACCTATTTTCAAACATCTGTTTAGAAACAAAAAGACATAATGAAAAGAGGAAGGCCTACACCAAGCTGAACTTTAACCCATAAAGACCCAAACACTCACTGATGATGACCAAAACCATGTACTGATGTTGATAAATGTTTAATACCTATTGATCCACTAATCCTATCAATTCATGTTAATATTTGGTATAAAATGCTGTTGTTTTTTTTTCATGATTGTCAGATTTTACCTACATTTTGGTTTTACACTCATATATGTGCTGTAAAATTAACTGTTTCTTCAATTTTCTGTTTTTGATATATCAGTTTTCAACTTTAATTTGAGATATTTTATGAAAATCTACATGATCAGTCAATTAATATGATTTTCAATGAAAAACACAGAGGATCATATGATAATAAAACACTTAAGGAATGTTATATAGAAAAAATTATATCTGGGAACTACCACAAAAGTAACAATGGGGTTTTATGGGTTAAGCAAGAATTGTGTGTTATGGCCTGAAGGTGTTATCATATTTTACAGAGGACACAAAAGACAAAAGAGTTCTTTATTTTTTTAACCCCTCCCATACCCTGAACAACAAAAAAGAGCCAAAATTTCCAAAGAAATACAATGACCAAGGTGAGCTGGCTAACTTAACAAAAGGACGGCATGTGGGACAAACCAACTCTTTACAGGACCATAGGAGCTGCCCACATACTGCTACCCCTGTCAAATACAACCAGCAACTACATCCTGTCAAAAAAAAAGAAAAAAAAAACAACAGAACGTCCAGACTCACCTGCTCGAACAAAAGCAAAGTCACAATCCACACGCTGCTTCAGGACAGCAGCACAAACCCCTGATGCGTGCGTTTAGGTTTGTGTGTTCTGGGCCCTGGCAACAGAGATGGAGCAGGAGGTGAAGCAGAGAGTGAGCCTAGTACAAGTGTCCAATTTATGACTTCTGGGATTGTGAAAAACTAATTGACTGTACACCAAAAACACACTAAGGGGCTGTTTACACGAGGGCAATTGCAGCTAAAGCGGACAAAACACACCCAGTTTACTTGAAAATGGTGTCAGTTAGTTTGGTTCATATTTGCAGCATTTTTACTGAAGGAAGTCAGTTAGATATGAACCTGCTTCATGAAATCTACTGTATGAAATAGACTTCACCAAAATGGATACTCAACTGAGAGCATGATTCTGTTGATTGTCTGTGTTATTCATGCAAACTCCACAAACTTATCAGTGACAATGTGGACATAACTATCCATATTCAGTGCCTTTTTTTATTTTATTATTTGACTTTAGAGTATATCCTTGTCATTAAAACAAGTGAGTGTCTGTTCGTATCGCCCTTGAAACATGGTCAGTCATTATCATTCTTCTGCAGAACTCGATGATAGGTTGATTATTTCAATCAAGGTGTGCCGGAAGAAGGATACATCTAAATCATGCTGGATTGTAGCTCTCAAAGACCAGGTTTTGCAACCTCTGATCTATGGAGACAACTTCAGATAGTTATAAATATTATTGTACATGTGGGTTGGTGCGACCATATCTTCCTTTTACACAATTTGGCCACTTCCTCCATTATTCACTCAAGAAAAAGACAAGAGGCGCGCAATTGAAATCACAAACACAAACATGCTGATTCACACAGGACTTGAATTATCACTGGACATCTGTCTTTTGCTGAAACACAATAGGTAATTTGCGGCCGAATTATTACCGAGTAAATCACGGACATGTCGCAATCGCATGGGACTACCAACTACGACATTCTCGGTAATTATTCAGAATATACCAGTGGTGCATAGGTAATACTTCTCCCGTGTGAATAGGGCATTAGGCTCAGTGTCGCACTCTAAGCTACTGAGCTTTAGTTTCAGTTCTTCGGATACCATAGTTTTCCTCAAGTACATGGGTTCCTCTGCAGAACAAAAGCACATGAAGCTCCACACCTGGTGTTTGGGTTGTCCATACATAACACTGATCATACTGTCCAAACTGTTCTATTTCTGTCTCATGTGACCAAAGAACATTGTTCCAAATACTAACATCTGTGTCACAGTGCTCATTTCCAAACTTTAGTCTTGTTATGCCTTTTTCTTTCTTTTTTTTTTTTTTCTGTTTTGGATAAATACCTCTCTGCTTCAGATAAAACCTTCCTGTTTCATACCACAGCACTCTGTTCACTATGGATGGGGATATTTTCAACTACTTTATTTTATTGGTGTGAAATCTGTAGTAATTACAGTCTGTTTTTCATTTTGAGGTAACTGTTCTTAAAATAAATAAATCATTTTAGTTTGTTATTGGTTTATTATCATTATTAGCTGAAACATATTGTGAAGAATTTCACCTTCAAATAATATTATTTTTCTAAAGGCAGTGTGTATATATATATATATATATATATATATATATATATATATATATATATATATATATATATATATATATATATATATATATATAAGAATGTTGTATGGACACAAATATATGTCATGTTTTGAAGGACTATATCATTAATCATGTTTCATCTTCCCACTCCTTTTCAGGTGTAAATATTATTATATCTTTTCTCATGTATGTGTATATTGTGTGAATTGCTCGAAATAAATACATCAAATCAAATAAAATCAAAATCAATGAAACACACAAATGGTCAATTTTAGGTATACAATAAACGCTTTCCACTCCGTCTACATAACTGTTCCCAAAGGTTTTTTTAAAAAATGTATTATAGATAAGGCAACACTTCAACTGATGTTTGAATCTGTTTTTTGTCACATTTCTTTTCTTTTCTGCTGTACCAAGGACCAACCGCCGTGAAAAACTAAAGAAAAAGGAAAATACATTTCAGCAATAAAATTCAACAAACAAAAGATAAATAATCCAGAAACAAACATACCCTGCACCCTTCTGTCCAAACATTTAGGAGTGGTTGGAGTCCATTTTTGTCTGTTTTGTTTCTTCTCTTATGCGTCTTTCTTTTCACCGTTTCTCTGCCTTGCTAGCATGTAATAAGCACATGCTGAAACTCTGTTATTCCCAAATCTTGCTACTAGGCATCATAGCACAACACACAAAATAAACATATAGACTTCACAATATATCAAATGACAAAATTCTAACTACAACTAACTAGAAAAGCACTCAGAGAATGCAGAGACTAAACCAAGGCAGATCAGCCCCCCCCCCCCCCCGCCACACACACACACACACACACACACCGATACTTTTATAACTTATTTCTCGTGCCGGTATCAACATTTCCTGAAAATTTCTGCCAAATATGTCCAAAATGTTCTGAGTTATCTTGCTACAGATCACAATTTGTGCTAATGCATTCATTTTGACAGCCCTAAAACAAACTATATGAATATACTAGTAAATTAAACCATTGTTATTACTATTATTCTTTTAATATGGAGTAAAATATGCCCAGTTTTGAACATGCACTCCTACTGAAGTGCAGAGATTAAGGCACAAAGTGGATGTGTCCTATAGAAGTGAGGGGGTAGCTACTGTACGCACTACAAAAGGCTCTATGTACAAAGTCAATGGGACTCGGTTGTGTTTGATCCTAGTATCTCTTTTTGTTTTAAAGCACTGGCTCTCTTAAATCCTTTATCCCTGTCCTGTGAAGTGCACCAGAGAGTACTCCATTTGGCCTCTGTTTAGTGCCTCGTATCCACGGTTACTGGAGCTGTTCTGTACTGATGGAGGAGAATCTGTGGAGTCACACTGTGTACTCAAGCACTTATTTACCTGCCAACATTTATTCATAACAAAGGAGTTCTTATTACGGTTACATTAACATGCAATTTTTTACTTGTAATGTATTATTTATGGGTGGGTTCATTGGTTGGTTGATCTGTTGGTTGGTTTGTTTGGCTTGGTGTTTGGTCAGTCAGTTGCTTGGCAATTGGTTGGTTGGTGGGTTGGTCGTTCAGTTGGTCAGTCAATCGGTTGGTTTGATGATTGATTGGTTTATCTCTTACAAGATTTATAAATTTGTTCATACATTGTACAATTTGGGAGCCCCAGTTCTCAAAAAAATTAAAGACAAATATAAATTATAATCAATCAATTACTTCATAAATTCGAAATATTATCTTCCATTTCTCCTGTTTGATCAGTTGAAGTTTTATACACTAAACTTTTTGAAAAAAAAAAAACATCTGATGTGACTTCATGTCTGCAGGCCAATGGTGGTCTACATTAACTTTTCAATTTAGCGAAGAATTTTGTCACTCATGTTCGAACCACTGCACGATATGCTGTGAGGGAAGAGAGATCCACAGACACACAAACAGATCAGGATCAAAGTGTTACAGATATAAATCAAATATGACTACGGGTCGCATATTAAGTTAATAAAAATATGTCAACTCTTGTGAGAAACTTATTTCTGCCTCCTTTGGCCTTTTGATTGTACTGTTGGCTTCTGGCTTGTCTTTCTCTAATCCTCTTCCTATAATTACCTTCACCAAGGAGGTATTAAATTCAGGTCTGTTTGTCTGTCTGTCTCTCAGCAGGATTACGCAAAAAGTTCAGAACGGATTTTAATTAAACTTTCAGGAATGATATATAATAGGTAAAGGAAGAACCCAATACATTTTGAGCAAGTTAGGTCAAAGGTCAAGGTCACACTAAAGGTCAATAACTATGACACATCAGTGATAATATCTCATAATTCAGACAAGATATAATCTGGTGGGTTTTTTCATTCACATCGTTTCACCTTCAGACATCAGATGGATCAACACCTATGGCTTGATCACGTCACCTTTTGACGTCATATGATGCCATATCAAGCCTTGGCGGAGGTCTGCTGTCTCTGACTGCCTTGTTAATACTGTTTGTTTAGTCCCTGTCTTAATCCTAGTGATATAATTGGTAGCTCTGCAACCACAGCATCCTTCTTATGTCAGCATGCTTTAAGGCTTTGCATTTAGTTGCTAAGAGTCAGTTGATGTTATTGGTTGTTTTCACTGTGTACTTTTTCCATTGTTGAGTACAAATTGTACCAAGAAGAGGAGAGGTTATCTGTCAGCACTGTCTGGTGGACAAGCAGGACAATATTACTGTTTGATCTGATGCTGCTGCCCTTGTGTCACTCTACTCACTTTACGCCCAGCCTTTTGTGGAACATCCTTTTTGTCTACAACCGCCAGTTATTGTCTAGGATCTTGGTTTGACAGGCTAACGTTGAAGTTTGTCTGAAATGTTTCTCATAGCTTCATATCTCATCCACAGGCCCTGACCATAAAAACAATCATCTGACACTGGTCTCGTAAAACTATGTTTCTGTCTTTTTTATAGTGCTGTTCTCTACCATGTCTATACTTGGCTGGATTTTTAATCCTTAATATATACGGTACACTCCAAATATAGCCAAGTTGTAAATTCTTCTCACCCCGCCCAACCCCCAAAAGGGAGGAATGGCTATTGGCAATTTTTTTGGTTTGTTTTGGTGGGTTTTTTGTCTATTTGGCACCAACTTTAGGTAAAAAAAATACTGGACCAATTTCCATAGAATTTTCATGAAAGGTGCAATGTGGTCCAGAACAGATCCCATTTAGTTTTGGTGAATTTTGGTCAATGGTCATGGTCACCAAAATGATAAGAGATAGGGCAAATCAGGTCAAATGTTTGCCCTGGCACCACATGTTTGTTTGTTTGTTTAACATTTTAACAGCAAAATCCTTAGTTTAATTCATACCAGACTGAGTTTATAGATTGCCAGTGACCCAGAATGGATCTGATAACATTTTGGGAAAAGCAGATAAACATTAAACATTTTTATGCATTTTTTTTTTTTTTTTTGTCATTTACTTTTAGTGAGCAAAATGTTACATGTCTGTTTCAGCAAAACTATTAGTTGAATTCATACTAAAGGGGTTTTGATTGCCAGTGACCCAGAATAGATGTAGTTACATTTTGGCCTTTTTTTCTTTCATTTACTTATAATGGACAAAATTTACATTGATTTTGTTTCAACGTACTTCAATCTTGGCACATATATATATATATATATATATATATATATATATATATATATATATATATAGGGCATTAATAACTTCAGTTGTTTTCAAGTTGACTTATCCATCAATAAAGTTGAAGTCGAGTCAACAGGTTGTGATGATGTCATCACATTGTCAATGGAGGAACAACGCAGACACACGTCTGTCCAGCAATGAGCAACTTGTATTAAAGTTCACTGCAATGTAACAATGTCCACTGACAAGACACAACCATCAGCATTTTAACCCCAACAAAACAAAGCAAAGAGTTTTCTGTTAAATTTAACTGTACAACATCAGTAAGTGAACGTATGTCTGGATTTTGTCTGGAGTGACGGCTCTGAAACTGGGCTATCCAGACGTCTGTCACACGTCCTCACTTTTTACATTAAGTGGAAAAAGTTTAAGTGGTTGCCAAGATGCACACCATACTGTCCACATAATATTTATTTTAAAAAAGTGTGTTGTCTTAAGGCGCGCTGTCTGCAATGCTGCTCACATCAATCAGGTTAGCTTGCGATTGCTGCTCATATCACTCAGTGGATGCCTCGTGAGATGGCCATGCCGGGGTTTTTTTTCATCTAAGGTGAAGTATTTCCACACATGCAATGTGTGTCTGTCACTCTCTTTTGTTTGTTTTGTTTAGTCAGACCCACCTACCTGCAGCAGCCATGTCTCCTCTTGTTTAGGTCTGACTGGTCTGTGTTTATGTGCTGAGAGAGAGGAAGAATAACATGCAACTTGTCGAATCCTCCAAATTTAAATGGACTTGTGCTACAGGTGTCGACGTTTTGACTAGTCTATGTTTCTGTTAATGCCCTAATATAGAGAGGTGATTGATATGCTGACCTGTGCAGCCTGACACCACTAGTTAAATTAAGTTAATTTTGTAAAATATGGTTAATTCAGTTCAGTTAAATTCCATTTTATTTGTGGAGCTCCAAAACATAACATGATTGTCTCGTAGGGCTTTACAAAGTTGGTTTTAAAAAACACCATCACAGTCACAGTCATCAAAATCATGAATAACCTTCACTTTGTGATTTTGGAGCACAAAAGTCTTCATTCTGTCTGTATTTTTCTGTCAATAGAAGGTCATTTTGTTGAGTTATTTACTTGTTATTCATTGGGATATCTGTGTGGAGGATGTCAAACCCAGAGATCAGTTCTGATTAACAGCAATAGAAAATCACAGAGTTCTGAAATAGACTGATGAAGGAAACCAAGGGTTCATTGGCTTGTAGTTATATGCATACAGAAACTCTCCTAACAGTAGAATAAACCATCCCTAACAGCCATTAGTAACAAAATACAGGAAGCTAAAAGTATGGTCAGAAACTAAATGCAAAATGACATGGAAACAAATCGTACAGGGATACAAAAAACCCAAATGTTAAATCAGATATTTACCAATGACACCATTGAACTTTTCTATTGTATTAATGATTTTCTGTCTCCACATCTTCACATTCAAGTACCATTTCCATCTACACATTTGTGTTTTTGTATTTTCTACTTCATTGTTAAAATTTCTGTGTGTCTGTGCAGCTCTAAATATTTAAAATGCTGTATTCACATTTCTCATATTTGTGGTTTTAATAGTGTCTATTTAAATGAGAAAAGAGTTTGACCATAGATATTGCCTGCTGCACAATTCTCCTGAGTTCATATGGCGTACATATTCAGTTTGACATCCACAACAGCAGCATATTTTGAGGCAGATGTTGCTCTCAATAATTGACATATTTATTCACAGGGTGCACACAAAAAGGGGTTCATAAAATGTTCTGCTTGTGCATTCTTGGAACCTGTAAATATGTGAATTATTAAGTAAAACGTCTGATGCCCATATGTGCCCACACTGGAGAAGTTTCTCTTTGGCTTGGAATGACAATTAAAGTTGTAGGCTACCCCTCATGTTTGCTGCTTTCCCTGAATGAGACAAAACTTCATATAAAGTTTACCTCATTCTCTTCTGTCTCCTTTACATTAGGTTTAATACAATGAAGACTTATTGTTTATTTTATCTCGAATATAACAGAAAAAAATGAAGAAAAAAAATAATAGAAGTGAAAAGACAACATATTGGAAAACGATGAAGTTTAACTTACAGTATATTTCAGGCTATAAGTCACAGTTTTTTCATAGTTTATGTCTCTGTTTGTCATATATGTCATAGTTTGTGACTCTGCCGTGACATATATGTGAAATTATCAACACGTTGTTATATAATTTTACATGTTATTTTCACACTGACAACCGCAACAGACAATTAAAACAACCACACTGGTATGAAAATGACCCACATGTCTGGTTCATTTTAATGTGTTTAATGTTCAGTCAGTGAAGATAAATTACATCTAAAATCTAAATCTACATTTTCTTTTACTTTCAACACATATTTCATACAAATTTTTTTTTTTTTTTATTTTAAAAGTTTAAAAGGTTTGAGGGGCAGTATTTGGGGCCTTGGAATGAATGGGGATGGTGGTAGGGGTGGTGAATGATAATTTTTTGTCTTGTATTTGTTAAGAAAAGGGGCAGAAAAAAAGAATTTTATTCTTCTATCTGCTCCCTTCTATTCATGTAAAATGTAAGACTGTTATACATTGTACACATTGTGCATTAAAACGGTTTTCATGAATGGAACAAATAAATGAATGAATGAATAAAAAAATACTGAATCAGGCCTTTTACATGTAATATGGAACTCTTTTTATGAAAAATTCACGGTACAAAACCACTTCTGGAACGAATTAATTCCTAAGTAGAGGTACCACTGTATTTCTAAACTTAACTGGAAACTGTATATGGCCTCATGTATGTAAACCTTACCGGCCCATACAGTATAACTGTTTGCAGGTTTCTGACAGTGAGCTGATCTTGGGGTATTTTTAACTGTGCCACATAATTTTATAATGAAAACTAAAAACATACAAAGGCAGCACCTTGTCTTTGTAATGTCCATAAAACAAAGTACCTCATTGTGACTTCAAAATGTGCTAAGGTGAAAGAGAGTTTAATTTTGGGCCATAACATTCTTGGTTACATGACTTTGTGTCAGCGTCCAGGACTCTGTGTGTTTGTGCACATGTACGTATATATATATATATATATATATATATATATATATATGTATATATATATATATATATATATATATATATATATATATATATATATATATATATGTATATATATATATATATATATATATATATATATATATATATATATATATATATATATATATATATATATATATATATGTATGTATGTGTGTGTCTGTGTGTATTTGACTGGAGAACAAAATGTTCTCGGTGGCCCTGAGAGCATTTACTGTTTGTTCTTGTCAGAAGCTTGACAGATCACTCTATTCTACTTCCACAGAATAGAGCAGTCAAAAGAAGACTGAGAGGAAGAGTTTTGTTGTGTTTTTGTCAATTACAGGAAGAGACCATTTCACCTGAGAGACCAGAGGTGGAGTTCTAATGATATTGTTGTGATGCTACAGCTGCTTTTCCTTCCTTTTTCAATGCAGGCTACCAGTTTTTTGTCAGAAGCTCAGTTTTCTGACAAATCACCAGAGACCCTGGACCCACTATTCAAGTTCCATGAGACCATTGCAAAGGTAAGACCAGACATTTATTCACACGTTTATTTTTATTAACCCTTGTATTATAATAAAAAAAAATTACATTGATTATCTTGCAGGTTATTTTGACCTGTTCCCTTTAAATCCACTCAAAACAGTAAAAAACAGTAAACAGTAAAAACCAATAACAAATTTATTTTAGATTATATAAACATTTAGAAAATACACATACTGTACAATACATTTTTAATCTAAAAAAAACTACATTTAAGAACTATTTCATCAAACGTTTATCTTCACAAACACTTCTCTGATTAATTCTCATCATAAGAAAATTAACAATCTGGATAATCAATAACATTATTCTCTGTCTCTGAAATCTCATCCTCTGCATCACTTTCACAATTCAACATCTGTGATAAAACCTCTTCAACAATAAACTTTCTGGAGCTCATTTTTGGTGTTTGTCAAATTGATGACATGAGAAAAGTGACAAGGGAGAGAAAGTTCCTCCTCTTCACACACCTGGGTCTGAAAATACAAATTGTCCAATCAAAACAAAGCACATCAAAGAGACATGTTTATTGGAGATCTGAAAAGATATTTACCAACATTAAAGTGTCCGGGTCAACATGACCCATGACATCATCTTTGTTTACAAACACTGCACACACACTACACTACGGCTCCGTCCCATTTCTCCCCCTTAAAACTTCCACTTGGTTTTAAGTGCCCTAAAAAGTAAATTCCACTCATCAAGGGGAAATAATTCCCCCTGAAAATGGGACACCACTCGCCAAGTGAACGTAACAAACGTGTTCACGTCACACGCTGACAAGTCTACCCCGCGAAATATGAAACCACCCCTCCGCGAGACTGACAGCAGCTGACTACTATTTACACGGAGGACAAATGCCGGTCCCAGCTGTGTTGCCTGTTGTGTTGGTTCTGTTTATTTACCTTCGGGATGCGCAGAGAAGAAATGCGGCAAACAGAAGACGCATTCGCCTCTACTTTGCCTTTCAGTCTTGTCTCTGGTATGTTGATTTATTTAAATATTTTGATATATTTTTTCTTCAATAGTTGGCGATTTATAACATTAACGTTAGCATTAACGCTAGCTTGACAAGGTAACATTACCGGTCATAGCCTCTGTGCCAAAATATACTTACAACGAAATTGTTCATCTCCAGTTCCTCCAGCTGCGGCCGCCATTTTTGTTGTCAGAAATCAGTCGGCTCGCTGAGCTCGCAGTGCATCATGGGTAATTTCATCTTTCCCTCAAAACGAAGTCCGCAACCAACCTCACTACATTTTGAGGGTTGATTTTAAGGGCAAAATCGCACTCCCACTTGCTCCCCTAGGTAATGGGACACCCTACCCCTACACATGAACGCGCAAAATCTAGGGTTAGGGGGAGAAATGGGACAGGGCCTACACATCAAAGTCTCCAGATTTCACACAAGTTCATGACCTTAGATGAAGAAAAGTCACAAAATTTCAAGAAGAAAAATAAAGGATAACCTGTACTTTGGTCAACTGAAAAACTGAAAACATAATACAAGGGTTAAAATAATCAATTGAGATAATTACAGTGTAGAAGTGGGTAAAAAGACAAACAGGTATAATATTATATTGGTTTCAATTTTTTATTTTAATTAATTTTTCTGTAGTGAGATAAAATCCCATTGAAATTGAGATCTCTTACAAGCAGCACACACCATACCATAATGAAAAATACAGTAGCACTAAGGGTCCTACCAATGACATATTTAAAGACATTAATTGACATTCTTTTGATCTTTTAGTCACTAATGGTCCAAAGTCATGGCACCAAATGAAAGTCCACATGTGACTTCCTCTATCTATCACCAATAGTAATTATATCAATATTTTCAAATGCTTAGAAGTTACAGCAGTTTCTCTAACTATAAACCAGAGGATTTTTAAAATTCCTAAAAAAAAAAATAAATATATACATTTCTCAATTCTTTGAACAAACCTATTAGAACTTGCCTTAAGGAACTTCTGCTACGAATGTCAATAGATTCTGCCGGATGGTTTTGGAGGAGACCTTTCTAGAAGTCAGGGCATATGTGACTATTGATTTGACCTTTTGAGGTCAGTTGAGGTCAAAGGTCATGCGATCCAATAAAAGCTCTTAGACCTTACCTCAAAGAAGTTCCACAACAAATATAAAGTCATTATGACTGAGGGCTTCAGAGAAGATTCTTGAAAAATTGCTTATGGACAGACAACAATTAGTACCAATAGTTGTTCTGACCTTACGACTAAGAACAGGCTAGAACAGGAGTCTCAAACATGTGGCCCGGGGGCCAAATGCGGCCCGCCAATGGTTCCAATGTGGCCGATGGGATGAACCTACAAATTAAACCTATTAAATTACCCCATATTTTCTTCTTGTTTTTTGCCTATAAATGATGACATCTTCAAATATTTCTCATTGTTTTACTGCAAAAAGTAATATGAAATTATGAAAATATTTACATTTACAAACTATCATGTAACAAACTGCGAAAAACCTGAACAAATGTGAACAACCTGAAACGTCTAAAGAAAATTAGACACAATTTATAAAATTTTCTGCTTCTGTGACTAAGAATTTAGTGTTTTTGTAGAACTGATCCATAATAAAACACATAGACGAATGATAAATTGAGGCAGAATATAGTTGAAATTGACCTTATTTTCCTTATGAAATGTAACTTTTTTTTGCATTTGGATAATTTATACAAGTATTTTCATAATTTAATGGAGGTTTTTTGCACTAAAACATTGCCAAAAATTTGGAGTTGTCATTATTTATAGGTTATTATGTTTTAATTTTACTGGTCCGGCCCATAGGAGATCAAATCAGGCTGAATGTGGCCCCTGAAGAAAATGAGTTTGAGACCCCTGGGCTAGAAGATAACAGTGACAGTGTTAACAGTATATAAACTAGAAAAGCACTCTGAGAGCACAAACCTCCTCCAAGGCAGACCTCCACCCTTTGAATGAAGAGAGGTCCACCAAGGAGGTTAAGATTTTACCAGAGTTTCTGTCTGTCTGTCTGTCTGTCTGTCTGTTAGTTAGAAAGATAAATCAAAAAGTTCTGGGCATATTTTGAGTACAGTTTTAGGATGTGTTGGGAGTGTGACAAGGAACATATGATAAAACTTTGGTGGTGATCTGGAAGAGATCCTGGACTCTGGATCACTTTAAAATTTTACATTGTGGTAAATGGAGAAGTGATCCATAATCCGGGATCTCTTTCAGATCACCACCAAAATGTAATCACTTGTTCCTTGTGACACTCCCAACACATCCTAATTTTTATCAAAATCCGCCCATATGTTTTTGATTTATCTTGATCCCCCCCCTCGGATCATCACCAAAATCTAATCATTTCCGGATCTCCCCATTACCAACGTACCCTGTTAATTTCATCAAGATCCATTCATAACTTTTTGAGTTATCTTGCTAACTAACAGACAGACAAACAAACTCTGGCAAAAACATAACCTCATTGGTGGAGGTAATAAACAGAAAATAATTTAATAATAACACAAAATATCAAGAGTGGCTTGTCAGGCACCTGCTGCAATCTATGGATCATATGTACAGGCAAGTCAGTATCTGCATATTTAGATTAAATTGTTAATTGTTTAGTCTACATATAAAGTTAATCCAATTATGTCTAATTGTCAGTTAAGTAGCACCAGTATTTTGTTCATTCATGTACTGTGGTTTCTGTACAAATCAGTAAAAATACCATAATATAATTTGCAAACTCAAGAAATTGGAATTTAGACTTTACTGACTGGTGGTTATGCTGTCATTGTTTCTAAATGACCTCAGTCTGCCACGACTGTCAACACAATGAATAGTTGTTACAAATGGGAAAAGACACAATAGCATAATCATTGTTTTAAAGGAGGCTCAGTGCTAAATGAATACACTTGATTTTGTTGTCTTTTATCTGACACCTCTGTGTGAAGTCAATGATTTCTGAGTACAGCTCAGGCAGCATAACTGCACCACCAAAACAAGTCTTTAACACAAACAAACCAAAGAAAAGGCAGATGGTGGAAGAATACCATTTGATTTGAGTAAATTATGTGAAAGTGAAAATAACAAATCTGTGTAAAAGGTTCTTGTCCATTGGGTGGCAGCTGGTTATTTAGGCTCACTGTGCAAAATGTTTCCAGTGGTTTATTTAGTGCAACAAATGTGCTATTCTTGACACAATTTTTATGAACTACTCTTAAGCAATTATACAATTCACCAGTTTTTAAAATTAGTTTTATATTTTTTAGCTGATTTCATATTCAGTAGATTGATTCGAAAAAACAAAAAATACTAACATTAAATTGAGTTAAGACACAGTCTTTAGTTTGATATATGGTGGATGGACATTGAAACTAATATTTTTAAGCTTGAAGTAAACCTTTTGGGTGAAATATTTTTCTGCAGATAATAGTCTGTTCCCCATGACTTTCACTTAAATTGCACTGTAAAGAGATTTCCTAACAACCATACAGGAGGAATGAAATGTAACCCATGAGGACCCAGTGTGACTTTTGTGTCAGTTCCCAAATTAATTGTTCCTTCTATTTAACCATTCCTACATAGTTTGTAACTATTTATTACAACATTATTGGTCCGTGTATATTTTGATATTTGGATTTTCCATTTATGAATGGGAATTAAAAAACAAAAAATTACTGGTTTATTTGACTTTCGTTGTAAGCACAAAACCAACAATTCAATTATGTAGCATTTTCCTTTATATTTGCATTTTTCTCTTCTAAATTCTATTTATTATTTTATGCTAGGCCTATTTATTAAAGTGACTTTTTATTGTGTAATTGGTTTTGTGTTGGTGCTCCCACTGTTGTGAAACAAATTGGTCAGACAAATAAAGGTTGATTGATTAAAAGCATTTAAAACACTGAACTCTATGTTTTACATCAGGTCAGTGGGACAATTTGAGCTACTTTCATGTAAAATTTAACATCATTATTCTGTAGGTCTATAAATAAAGGACACAGTATGTTGGCCGTGGTGTCTATATTCACAGATACCTGTAATATGCAGAGAGATAATAACACTGTGTGGGTCACCTTCATGTCCATCCCATCCCTGCTGAGTGACCGCTGCTTGGCCATAAGACTCCTCGCTGGCAGCTCATTTTTCTCTCTGATCTTATTCTTAGACACCTGTTCCATTCACCTTCCTCAAAAAGAGGAGAAAACAAAGACAAACATAACAGCACAGGCTGAAGAGTGATGGTGAGAGGCTTTAAGTTGAGTTTGTTTTTACAGCCTGACCCCCACCAGATAAACAACAGTACTGGTCATTTTTATTTAAGGGACTCAAAACAAGTGAGACTCACTTATATGATTGAAGAACAACAGGTGGGTGGTGATTTTTCAATGTTATCTCTAGATTTATTAGTGTGTCGCATACATAGCTGCCAACACTCCAGTTTTTCCCAGGACTCTCCCATATTTCAGACACATCTCCCGCCCCCTTCCCATTTTGTAATTTCTCCTGTAATTTATTAGAACATCAAAAACTAAATCTGAAGACATATCATTTGGCTGATGTTCTCGAGTTACCAGAACTGGTATGGAATGAATACACAGAATTTGTTGACTATCTGACAACTCATAGATGCATAGTTGATTTGTGCGTAGGTTGAAATTTTCCCCGAGACATGACATTTTTTTTCCTAAGATGTGACGGATTGATTGACATATACCATGTCCCAAACTAATTTCATTGGTCGCCCAGCTCAATAGACTCGTGCAGCATCACTGACTAATCACATCAGATTAGCTAGCTAGCTAAAGTAATACGGAGAATTTAGCTATTTCCTTTAACAATAATATTCTTTATTGATCATGCTTTGGTGCCAACACTGCCAGCAGTAGAAGCAGGGACAGGAGAATGTGTGTGTGTGTGAGATTAAAGTAAGAATAAATGAATAAAGTTAATGTTAATTTGACAATACATTCCATTCATTGAAAAATACAATTATATTTCTGGATAAATGCAGTTTTAGATTATTTAACCATGCCCTTTAAACTAATGACATACCACTTTACCATCATTTATCATCATAAAAACATTTTCTCGCTTGTGTCTCCTGAAAACGCAACACCCACTGTTGCCACAAAAATCTCCCAGATTCTACTACTCAAACATAGGTATGGTCACATGCTCCACAATCACGTTTGCAATTGAAAATAACAATTATAATAACAATGATGGATTGGATTACACTTTTCAAGTCACCCAAAGCATTTTACATTGTTGGTCCATTATTCATTCACTTTGACATTCTCACTCCGGTGTTGGTAAACTACATAATGTACCAGAAGTCACTCAGTCAATTAATAAATCAACCAATCAATCAATGAAATGAAAACTAGGGAATGGGAAAATATGTAATGGTTGATCAGGATTGTCAGTGTGAATGAGGTTTATTTTTAATATGCTTTTTCATTATTCAAAATGTACAAAGAAATTGACTTGCCCCATCAGGATGCGAACTCATAAATAGTAATACTAGATAATGATAATAACTATAAATAATCTATAATAAAAACTAAATGTGCATCATTCACATACTAGCATCCATTAATTAATTCATCAAACAGCAATACATCACACACATCAGTGCCAATGTATATATGCAGTGCAATGTATGAAAATAGCACAAATAAAAATGTCTGTACTTTAGTACTTGAGTTCATTATGTTGCTGTTCCTGTGGTTTTTATTCTAATGATGGTGCATTTTTTTAGAAGTGTCATAAGTTACTCTGATTTATTATATCTCTACTCCCTGCATACACAGAAGTTTTATTGTGCCATAAATTTACATGTTAGACACTTGTGACTCATGAATGCCATGGGTTTTACGTTTGTAATAACAAAACAGTAATCATGCCACTGACATTTGCTTAGACTGTGGGACTTTTTAGGGATGCTAGTATTATTTGATGCTTAGAAGTATATGGCATATCGACAAGAAAAGGGACAGCAATTTGCAATTAATCATTACATCCTTGGAGATAAGGCAAAATGCCAAATGTTACTGATGCAACACAGAGAAAGGACGCCAAGAGTGTGAATTAGAGTTACATAACACACAAAATCTACACTTACATAGTCAGGATGAAGGAAATGGGAGGTTGCAGAGAAGTTATTCCCTATGTGAAATATTCATGCTGTGAGGAAGAGAAGAGTAAGTAAGGCATGCATATTCCTATGAGTTACAAAACCTACAATAACTCACTGTTCCTTCACTGTGTAGGCAGAGCCATTTTAATCTGACTGTATTTGGCTTACCATACTTGCCTGAATTTAAAATGAAAGTCAATTAATATCAGTAAAAAAAAAAACAAGCCATAGCATTTTGTTCAGTTTCTATAGTATATATGTGTAAAGAGATTTACATTTATTCAATCATTTTAACATCACATGACTTCTTCTTTTAGATAATGTACTTATTGTATTTATTTAACCTTTATTGACCCCGGTGTGTCTTATCTGTAAGGAGAGAAAATCTGCCCTCCTCCTCCTCTGTAAACTTATAAAATCCAAGAAGGAAATGAAAATACACAGAAATGTAGTCACCTTTATTATATACTGATGAGGGAAAAGGTGGTACTGCATTTTCTGATGCTGTGAAACAATGACATGACTAATCCAGCTGTTGACGAAGGACGTAGAGCTACTGCACATAAGCTTGGCATCAATTTATCGATGGTGAGACACTAGAGCCTAAATGGGTGTGGCTTATGGTCTGGAAAATACTAATAATGATTTAATTTCAATGGCAATTTTTAATTGGTGAGACATATTAGACAGTGGGTGAAGATTTAGACATGTAAATGTAAATTTCATGGAAGAAGCAGATCAGGAATGATACGAATTTGAGTGACTTTGGTGAAGGCCAACACAGTGTGTAGGTACGGTGTACCAAACCAGCAGCAGACAATACCCAACCAAAAGTTGTCTGAGGAAGGACAACATGGTCTCAGTCCAAATGAGCATCTGTGGGATGTACTAGAAAAACAATTCTGATCCACTGAGGACCCATGTTGTAGTGTATTGGACTTAAAGTATCTTCTGCCAACATCTTAGTGCCAGATACCACAGCACATGTCCATGCAGAGGACTGGTGGGGTTCATACCTTGAAGCACAGATGTTTTTGGTGTCAAAAAGGCCACCTACACAATTATTAGGCTAGTAATAGTAATGCACTGATCCTTCTGGTTTGGTACTAACCACTGCTGGCCACAAAAAGGTATGGAGATGCTCTCACCTCCTTTTTTTTATCACAATTTTGGTCTTGCCAAAATTATTTAGAGTCTTAATTTCCCATGTTGCTGCTTACAATACATCAATATTCAGACTAAATATTCACATGCTACCAATTGTGTCCCACCAACTGTAATGAAATCATCTAATAGTGAATGATGGATAGTGGATCTAGCCATTCTGGGGTCCTAGGCAAAACATAGACATGGGGCCGTCGTTCTGTAAACACACACACCCAGAAAGAGAGAGGCTGCGTTTCCATTACAGTTTTTCGCGAAACAATAGCAATTCTCCTAAAATTTCGACAAAGTATATTTGCACTTTGAATGTCTGCTGTCACCTTCGGAGCTTCAGATTGGCTATGACCCTGATAGCATTAGCATGAAGGAATCGGCTAATTCTCTCGTCAGTAAAAGTCCCTGGCAAAATCTTTAAAGGCACTGACATGTCAATCAAACCAACTGGCTCACATTATAAGGGTCTGTACATGTAACCCTACATTGTTAGGTCGAAATATTAAGTGTAAATATGCTCAGCACTTAACACAGTAACACTTGACAGAACAGAGAATATATTTATCTGTAAAAAAAAAATACTTAAATATTCCAAAACTAACAGATAACAAAATGAAATATTAACTTTGTCTAGTGTAGGAATCACCCTGATCACCACTCAAAGATGGCGGCCGTAGTTCTCGTGTCCCAGGTCTGGTTGTTATGGTTACAGTGATTGTGGTTGCCATTTTCACTCCAAGAGAAGTGATCGTGTGAACGTCCTGTGACACATAATTGATTATATTAGTTTAATTGTTTCTTGCCCCATGACTCTACAAGGAAGGCAAAAAGATGATGCCATTAAAAGAGTGCCAATGAAACCTCAAAGAGCATAGTGTCATTTATGTTGGTTTCACCCACCTGTTTTTATTCAGGACCATCAGTATCTCTTTATTGCAGAATAATTAATTAATAATTATGATAAAACAGTAGTGTAATAAGTGTGAAGGGCCTAACAGCATACAATGTGGAAGACACAATATAACATCACATGTTCAATTCCAGTCTCAAAATATGAAAGATGACAATAATGATAATAATAATAATTCAATAAAAAATTTTCAAACTGATCTCAAAGCAGTACCTATACCATCATCTCATACATAGAAACAGAGTGTGGTTGAATTACTCATTGTTCTTACTTTAATGATCTAAACTCTTTGAATATTTTTCTGTGTTTATGTGAAAAAGTTTGTTTGCTGTGTGCTTGTATTCAGCCTCAGTCTTCTGCATTCTGTTCACCTTTCTCCCACTCTATCACCTCCTGTGTTTTTCACACACGTCAGCCCACACCCACCTCCCTGCTCTCTATGGGATGGTGTATGTGCATTGTTAGTGTTGTAGCTCAGGGACTTTGCCTACACTCTGCGTCCCTGTACTCATTTGTCAAATGTGGTTTTGGATGCAGCTCGGTCGGGGGAGTTCAGGGTGGCAGGTGGCAACAGCAGGAAGCTTTTCTCTTGTTCACTCTCTCTCTCTCCTTGTCTACTGAGCTCCCTTGGCCTTTTTCACTTTCTAGCTATTCTTTTTTTTTTTTCTTTGCTCGCAGCTAATTTTTTAAGTATGACGTTGTGTATGAGTTGGCTTTGCTTGACTTGGCAGGGCAAGGGTGCCATTGATCACGCTAGTGTTGAGTAGTACTGACACACTGCTTCACTGCTGCCAGCTCACTGCTGGGTACACAATATGGAGGGTATATGTTTATGTCAGGCATACATACCTGCAGTATGTGTTTATTAATTATTACACATAAACTATGCATTTATCAAAAGGACCTGGAGGACAATATATTTTTTTAAAAAGTTGATCTCCTAATTTTAGAGGTGGGAAGTTAACACAATGATGGACTTAGCTCAGTAGTTCCTAACCATTTTTTTTCCATGCACCCCCACCTCCAATCCCCAATCTCATGCCAACAATGTCCTGTCCTTCAATAAAACCAAAGTTAGCTTAAAGGGGTCATATTTAGCTAAAGCCACTTTTATAAGTCTTTGGTTCATTTATTTGTGTATTTAGACCCGAAAGGTGCATTTATGTTCCAAAGCCAAGTCGACATTTCAGCCCCTGTTGCAAAGACTTGCACGCACCTCCTAGAAAATGTAACCCACCGCAAACAGTGTCATAGAGAAGACCAGGAAAAAGGCCTCTGATTGGTCCATTCTACATCTGCTCTACATGTACTTCCACTTCCCTACTTTTGTGTCTTGTTTTGTGCATATGACAAGATAAGTTTGTTCGATAATGAAAGGGCCTGATGACGAAAAGGAGCGGGCATCCAGGTGGGAAAGTTCATGGGAGTACCCGTTGTGTTGTGGTGATGAATAGCACACGCCATGTACCCCCGATGCTGGCATATATTATAAATATCTGAGAAGTTACCTGCGACATTTTGTCATGACAGCATAACTGAGCTTTTAGAGTTCCTAAAGTTTATATTTGAATCTTCCGAGTGCTACAAAGCTATCTTTATACAGTGGCCCCTCACTACACCGTGGTTTACCTTTTGAGGCCTCAATGTTTTGCAGATTTTTATGGGTGCAATTTTGCATGCTTTAAAAAAAATACATTTGAATGCACATTGTGCTCTGCATTTGGATTGGTCCTGGCAGAGCAGCACTCAGGTTCAAAGTGATACCAAAGTGTGACATATAAACCCTGCAGTCAATGATTGGTCAAAGTTGTCTCCCACCAGTTTACAAAATTCCGACGTGGAAGTTGACAGTAAATATAGCGATACATTAAACCACATGATGAAAGCCCATAATACAACACCAGGAGGGTAGGTCCAGGAGATTCAGTTCTTGACGAGACAATACGAAATGAGCAAGTTCAGCAACAATTCTCTGAGCAGACGACATTTACTATCCTGTAATGGAAACGTTACTTTGTGGAGTTCACCGATTGAGGTTTATTTTTCAAACAGACCACTATATTCATTATGGCCAAAATCAAGTGGAATTCTACAACCTGTTTCGATTCCATCTTAATTTTTTAAATTTTATAAGTTGTTACATCACAAAATTTGCACATATAAGGTCAAGACTTCCAATGAATGTTTCTTTGTTGGCAGCATACAGAAAATATGTCCAAAGTTAGAGCCGATGACCTACAATTTTCAGTTTATTGAATGGGGCCAAGTAACCAAGCCAAAAACTTCGAGGGAGTGGGGTATGAAGTGGCTCAATTGCATTTAAAGGGCTAGTGTTCAAAATTACCTTTCTAGTGTCATTACTCAGTAATAAGGTTGAAGATGGACCTGTGGAGTTGAATTAATGAAGAATTAATACCGAAGCATAGCATTTACAGTAGATGTTGACAACATTGATTGATTGATTTAGTTTTTGTTTTTTTTTTATTTTCGATCATTCTGTGAATACTCAAAATCATTTTAACATGCATAATTCCATGTTGTTTTTTTTTAAAGTATCACTCCTTTAACTCTCTATATAGTAGCCTGCGAACTTATCAGACATGGTGTTTTATTCGTATGATGATTTAAAAAAAAAACTCAGATGACCTGACTGGCTGTGGTAGGGTCACAAAGTCCCAGAGGTCAAGATGGTGTGGTTACTAAATTGATATTTTGAAATGCGAGCAAATTTTTTTTTCAGTAGGTTCGTACAGACTTTTAAAGCAGATGGCACTGGAACTTTGAAAGTGGGTGGCTGTGGCTCAGGAGGTAGAGTGGGTCATCCATTAACTGAAGGGTTGGTAGTTAAAGTCCTATGCTGTTTTGATCTAGGATCTGACATTTCGCCCTTCTTATCTCCCGTGCTGCTGAATGTGAATGAATGTTTAGCTGTGGTTGGAGGTCCTCGGGCAGCTGTGGATACATATGTAGTTTACCACTACCAGAGTGAATGGATCCACTGTTCACACTTTGAGTATGCATTCATAGAAACATGCTCTTTACATTTAGGAAAAAAATGGGTTAAAGTAAAAAAATATATAATTTATATATATAATTTTTTCCAAATTCAAATGTCTATGAACCCACAGATCCTTGAAAAGTCTTAAAAGGCATTGAATTCATTGTTCTAAAAAATAAGGTTTTAATTGGCATTAAAATGTTTTAAATCGAATTTTCAAAAGTGTTAAAAATTTCGACACATTAGTAAGATTTATGTTAGTTTGAAATAAAAAGTATTCGGTAACATTTAGGCTGTCTATATTACAAAAATCATTTAGGGTGAGTAGAACATAAGGGCACATCATTCTGTGGGTGTAGTATTTTTTTTAACTATACTTTGTTTTTGAAAGTGTGTGTTTATATGGTGTGTGTGTGTGTGTGTTATATATTAAAAATTTTGACGTTATGCTTCTTAATGCAAATGGTTCATGAATGTAGCAGTAACTGGACCAAAAAGTCATATTCTATTTAAAATAAAAAGTTGGGTAAAACTACCCCCAGGTAATTCATCTGATGTTTTTTTTCCCTTTTCAATTTTGGTTCATTGGTCTTAAATTTAATTTGGAACGGCATTAAAAAAAAGTCTTGAATTGTAGAAACCCTGATAAAAAACATCAATTTTGTTTTAGTTTTAGATTTAGTTCAATCTTGGCACATATATAGATGCAATTAATATGTTGACACCAGCACATGCATAGACATAATGGCATCAGCTGGATTTATGCCAAAATAAGATACAATACATGCAAGACCATCTACATTATGTGTGGCACCACTTGTTTTAAGTGGTTTCAAGTGTGTCAAGTCAAGGCCATATGTATCGTATATGTGCAGAAGCCTTTTATTAATTTCTTAATTTCTAAAAATATGTACGTTTCAAAGACTGTATTGCATTTAATGTGGTAGAAATCATACCTCACACTTATGCCAATTGATTCATGGGTGTAAAAAAAAAACCCCAAGTTGAAGCCTCATATTGAGCACCATTTCAATATGACAAACAATATGAAAAACTCCCATGTGTGTTTCAACAGCAGACATGATGCTGTGTGTACATGGACATGACACACTTTCACACCTGGCCAGTTGCTGTATAAACCAGTTTATTTACTTCATATTTCTGGTTTTGCAAGGCACAAAGGATCTCAGAGGTTGTAAGACTAGAGGGAGTTATATTGTATACAGACGGTAAAGCCATTTGAGGGGGAATTTATGAGCTGTTGGCTTCTATAAATAAGGATTTCCAAAATGTTTGTAGCCCTCCAGAATGTGGTTATGTAAAGGTGTGGGTAAAGAGTGGTTCAGGTTCATTTGACAATATCTATATAAGGTTTTATTCAGCAAAGTATATTAATTTCCCTGGTGGTAGCCTTCCTACCACTCTACTAATTCCCAGATGATTTACTTTGAATACCAAGGTCAGTTTCACCTAAAATACAACGCATACTATCAGTATAGAACAACAATGTTGAAAACAAAAGACATGATGATGAAAGACCTGTCCTGCCTTTGCAAATTAATTTTCCGTCAGGTATTTAATTATCCCAAGACATGTAAATTATATTTGCAACCAATCTGCAAGTATCATTGAAAATTATTTCACGTCCTTCCGCAGTCTTTGAGGAAAACAAAGCAAACAAAGAGGTGTATGGAAAAAGTAGCAACATAGAGGGGCGAGAAGAAGGGAAAGGCAAGACGGCAACAGAGTAAATACACACATCGTAATGAGACGAAGACGGCGGGACAATGACAAAGTGGCTGATAATCCTTCAGCGACAGATAAAGGTGATGGTGGTGGAGACTAAGTCTTCTATATACCACCTAGAGGGAAACTGATTGGTGTAAATGGAGAGACGCTGGACAGTCAAAAAGAAAATTGAAAGGATGAAGCTATCGAAAATGAGAGGGACAACAAAAGAAACAAGGTGGACACAAAGAGATAAAGGAAGAGCAGGAGATGACAAAAAATAAGAAGTGCGTGAGAGGAGGTGAGAAGATGATGGGAATAAATACAGTGAAGAATAAAGAATACATTCTGTGGAGGCAGATCAATATCCCCTCCCCATACCGACTGAAACACACCACCACCAATCATTACCAAAATTGAATTTGTTCCTTGTGCTAGTATCAAAATGCCCTGAAATTTTCATGTATATCTCTTTTTGACAGAGACAGAAAGACAGACAAGCTCTAGTGAAAACCAAAAGACTCTGAATTCTCCTTTTTTTCTGGCCTCAGGTCACATGTCATAATTAGATAGATAAGATAAGATTGTACTTAACTGTGTCCTCTGCATTTAATCCATCCTTCTAAGGAACAGTGGGCAGCCATGGGTAGCGTCCAGGGACCCATCTCCAGACATTGAGCCAGGCTCATGGTCAGTTACCTGGCTGGAGGATTTTTACCCTAACAAAAATGTTTTTGGGTGATGGGGGGAAACTGGAGGAAACCTACCCAGACACAGGGAGAGAAACATGTAAACTCCACACAGAAAGGCCCACACGGTCCAGGAATCAAGATAATTGAGTTCTTTGAACCATTCATATAAGTTCCTTAAAACCCCCACAGGTCCAGTGTTGTAATATTATATCATAACATTTGGGTCTTTCAGGGTTACAGTAACAGTCTGGGCCTTTGGGGGTTAAGCACTTGTAAGATGACAATATGTGACCAATAACGTGATATTTAAGAAAATAAATTCCCTGAACATGTTTGCAGTTTAAGCAGCTTCTAACCTTCTCTTAAAATGTCATATTTTGTTTTGGCTTTTTTTGTGGAGTTATGCATGTTCAAACATTTCCCTGTGGCCTTCATAAACTGTAAATGCTATGCCCGAGTAGCCGATGTCTAAGTAATGACACCAGAAAGGTTTAGAGTGTCGGCTCTTTAAATGTCACTTATATACTTTAATATGTTTGGACAGATTTTCAGTATGAACTACAACCATTACTGCTGATAAACAATTATGTGGTACTCTAAGAAATGTTTGTCAGAAGTCTTGACCTGACATTTCCAAAAGTTGCGACATAACTACTTGTAAAATGTAACAAATTAATAAGAAATAGAAACATGTTGTAGAAATCGACTTGATATAAAAATAGTTGTGCAGCACCCAGAGGTTTCAAATTCAAACTTTATGAACTATTGTGACCCCTTTAAGCCCTTTGTGACTCTTTAAAAACTGGGGGGAAAAAATAGATGATTCTTATGTGGCTATTACTACATTAAAGAGATGCATTAATTGAGAAACATTCTGGATAAGCATTAAACTATCAAGTAATCATAAATAATCTACTGCCATTTACAATCTGGTGTTAAAACATGTTAATAAAAGCGCATTTCGACACAGGTCGCTAATGTTAAACTAATTGCTGTTCACTTCTCTGTAAATTTTAAGTCACCCATTTCAAATGCAATCCAATTACAGTGTTCTAAAACCCTAAAATATGAAATTTGATGGGGATTTATGTAATGAAATGCTTTTCAAGCCATGCCCAACACTGTCTCCATAGATACTCAATAACATACTCAGGAACATTAAAACAGCCTTAAAATACAGATTATTGTGGAGGAAAAAAGAGGAGGGAAAACAAAGGTTTTTCCATCCATAAAAATCAAAGCCTGGGCTTGTGTGTTGATGGATTGGATTTATCTTTGTGCTGTTGCTTCTAAGGCTTAAGGGTTTTTTGAAGATAGGTTTTACCTCTTGAGACATTGCCTGACTTTATGTAGGGGTCAATAGTAAGCAATTTAATGGGTCAACATCAGTAAAAGTACCTGAAGTATGACAATTGGATGTCTAGTCGCCTTGAGCATTACGCCTGGTACACAGTTGCTTCCACTCCAGAGCTTTTCCCCAGAAGCCCTATTACACCACCCCAGCCTTGACTGGTAGACACATGTAACATCCCTTTCTATTACAAGAGCATGACATAATGGGATCACTGTACTTTAGGTAAACACACTTTTTCCTCGCTCCTGGTAAGAAGGTTATATTCCATTCATGTTTCAGAGAATTGGAGTTAATTTGTTAACCTTAAGGTCCTTGAATTCTCTTTCAGCATCTATTTCTGTATTTTACTATAGGTTACAGTGAGCTGGTTTGACCCAGCTGGCTTCTGTAAGAATGGTGTTTCCCTGCACTGGTTTGGTGTAGTGGATTGTGTTGATGAGTCTTAATAGAGAGACATGCACAGACAAAGGTGAAAGGTTAATTTACTTTATTAGCCCTGTCGGGAAATTTAGCGTCTGTATTTTACCCATTGTAATAAACAGAACACCTAGCATTAGCACACACTAGGAGCTGTGAGCTACTATTGAATATTCTCTAGGTCAAATTGTTTGTTCTTGTTTTAATAGTATGAAAAACTGGAGGACTGAGAGGAAACCCACATGGCAAGGACAGAAAGGATAGAAAACAGAAAGGCTCCAGAGAGAATGAAACATGTAATTGTCTTGCTGTGAGACAGAAGTGCTAACTACTATGCCAATGCACCACCACCTTGGGCTTTTGGCCATGGATTTTAATCTATTCTGAGCATGTTGCAACACAAGTATTGAACCACATGTCACACATGTGGTATAGTTCTGGTCGATATAGTACAGTATAGTTTGGAATGGTATGTCCTACCCTGGCCAGGTGAGGATATAACTCAAGAATGGAGGGTCACAGAACTTTGAGATTGGTACCAAACGATAATTAATGTTATCACCTTTGACCAATAGTTTTTGAGATTAGGCATTCTCTGAATACTTGTATTGAGAATAGAAACCAGTTCTCGCTAGCATTGCAGCCCTCTGTGAGAAATTACATGGAACGGTGGAAATTGAGGTGTTGGAGTAAATAAATCCAATTTTCTTAAGACAGTAACACATTTTGCAAGTATGGCTGGGAAATGGATATTAAATTATTTTCTAAGTAGCTTTAAAGAGGTCTTAACAAGTCTTAAATTTAAACTTCAGGAACAGATCCTACTCCATTCATCACTTGGTCAAACAATTAGTGGATACTTTTATAATACAATACCATTACAGTGTAGTGGAAAACAAACAAAGTGGGCATTTCCCCCCCATTATAACTAAATATGTTTCATCATTCCATTTCAGCTCTGCTCTTAGCATTAAAAAGATAGAATACAAAATTAAACATATTACAGCAACATTAAATAGTTAGAGATATCTGCATTGTTCAGTAGCTTAACCTTTTATAAGGTCAGGTTACAGTTCCTCCAAAGACTGTGTAAAACATGATTCATCAACTGCATTTAACCAACTGCTAGACTATTTCTGAGGTTACGCTATGAAGGCTGTACTTTTATATACAAAAATAATACATTCTTTTAGCATAAGTACTTTATTTGAGTGTCTGTCGAAGCAGCCAAGGAGAAATGAATCATAATGTTATTGGACATATTGTCACATTTGAGTTATTCTGAACTGAGCTTTTTTGGGGCAAATGTACAAGATTTTGGTTGTTTGGAGAAACTACTTACGTGAGAAAGTTAATGAAATATTTAGAAAAAGAAAGTATTGGTGAAATTTTATTTGATGCTATCCACTAACAAGTTTTCTACTCTCACGAACACCATCTGTTCATAATCCCTGCAGGGAAAGATCAGGGCATAACTATTACCCCCCGCCAAGGAAGACCTCCCTCCTTCGAATGAAGAGAGGTCCGCCAAGGAGGTTATGTTTTTGCAAGAGTTTGTTTGTCTGTCTATTAGTTAGCAAGATAACTCAGAGTTATGCATGGATCTTGATGAAATTTTTGGGATGTGTTGGGAGTGTCAAAAGGAACACATGACTTAATTTTGGTGGTGATCCGGGAGAGATCCTGGATTCTAGATCACTTTGAAGTGGTACGTTGTGGTAAATGGAAAGTACATTTAAAAAGTGTACCCCGCCATATGTAGCCAGGATAAGCTCTAAGAGACCTCACATGACCAAAATGAGGATATAGCAGGTTCAGAAAATGAATAAATTAATGTTTTCTCTATATTACAGTCTGTACATGCTTTCATTTGTTTAGTGCAGGGATGTCAAACGCATGTTAGTTCAAGGGCCACATTCAGTCCAATATGATCTGAAAAGGGTCAGACCAGTAAAACAATAACAGTGAAAAGAGTAAAATGACATGATAATGTTTACATCTATAATGTTTCCCTTAAAATGTGCATACAATCAACAACTGGACATGTCTTCAGAAAAACAAGTGTAATTTATATTTTCTGCCTCAGTCTATCAGTTTGTCATTTGCACATGTGCAGAACAACTTACATTTCAATTACAAATACACTAAACATTTAGTAACAGGCAAAATATTTGTAAAATTACACTTTATTTCTCTTTGGGTATTTCAGTGGGTTCATATTTGTTCAGGTATTCAGGTTTTTGTAAAAGGATGGTTTATTAATATAAAACTTTTCATGTAATTTGACTTGTTTTACATTAAAATCTGCAGTATTCATTATTTATAGGTAATTATGATCATATTTTACTGCTTTGACCTAATTGAGATCTAATTATTCTGTCTGTAGAACCTGAATTAAAATGATTTTCACACCATTAATATCTTCATTGTTATTCATCCTACCGGCCAGATCTACAAATGGACGTTCATGTCCATGGGAGTGGATCTGTCCTTCAGTGTGGTTCTCCTCAAGATTTATTTTTGCCACTGGCTTTTGGAGTTTTTTCATGCCGAGAAGGAGGGTCTAAGGACAGGGGATGCCAGGGACTTTTTATTTATTTCTGTAGTTGATTGTGTTTTCTGTAAAGCCCTGTGAGACAACTTCTTTTATAAATAACATTGAATTGAATTGAATTGAATTGAATTGAATTGAATTGAATTGAATTGAATTGAATTGGACCCAATTGGACCCAATTGGACCCAATTGGACCCTTTGGCGGCCTGGATTTGGCCCCCGGGCCTTATGTTTGTCACCTGTGGTTTAGGGACACAGATGGATGTTTCACCTTGTTTCTTTGCTTATGTGCTTAATTTATAAAAACAAATGTAGCTTTTTTGCTGATACAAAGCACTTCATCAGACAGGAAATAATTTGGGAAAGAGGAGGTACAATGCAACAATGGGTCCTGACTCTTTTAACCTATTTCCTTCTGGTTACAAAGTCAAATGTAGTCAGCTATCTTGGGAACCTGGGATCATTAAAATGTATTGCTACTATTACCACGCAGGGACCTGCCATAAGTGGGTCTGCCACCTGTTATGGAGGGTGCAATTCACTGAAGGATGGCCAGACACCTGCATAATAGACCCCCTCACAATCCATCATAACACTGCCTCTACCTCTATTAGTACTGTCCTTTATTGTTTTACTCTTTATCACTGTGTACCTGAAACCTGTCTAATCCCATGTACATTATGTCTACAGTCTATCATGTTAACTTCATTATATGGGTTAATTATACAGTTCAAACATTCATTCTAATACAGACATTTACACACAACCCTATCTACAGTGCATGGTACAGTATATAGACTCTGAAGTCCTGCACACATAATCATATGTTCTGTATTTGCAAATATAGGCCCTTGTGCAGATAGTGTGTGAGGATTCCATATTAAACTCCAAGCACTTAAACCCAATGTGTGGAGAATGTGAAGGTACAGGGCATGTAATTAAACTTGCTCTCTCACTGGAGGCAAATTATTTTAGGCCTGGTTTGAGGACAATTTTGTGAAGATGCCATAAAAAATGCAGTGCCTCCAAACCGTTTACAGCTATTCCTGTGTTGCACCTTCAAAAAACACAGACTCATAAGCACTTTGTTGAGAGTCGGACTAAAATCTTGTAAAACACTATAGTAATGATCATGCTGTGTAGATATAAAGTATTTATTTTTGTAAGAATGACACTAATAGGTACAAAGCATGTAAAAGAATGTCTAGTTTTGTACATGATTCTCTTATTTTGAATTCCTCAAGTGTATTGTTAATTCCTTAGTTATTTATTGTCAATGGTTTATAATGTAGCCATACATTGCTATCAACCTTTTTCTTCTCTGCCCTTTAGTAATAAGTTGGCTTGTATTGTATATTTGTTTATTTATGTATGTATTTATTTCAGACATTTTGAATAAAATAAAATAAACAATACAGGACAAAATAATTTGGCAATTGTGTCAAAAATAAACCAAAACAGACATTAAACAGAACTATTCCACAAACCAAAGGTAGTTATCACTGTTTTGATTGTCTATAAATAATCCTAATAAATAAGAAAGAAACCCATTTACCAAAGAACTTCTTTTTGAAATGGATTATGATGAAGCAATGCTTATCCAGTCCTATCCCAAATGTAGTAACCATGAACAAAACAAGTATTCAGAGAATGCCTTACCTCACCCCTATTTTGTGCCAATCTCATGTTATTATGACAACCCATTCTTGAATTTTGACCTTACTGCTAAATGCGACCTTGACCTTTGACCTTTTGCAATATTGATAATATATATATATATATATATATATATATATATATATATATATATATATATATATATATATATATATATATATATATATATATATATATATATATGCATCGGTGTGTGTAATATTATGATAATATATCCACTATTGATTAAGTTCTAGCGTGATATGTCTCTGCTTGACACACGCACAGTGTTACAGAAGAAGAATTTTGCCACATGTCACCTTTGACCTCCAGAGATCTCAAAGACTATTGGTCGTAGGTGATAACTCGAAATATGCATCGTTTGGTACGAATCTGGATCCTCCGTTCTTGAGTTATGACCAATAATGTGATTTTGACCTTTAATTATTTTGACCTTGACCTTTGACCTTTATTCAAATCTATCATTGCATCTGATGCAAATTAGCTATATGTATATGGCCATGTAATTTCATGGTGATATTTCAACTATTCATTGTTGAGTTATAGCATGATATGGCTCTGCGGACAAACACACACAGACACACACTGATGACAATTTCTCTCAACCAATGTTGGTCGAGATTAATAATCATTTCACTGTTATGGCAGTGGCCCATCATTTATCACAGAGTTTACATAAAAAAAAAAAATACCTGCAATAAGTAAAATCTACAAAGTAGCATCGTCCTTACAGGATAATAATAATAATAATAATAATAATAATAATAATAATAATAATAATAATAATAATAATAATAATAATAATGGATTGGATTTATATAACGCTTTTTTGGCCACTAAAAGTGCTTTACATTAGTGACCCGTTATTCATTCACTCTCACATGCTCCCTCTGGTGGTGGTATGTTGCCATATTAAGTTTGTAAGTGAGTGATAATGAGCCTTCTCTTCTCATTTAAGTACACTGTAAACACAGGTAAGTAGAGATGACGTAAACAATGTGAGACAAGTGATTGCACTTAAATTATTTGAGTATTGATCAACTAATTAATTAGTTTAAGTAGGTTCAACTTTAATGCTAAATGTATTGGAACTAAATAATAAAGTAGAAAAGACTAAAAGACAATATATTTGTACTCAAAATTCTCAGTTGAATGTCTGGATATCGAGGTTAATTTTATAACAGATTTAAAGGTAAAGTCATTTTTCTATTGATTAACATCGATTAAACAATTTTTTGTAAGTTAATCAAACTCAAATTCTTTTCTCAAATTAAAATAGTCATTTGTGTCAATACAATCATTTAATTTTATTTAACATTACCAAATAAAAAAAGGAGCTGTGTAGCAATAGACCAAAAAGACATTGCATGAAAAAGTTAGAAACTTTAAATTTTTAGTGAATGGTTAAAACTTCATATTATAAGCTTTCATTACTCACAACTTTGAGTACACTCTGTCATCATATTTTACAAGTAATTTTCACTTAAATAGTTTGAGTAATCCAAAAAAACTAGATTTTTTAATTAACAACTCCTGGTTTAAACAGTGTAAGAGGACATGTTAAACATTTTCTTCCATTTCTTTAATTGACATAATCTTGAGGGGGAAAAAAAAGCCCTGTCTTTTCTAGTCAGTCAGGCAGCTAAAGTCAGTCCACCTGTGAGGCAGTGCTGGATTTGGTCAGTCAGTCAGCCAACCAACCACACATTCACTCTTAACAGCCCAGTTTACAACAGCCTGCTATAAAACACCAGCCTCTGACAGCTACAGTCACTTGTGTCTGACACACTCTGGAGTCGCAGTGACGTTACTACAGCGGCTGTCTACGTCGCCTCCATGACAAGCTCCTTTATCACCTGTTAACAGGAGGGAGAGTTTGTGCGTGTGCATGCGTTTTCACTTTTCGACAAGCACTGATGCGAGCAGGAGCCGTATGTATGCATGGGCTGGCCGTGTGAGGAGCTTGTGTCTCTGGCTTATTGTATACGTGTGCATGTGTGTGATAGAGACAGGCATGAGTGTGTATGAGAGTTGACACAGGCGTCCAGGTTGACAGCCTTTGTAATGGAGGAGAAGGTAATTTGTTAGACGGATCCTCCTCTGCGGCCGCCCGCATGCCTCTCTCTGTTCATTCTTCTCTCCATCGCTTCTCCTGTAAATCTCCCTCAACCATTCTTTCTTTCCCACTTACCCTCCGTCTCTCACCATCCTTCTTGTCTAACGCTCCTCCTCCTCCTTCCTCCATCCCTCTCCTCCTCCTCCTCTTTGCCCAGCTCGGGCCCTCATCCATCAGACCTAATGATTAAGCTGCTGCCCTGCTCATCTGAGGCCCCGCTTCATATTTCCCAGGGCTGGAAAACTAGCATTAGCGAAGAGGTAGAAGCAAAGCCAGCGTTGGCAGCCGAGCAAAACCCACGTATGTCTTTAATATGCACCCAAAGAGAAATACTCTACCCTAAATGAAGTCTCTGGTGAAAAATATATTAGTACGAAGAAAATATAAGCACACGGGCCACTATATTAGGTACACCTCTTTAATTGTCTGTTAAAGGTGGGGTGGGAGATCTTTTTTTGGAACATTTTTTATCATATTGCTTGAAAACATCTTCATGATCCCATATCACACACTGAAATAGAATGTTTCTAGAGGGTGGAACCAGAGGAAAACTCCGGCCAATCATTGTACTGATCATCTTTACAATGATTGATTTGTTTGATATCAGTCCCCCTTCTGCGTGTTCACATAAACAACCATAGTGAAAAAGATGACAACCGGCAGGAAAACCTAAGTTAAAAACTGTGTTTGAAAAAGCTACGGCCATGAGGAAGCTGAGCGATGAACGGAACAGGACAAGGGTGGGAATTGCTACGACTTTCCAACGTTAGCGCCAACTGAAAAAGGAAAACCGTTGTTTCTACTCAATAGGTAAGATGATACTGTTATGATTATATAATATTTCAACATACTAATGGGTTATGGGTATCGTATTCACTACGTCAGTAAGAAAATGTCAGATATTAACCAATCATAATGTTCCAGCAGGGTAACACCATGAACTATTGTCCTTATCCATTTTCATGGTGTTTATTTCATGCTTTTAAACCTTTTATTAGCTAAGCTTCATGTGGCACAAACTGATAAATGATAATTATTGTTTTGTTATTTAGGATGATAATTGATGTTTTTGTGAATGTTCGTGAACCTCCAGACAGCATGAGCATGGTTTTGAGGGGTGGGTTGACGAAGAGTGTGGGTGTGGATGTGTATACTCCTACCCTACCTTTAATGCAAACATCTCATTGGCCAATCGCATGACAGCAGATCAGTAGAGGAGTGATATTCTGAATTTGGTGCACTTTGTGTGGTTTAATGCATTTTTAACAATAATATGCCTCAGCTTCTCATTTATACATGGCCATTACAAGTTGCAGATCACAGTGGATCTAAAAAGGCACCAAATGTTTAGTGACAGGCAGAATATTCCTGAAATTCCAAGTATTATTAGATTATTCATGGTTGTTTAGATTATTTTCAATTTGTGAGGAACTGGTTTGTAATTGTAAAAAGAATTTTGTTGTGATTTTGCTTTTTTTTTGTCACACTTCGAGTTGGATTGGACCCTGTGACGGACCAGTTTTGGTCCTAGGGGCACATTTTGACCACCCTGCTATAGACACTGATACTAGCAAGGTGTACCAAATTAAATGGCCAGTGCATTTATAACCTTTGAATCTATTACACTGGTTAATTTGAAGTATTTAAGGTTTAAATCCTAACCAAACTCAACACATATTCACACTCAAACAACACAATAGTTCACCCCCAAAATAAGCTGCTGTTGTTTATTTCTAACCAAGCGTTGGTCATGCTATCGTCATATAGTATTTTTGTTACATCATTTTCATTTTTAAGGATTTAACATATTTTTTCCCCCTGTTGTTTATCTGAAGCATAGAAAATACAAAAAAAAAATATATGAAATATGTATGCTCATTTCTCAACCCTTCAGAAACAACAAAGGTAAATATCTTTGCACAGTACTATACAACTAAACCACATCAGCTTCAGTTATATGGCTGAGACCAGCAGTTGTCAAAGTTTTTACAGTTGAGTAACCCCTGAAATACAGTTTTTAGCCAAATACCCCCAACTGATTCCTGTGCCAAAGTTGTCTGTTTGTATTTCCTAAACTTTGTAAACATGTATATTATAGAGAGAGAGAGAGAGAGAGAGAGAGAGAGAGAGAGAGAGAGAGAGAGAGAGAGAGAGAGAGAGAGAGAGTGTCAGTTAGTCCATTACTTTTTCACTTGTCGCAGACTGCAGTATATGGTTTGTCTCTGCATGGTTCATTGTGTGTTTTTTTTTTTATTATAAAATAAAGACCCTTCTTCTTAAAAAACCCTGTAATTGTAAAAGGTAATCATAATAATAAATAGAGGTGTTTTTGAAACAGATAATTAAATTAAGGTTAATTATATCTCTGTTCTGGCTGCCCCCACTGGATATTTTTCATATTAACTGGATAACTTGAAAGATATTGGGTTTAGAAATTCCATGTTTTTCATATCAGTGAAAATCATGGAAAGAAGCGATTTGATTTTGGATGATTTACTATTTCTAGGCTGCACACAAGAGTTTAAAATCACTGAACACTTTCATATCTCTGTATCATCGCTGCATCATAGCCATCTGGTTAAGAATTGGGAGCATTCAGGGACATACTTTAGCCATTGCTTCCAACGTTGTAGCCTAGTTGTAAACACTAACCAAAACAATAAAAATGTGAGGTGCTTTTGTAACAGATAATTAAAATACATTTAATTATATATATGGTATCCAGCAAAATATCCTTGCTGTCACAGACCAAAGTGTCCTGATCTAAACTCACCATCCCAGGTTCAGAAGACCTTAAGTGACCCAGTGCGTCTCCATTCCGCTCCATCCTGTGATGTTTCCAGAGTCACACTTTCCTCCTCACATGTTGGTCTTGTTAATTATTTTTGCCGAGTACAGAGAGCTGCTTTGATGCCAGAAAGTGTCTCTCTTTCTTTCTCTCCGCATGAATACCCCAGTGATTGCGGTCCTCTCTCTCTCTCTCTCTCTCTCTCTCTCTCTCTCTCTCTCTCTCTCTCTCTCTCTCTCTCTCTCTCTCTCTCTATTAGTCACTCCCGCAATCTGCCCTGGGGTGGTGTTACAAGTCCCACTAAAGCCAATTAACGAAGCCAGAAACAAATTCATAATTTGGCAAAATGGCACTTAAATTGAAATTGTTAAAAGATATATGCGAAACTAAACCCTGCTTATGAGTTCATGCTCTTTTTCTTCTCCTCGGGGGACGGAGAAGAGCATACGCCCACTCATACCCGAATGGAAGTGCACTTACATTGCAGCTTATTCACACACACACACACACACACACACACACACACGGAAGTGAATGAGCTCACCCAGGCACAAAAATGAGTTCACACACCAAGTCGCACTAAGCCATATGAGTGACGGTGCGACTGCACAGATGCACATGCTGACAGGTAGAGCACTCAAACAATTAAAACCCCACGTGTGGTTAATTATTAAAGCCAAACATAATACAGTTTTACTCCAGTGGTGTAAAGAAACACCAGTGGATGAGCACAAAACAGCCCCAGGCTCCTATACTGCAATACCATGCTAACACAACCTATTTTATTATCAGCTTATTTTTCAGCTTTTTCTCTCCTCGTGCATTTTTTTTTTTTTATTTTCTCTTTTACACTACCTTCCCCTGACAGCTTCTCCTTTTTTTTTTTTTATTTTTTTTATCTTATCATAGTGGCTACTCTATCCCTGTCTTTACAAACACACACTTTTCACCACAGCGCTGAAGATGTGGAATATAAAAAATTGACCGGCATTACCATTTAATCAATAGACTGACATGAAAATGTGATGCGCCTCTTCCCCGGGTAATGCTCGTAGAGACAAGTTGAGTTTTTTTTTTTTTTTTGAGCCGAAGACTGAGCACTTCGGAGACTGTAAAATAGAAGCCGACACACTCCTAGAGTCCTGACTGTGAACTGGACGGGCTGAGTCGGTGTGTGTGTGTGTGTGTGTGTGTGTCTTCTCTGTCATTTAAAATAAAATATTTCTACTGGGAGTTAAAGAGAAGAGTTATCAGGCTGGGATGATTGGCAGGTAAGGTTTCCATCGTACTTGCTGGGGATTAAAGATGAATGTGAGAGAGATCTTCTTCCCCCGAGACCCGATCTGTGCGTATGTATTATGTGTGTGTGCGGGTGCGTGTCCTCTTGCCGCTTCTATTACTGTCACATCCGATCACAGCCCATCAAACAGACTGAAAGATGAGACGACAGAGCTGTTTAATAAACACAGACACACACACAAAAATGGTGCAAAGTTTAAGGAGACGATAACATTATCCACCACACCTATGAATGTGGTGAGTTTTGAGGATTTTGGACCCAACTCAGTGAGTCAGAGATTCACAAAGGCTTCAGCGAGTCACAGATTCACGAGGAAGTCATTGATTTATGAATAATTCAGTGAGGCACAGATTTGTGAACAATTGAGCAAGACATTATCCACCACACCTACTAATGTGGTGAGTTTTGAGGATTTTAGACCCAACTCAGTGAGTCAACAATTCACTAATGATTCAGTGAGTCAGCAATATGCAAATGCAACTCAGTGAGTCAGAGATTTGCAAATGAATCAGCGAGTCACAGATTTGCGAACGATTCAGTGAGCCGCCATTTTGCGAATGACTCAACAAGTCATTGATTCATGAATAATTACATGAGTCACAGATTCCTGAGCAATTGAGCAAGACATTATCCACCACACCTACTAATGTGGTGAGTTTTGAATATTTTGGACCCAACTCAGTGAGTCAACAATTCAGTTAGTTAGCAATATATAAATGCAACTCAGTGAGTCACAGATTCGTGAATGATTCAGCGAGTCAACGATTTGCGAATGATTCAGTGAGTCACCAATTTGTGAACGATTCAGCAAGTCACTGATTTGCAAATGATTGGACAAGTCACTGTTTCATGAATAATTACATGAGTCACAGATTCGTGAACAAATGAGCAAGACATTATCCACCAAACCTACTAATGTGGTGAGTTTTGAGGATTTTTGACCCAACTCGGTGAGTCAACAATTCACTAGTGATTCAGTGAGTTGGCAATATGCAAATGGACTCAGTGAGTTAGAGATTTGCAAATGATTCAGCGAGTCACAGATTTGTGAACGATTCAGCGAGTCACCAATTTGCAAATGATTCGACATGTCCTTGATTTATGAATAATTAAATTAATCACAGATTCATCAACAATTTAGCGAGACATTATCAACCACACCTACTAACTTTGGATTTAACTCAGTGAGTCAACGATTCACAAATGAGTCAGCGATATGCAAATGATTCAACAAGTCACCGATTTGTAAATGATTCGCTGAGTCATTGTTTTGTAAATGTGTCAGTGAATTAGCAATTTGCAAACAATTCAGCAAGTCATTGATTTGTGAAGCCCCGCCCCTTTCATGGTCCTATAACTTGTAGTTGCACCCTTGATCATGCAGGATACCCATATTAGGCAGGAAATGAACCTCCCTTATCTTGATTCAACCAGTTTTTTTAACTAAATATTGTGTTTTTCATACATTGTTCAACTCCTATACTCTATTATACTTCTGATAATGTCTATTATATTGAATTTTCTCCCTCTACTTCTATATTATATATATATATGTAATCCCTTGTGTCTGAATGCCAAAGTCAAATATATACCTATGTTCTTAATGCCAGAGCCTTGTCATTATACTTTTACTCTAACACCATTAGTCTCATTTTTGTCTTTTGCATTCATCCTCCTCCTCCACATCTTCAGTTGATAACTTGTTTGAAAGCCCATTCATTCATGGCACAATCATCAGACTGTCCCTTGTGCATCCTCTAATAGAACAGATATAATAAGAAGAGGAAATTATTCTCTATTAGTTCTGGTATTTTATGATCATCTTTGTTTTTGTTTTGTTTGTTTTTTTTGGTGCACAATATTTAATTTTGTAGTATTTAGTCATTGTACTTTATCCTTACAGTGTTATATGGAGTAAATAATCCAGCAGGAACTCCTAGATGATTTTATGTTGTTGCCTGGGTTGGCATTACTTACAAATCTGGGACAGTTTCCCAAAAACCTGCTGTAAATTTCTGTTGGTCTTCACACACTTCAGTTGACAGTGCGTCACTCTTTGAGTTAGTGAGGGAACCATATGCTGACTTTCTGCGAGCACAAAAAATATTTCCTTTAATTCATTTTTTTCCTGCCTGGTCTCCCCATATTTCTCATTTTTCATATCTTCTATCAATCCTCCTCATACTCTTCTTATTTTTCTTCTTCTTTTTCTTCTTTGTGACAAATCCTGCCTCCTCTTCCTCCTCTTCCTCCTCTTCCTCCTCCATCTTTCTTTCATTCTTTCTCCTCTCTGTTTTATCTCCTGTTGTTTCTGATCTTTGTCTCCTCTTCCATCACACTCTCACTCCCTTCCTACATCTCACCCAACTGATAAATATTTCATACTTTTTCCTTATTTTTACTCTCAGCCACCTTTTCTTCCTCTCTCAGGTGATTTCTGACCTTTTATGTACCACTGAATCCCTCCTTTGCACTTTGTAGCATATATATCCATCATGAATATTCATTATGGCACTTTGCCCGAAATACTGTATATACTGCTTTGATGTTGCACTCTGTGCTGATTTTATTATGAACCCCCCACCCTCACCCACCCACACACACACACGCACACACACACACACACACACACACACACACACACACACACACACACAATTTTCTGTCAATTCCAGTGATGTCTGCTGGGAAAACAGGTGTATTTGTTTAAGTGGTGTAACACGAGGACATGCAAGGATTCTGCGCGTATAAGTTGATTTATTTGAAAAGACTATTGTTTTGCTGACACACACACACACACACACCCGAAACCCACCGAGACGAGCTTTTATACAAACACAGCAATATGGAACCACTTGGCCTGGAAGCTGTGCAGTGAGAATCAAGGTTGAGTGACTTACTGAAGGGCATGACAGCAATTCACCACCTGAACATCCACAAAGTACTGAAAGAAAAGCCTAGAGAATTGTAATTTGAACGAAGTTAATGTCAGCCTCATGCATGTTTTTAAGATTTTTTTTCTTTTAAATTTATGTATTATCTTAAGGTCAACAAAAGGTCAAATTTTAATTTGGCAAAAAAAAAAAAAATTAAATAAGGTTTTCGGCGTAGATCTCAGGCATTTGGGAAAATAAATAAATAAATAAAAGGTAGTCAGAAGGGTTCGTACACTGATGATTTGCATGTGACCCACAGTTCATGTTAATAGGGCTAATTGATGCTGTGTTTAAAGAGCATCTGCTAAAGGTTTTACAGCTCAGTTTAGGAATAAGTATGACCTGGAAATTAAAGATGTTCTTTTTTTAAAATGTGAAATTAAAAGACTATTCCAGAAGAAGAAAAAAAAAAAGAGGCTGAAGCGAGAAGCATCTTCAACCCTCCCATGCAGGACTACAGTTTGACACCCGTGATGTGAAACTCCACTCCTGCATGTTTTGGATATTTCCCTTTTTTACATTATTCAGTTTAACCATGAATACAAATAAGTACAAAATTAAAGAAAAAATAATAAAATAAAAACAAAATGTAGTAAAATGAACAAAAAATTGTCAATGAAATGAACAAAAACTAATACATATTTTCAAAATTATAAATAACATAGAAAAAATGACAAAGAATATACTAAAAATGAAGAAAAATAATTATAATGGATGGTTTAGTTTAAATATTCAGAAAAATCAACCATTTTTCTTTTTTTTTGTTTTATTTTTCAGTGTTTTTACTAAGTTTTGTCCATGGAACAGGTGTACAACGGAAACTGAGTGTGAAAAAGGAAAAATTCTAGTATTTTTTTGCATTTGTTCTCTGATCTTGAACACAGAGGTGGTCAAAGTACTCACAATCTGTACTTCAGTAGAAGTACAGCTACTTGTGTGAAAAAATAATAGTAAAATTACAAAAGTACAACTTCTCAATTGTAATATAGTAAAAAGTAAAACTGTTTTTTTTTCTATGGATGAAATAATTCTGGAAAAAACTGAAAAAAAACATATCCAAAAATAAAACCTTTAATAATGAGTTACTGTGTAGATTATGTTTTATTAAGTCACGGAACTTAGTTTAGTGGCTATGGACAGGACATTTAGGAAAAATTTAAGTCATGAATAGGAGATTTAAAAATAAATAAATAAATAAAAAATTAATCGTAAAATAAAAAGTTAGAATTATGAGCTAAAAAGCTAAAAAACATTATGATATAGTAAGTAAAAATGTTCATACTGTCACATTTATCTAGTTTGTAAAAATTAATGAGTCTCTTCTGAGAATGTAAAGTATAAAGTACAGATATTTATGCAAAAATGTAGGGAGTAAAAGTAAAAAGTTGCCAGAAAAATAAATACTCAAGTAAAGTACAGATACCTAAAAACTATACTTAAGTACATAAAGTATTTGTACTTAGTTACTTCTGCTTGAACAGAAGTATATCTGATCTTTTCTAGACTCATGTCGGACATTTGGTCTGTGAGCCAACATTAATAGGAAAGAGGAACTGGAATATCATATATGTATCACATATGATACATTTGGCATTCAAGGTTTAAATACTGTGAACAGTGATATATTGAATGTGTAAAAAAAAAAAAAAAAAGTCTAGAGACATCTTTGCTTTTTAATGAGCATTTGGAGAAAGCAGAAGAGATTCAACATTGGTCATAAAATAAAAATTGGAAGTAGAGCTGAAGATCCACAGGTCCAGATGAAGAATGGTATCAAATGTGTGATAGATCAACATCTATAAATTCTGCAGTATGGAGGGAATTCTGCAGAATTTAACCAGCTAACACAAAATAAAGTAAAAGGCAGCTCAGTATAGAAGTGCACTGTCGGAGGAGGTTTGTTCAGTCGCATTTTATTATAAACATCCAAAATGTACCAACTTTTTCATTTCATTTTGTAAGAAATTTTGCCGCAGTATCTGCCTTAATGTAGTCTGTGCTCTCTGAGAGCTTTTCTAAATTTTTTTAATATATATATTTCATCAGTTATGCGTGGGGGATTAGCTCAGATAGTAGAGTACTCGCTTAGCATACAAGATGTAGTAGAATCAGTGCCCACATCTTCCAATAAATACATTTGGGGGGGGGGCAGCTGTGACTCTAAAGACTGGAGAAGAAGCAAGCTGTTGCCATTTAATTCCCAAAACCAGAAGAGAAATTGTTGGCAATGTGCCTTTGAGCAAGACACTTAAGCCCTATTCGCTCCCTTGGTTCCTAGTCTGGTAGTGTGTGTGCTGTGTTCCTGTATGTTCAGCTAATGATGATTTAAAGCAGAGGCTCAGTGTCAGTGTGTTCTGCATAATACAATATATGAACACTTTCACCTACAGGGGTCCACAGGGTCTGGATGTGGCTGGTTTTATGCATGCTGTACCACATTTGTCCAGCAGTCACCGCCAAAGTGTTCTGCATATAACACTGTGATTATAAGGCTACTGTATTTCAAAATGACTAATACAGTGGTACCTCAACTTACGAAGTTAATTCGTTCCAGATTCGTACCATGATTTTTTTGGTAAATAGTCGTATTTTACATGTACAGTAAAAGTTATGATTCGTTCCAAAGCCCTAAAATACTACCCCTCAAACCCTTTAAAAATGATTAAAAAATTTACCAATTTTGTATGATATATGTGTTAAAAGTAAAACAAAATGTAGATTTAGATTTTACATGTAATTTATTGGTCTCAGTGGGTAAACCATTAAAATGAACCAGACATGTGAGTAATTTCCATACCATTGTGGTTGTTTTAATTGTCACTTTCACCTTCAACAGTGTTTGTTGACAGACATTTGGTGAAATATTGATCCAAAGACAATTGACTTGGACCACTTTTTATGTGGGTCACTGCTTTTAAGGCATCCTTCTGCTTTAATATTGCACCAATGGTAGACAGGTTTCAGCCATATTCCTTTGCGATATCACTCAACCCATGTGACACTTTCATTTTTTTTTCCCATCTCCTCTTTCACTTCTTTCGATAACACAGTCCACTTCTTTTTTTCATTTGCACCAGGAATCACTTTCTTTGGGCTCATGATGAATAATGAATACGTACTGAAATAAAGTTTAAATGAACACACTGGGAAAAATTCACCAAACAACAGTAACTCTGTGATGAATGAGGGTCAAAGGTCACTGAATGCATCATGGGTAGCTCCCTGATAGCCAATGGGATTCTACGTACAGTACATACATGACATATTTACATACATTTTGTAGTTATGTGTAGTATGTACAGTAGTACAGTAATGTACATATGTGCAGCTGTGGCTACTACATATGTAGTTTACCACCATGTGACAGCGACTCAATAATGGGTCACTCATATGAAGTGAATTTCAGTGGCCAAAAAAGCGCTATATAAATCCAATCCATCATTATTTAATTATTCTTAAACAAAAACTGCATTAAAAATGTTTCATTTCATAGTGTTCTGATAGTTTATTTGCTTCACATGTTGTCCAGCTGAGTGGACATTTTTGTAACTCCATAAAGAATAGGTTTATTTCTTCAATCCCATTGCTTTTTTCATGCTTAAAAGGGAATAAAAACACTTAGGAACTGACTAATTTTCTCATAATTCATGCATCAAAGGGTCTCCACAACAAAAAATATATAAGAAAGAGGTTTGTTTATTTGATGTTTAAGTGCTTGTTTAATGTCAACTATTTCTGGACACTCCATAGATCTATGATATATTACATTAAGAGTCATTCTGATTAAAGTATCGCTCCCTTCTCTAAACCCACATGCTATGTTCTGGTCAGGTCAAAACTGGATGTTCCAGCACAAAAACATTCAGGACATAACATGTTGAAACTGTAAATAATGTATTTTTTGTTTGTTTGTTTGTTATAAACAAACACAACATCATTTGCTTATGCTTGTCTGATGCAGCCACATGTTTTGACACAAAAAAAATATTTTCAGCAAATATTTCATGATAATATTGGAAACTGTGAAGTGAGATTCTTTTTAACAGACAGGTGCAGTGTTTGTTTCCCCACCTGACTAGTTTCAGCTTGACACGTCTAAAACTAGTCAAGTGGGTAAACAAACCACTGCACCTGTCTGTTAAAAAGAATTTAACTTTACAGGTATCTTTGGAAAACAGTAGGAACCTTTACAAGACAATATTGGAAACTGTGGAAAATCTTAAGGGGATGCAAAAACTTTTTTAGTTTTTTCCCCAAAGACTGTATAGCCTTGCCACTCTATCCCTATTCATTACATGTATAGGTCTAGTGGTGCTTCATAGGCAGGGGAGGCGGGCTATGACTATATCCAGACAAGTTAGATACGGGTTTTGTTTTGAAATCGTGTGTCAAAAAGATATTACGTAAAAAGATATTCAGTAAAAAAAAATCTGTATCAACACGGGGACGAAACGCTGTTAAAAACGATGCAGTTCACATGACACACCCTCATGTAAGCCACTCCCACCAAGAGAACAATAGGAGTACTGCACATGTACCCACATCCTTTTTCTACCGGTGCGACACAAACAACAATAACACCATTACAACTTAGCAATGCATTCACCACTGCTACTTTGGTGTTCACCACTGTTGATGTCTTGTGACAAGAATGAATGCTACGGGCGCAAGACTGCTGTTTATTCCAGTCATGACGTGGGTGTGAACATGTTTTACTCACCTAGACTCGTCAAAATGGGTGCGGAAATGGTAGATCTTCGCACTTTGTGACCCGTTTTCCAACAATATCGTTTTGGGTTAACCATGGCACCGGTCCCATTTAGACGAATGGCGAGGGAAATATTAAGAAATTACATTGGATTCATGCGAATTTGCTTCTGTGGGGATTAGGCCTAAAACATTGTCTTTCAAATCCCTCTGTATGCGATAGGACGGTATTGCAATTAATCAACGTAATGTTTAGGATGACGTAGTTAGACAAGTGATGAAACAAAATAGTGGATTATGGAGTTTAAAGACTGTTGTCGCTTCTGTGAAAAGAATTTAAAGATTGTTGACATTTTCTCATATTCTTCACTCATCTTTGAGAAAAGAAAATCACTACCCATTATTTTTTCTTCTTCTATGGTTGTTTCCGGTTGTTTCTCTCCGAATTATTGTAGCGTCACTTTGTTACACCCACCCTTCACTGTGATTGGTCGGCCAGTTTCAGTGAAATCTAGCCAAAACTAGACAACTGCTGTAGAACATTAGATTTGCTGCCGCTAGCGTGGCTAAGCTAACTACTAGATCTACTACAGCAGTGTTTCCCAACCTTTTTCAGCCACGGCACATATTATATCACAAGGCACACTACCGAAGAAACATCTCACAAAAAGTATATTTATTGAAATATAATGCAAATTTTGTTTTGATTTACATATTCAGTGCAAAATTTGAGCCTGTTTAGTTAAACACAAACCTGACACTCAACCGCAGCTCAACAGCTCTGAGTGGATCAGTGTTGTATGGATCTATAATCATTTACAGTAACAATAAGGTGAAATTAAACGATGCAACTTTTCACGGCACACTAATGTACCACGACAGGATAAAAACTGAACGAGGACTGAAGAGCAGGAGTGATAATCCTGCAACATTGACCTGAGATAAACTGACAGATGAAGCCAACATCTGCAGTTTCCTGTAAATTTTAGCTTAATAGGATTGTCAACTCTCTTTCAGAACATATGACTGAAGGACACAGTTTCAACACAAAACTTCTACTTGTAAATGATGCAGGATAATGCTGGCAGGCGATGATGGGGAAACTGCCTTCTGCTTGTTTGATGAATAACACAGGAATGTAAACAGGAAATGTTGCACCGAGTAAGCTGTCACTCACTGCATTAGAACATCTACGCACACACACGCACACACACGCACACACACGCACGCACACACACGCACACACACACTCACATTCTCATTTACATGTCTCATGAGGACCAAGTTTGCAATCAAGTAGCCAACGGAAAGTGAGTGTAAACACATCTTTTTTTTTTTTTTTATTAAATGAAAAAAATAATGACACAAATTTGAAAATGTAAAAATAAAAATAATAAAAATAAATAAAAATGAATGAACAAACTTAAAAAATAATAAAATAAATATAAATACAAATTGATAAATAAAATGAATAATTATATTTAAAAAACAAATAAATAAAAAAGGAAAAACAAATACATATTTTAAAAAATAAATATTAATAAATTAAATTAAATCAATCAATTAATTAATTAATTAAAAAAGTAAAAGCATCTTCAAACATTTTGCGCCCGTTTCCCCCATGCTTTATGAGGACTTCCTGAAAAAACTAATTATTCATAGGACCCCATCAATACTATTTTACTAGTGGGGACCTTTATTTATATTTAACCCTTGTGGGGACCTGAATTTTGGTCCCCATAGTGTCAGAGGTCCCCATGGTGTGACTGTGTAAACATATCAATGTCCCCATAAAGATAGGAATACAAACACACACACAGACTAGAGGATTCTTTGTTCTGTAATAAACACAAGTTACACAGCAATCTGTCAATCTGCTCATGTCTATACTTGTCTATATTGATTTTTGACTCCATGAACCACACACACACACACACACACACACACACACACACACAGATACAACCATCTGCTGCAGTAATGAGCATGGCTGAGCGCCGCCATTTGCAATATCAATCTTCCAGGGTACATATGTCATACAATGCCACGCAGACACAGCAGGCACGGGGGCGAGCCTTTATGGTCACCAAAGTGTGAATTAATTAGCATTGTGTCTGAGGGTTCTCATTCACTTCTTCCCAATATGTCACGCTCTGTGATCTAACAAGGCCTCAGGCAGATAAAAAGCACAAGCAGAAGCAAAGTCACTCACCTGCACATCCTTAAACTGTCCTCCAGCACACTAGTATGACTGGAGGAGGCTCTGCTCAGAAATTGTTATGTTTTTTACTCTTGGAAACATGTCACACTGCATTGGCCCGGCGTCATCCATCCACAGTCTGTCCCAGTGATGAGAGGAGAGCATGCTAATCCAATTATTACTCATCAGAATGTAAGTTGTTTATGGGTTTGGATTTTATGTGATGATTTTATTTTCTTTTTATTATGTTTCTGGTTGAATCTGACGTCATTTACAGGTACAGCGTGACAGCATTCATTGTGATAATTGTGTTAAAACAGCACTTTTAATTGGCGTGTTATCTGTATGTATTATAAGCTATCCACATGTAATCAAATATGTAATTAGTGGAAATGAGTTAGGGTTAGCGGTTGTGGGTATGTAAACCCAGAGGTCTTGGTGTACATTGGCTACGTTTGCATGATGTTTATGATTGGGAATTTTTTATTCTGAATAAAGTAATTTGGAATTAAAGCTATTTTCTTTGTGTTTACATGGAAATAATAATTTCTACTAAAGATTTCCATGGAAACGGGTGTATTCCACTCTACTTAATTGGTTTTCCAGAGCTGGAAGTACAGAGGGTTCTGATTGGACAGAACAGCTGCTTAACGTCTGGATGTGTACCTGAAAGAAACAATCACGTCCACTTCACATCAACATGGAAAGATAGACACCACATGCTATTTTTGCATTTAGTTTTGTAATAACACACTAACTCTGGCATCATTGTCGGCATCAAGACCAGGAGCGTGTGCAGAAAGACAGGAATAATGTGAAAGCGGAATTAAGTGAATTAATTTCACATTAATTTCACATTAATTAATTAATGTGAAAGTGGAATTATTGGATTTGGAATTAAGATCGGAAAACAAACAAGTGACTTTATTCAGAATTAAGTTTAATTCAGAATAGTAATTTTTAAGTGGTTCACATGGTATTGACAAATACTATATTGTTTTATATTCGCTTCCAAATCACTCAGACATGAGTTTTTACTTAATTTCTTGTTTAATTTAATCTTATTTAATTATTGTTGTTGTTATTTTTTTTTGGGGGGGGGGTATGGATATACAAATATTGGGACACATCATGGCTACAGCTGTAAAATGTCCTATATGTTGATTTAACATATAAACATCAGTATTTCCATATTTCAGCATCAGTAGGGGGAGCTGACAGCATTTAGCCGGAGTTGTAGGTTTTGTGACTAGTTCTGTTCTTGAAACACTGTGATATTACCTCATATTTACAGCATATTGTGCTGAAGTTGCACATTGTTCTTAAATAAATCACTTCAACTCACCTTCCTTTTTGCCACTAAAGAGGTGAAGGACCCCCCCACCCCTGCTACACACACACACACACACACACACACACACACACACACACCATTAGAGCCAGTGTTTGTTTTTCCCCACTGGAACCTTTTAGTGAAAAGGATGTTAACACTGGTCAACACACTAACATAAAAGGTGATTTTATTTGAAGAGATAAAAGAAAGGAGGAAAAAAAAACCTCCCTTTCAGCCCATTACACACCAAAGAAAGCATAATTGTGAATATTTATTTAATTTCTTCAGCCAGAGCAGGGACATAGAACTCCCCAAATGTGTTGGTGATACGCTTTTGACATGTTACATATTCTTTTTTTTTAAGTAAATTGTTGGTAATTGAGGTTTTTAACCATGTGTTTATTCTAATAAAGTTATACCAGGCTGTTCATGGGAATAATCACTTTTCCCTGTGTGAGAAAAACACTTCCTTAGTCTTGTTCTAAGTGTGTAAAAATCACACACACATATGCAGTGTATTTGGACAGAATTACAGTAGATGGGACCATCTGTTAGTAAATCTCAGGCTTGTTGTAGCAGGGAACAGAGCAGCTCGATGCAGTGCATGTCTTCTGTCTGTAAATATTAGTTCTGGCGCTGGTCATGGTTATGGGTTATAGCAAGAACAGCACTGTGTATACGTAGTTTTATAATGAGTGGAGAGACCTTGCAGTCCTGTCAGATATCAACCACATATGAGCACATGTTAAAATGTACTGTGGACAAGTGAAGGGAAAAGAAGCAGCATTTAGACATGCATTTGGTTTGAATTTCATATAAATTATTAAACCAGGGGTGTCAAAGTGTGGTCCTCGAGGGCCGGTGTCCTGCATGTTTTCGATGTTTCCCTCTTCCATTACACCTGGAGGCCATTGCATCATTATCAGTCTGATGAGGAGCTGATTATTAACTCTTTAAGTGTCAGTGCTGTGGCATTCTGAATGGATGATTTAGTTTAAATATTCCGAAAAATTCAACCATTTTCCTTTTAGTTTTGTGCATGGACAAGGTGCCAAAAAGAGGTTGTTTTTTATTTTATTTTATTTAAACATTTTTTAAAGGCAAAATTAAATTTGCTGGGACCAAATTTCAATAGTAGTTTTCTACTTTAGTAATTTTTTTCCCAAAATTTTCCACATTATTTGTCATTTTATAAATGTTTATTAGTTTTTGTTGCTCATTTTGGTTATTTTTCTACATTTTTTTTTTTTTTTTTTTTTTTTTTATTGTAGTATTTTTCTTTGATTTTCTGCCATTTGCTCATGTTACCAATTATTTTGTTAGTTCTCAGGAGTTAAAGGGTTAAACTGAATCACATGGAAAAGGGAAATATCTAAAACATACAAGACACCGGCCCTCGAGGACTGGAGTTTGACACTTGTGGACTAAACCATTAAGTAGAGTTACTTTACCAAATCTGAAAACCTTGTACCTGTTCAACCCCTCCATACATTCACTGACCCATAGACTCTGCCATGCACCTTGAGCAATGCCACTTTATTTCACTGTTGCTGATGTTATATCAACCATCATTTTAACTGTTACTGTGGGTTTTTCACATGAATCTGTATAGAATAACAGTCTTTACTCTGGTGCACCCACAGTGACTTACCCCCAACAGTGTCCTGTGAGTCGAGTTCTGGTCCAGTTTTGGTCAAAGCGAAAGTAGTCCCGGCAGGTTTCCTGGGGTCAACGAAATGCAACGTGTTTCTTCTCAAAACAGTATGTTTGAATGAGTGATTTATTTGTAGAACAAAACTGTCACAGAACAGAAAGTCACACCTCATAATTGCTTGGAGCTACTTTCTCTCAATAGCGATCAATAGGGAGTTTAAGTCTCCGCCCCTTCCGGAAAATTAATCAGTGTTATTCAATGGGAAATAAAATGCTGGTTTGTCATGTGCCCTGAATCGCACACATGTTGTACCTCATAATAGATGATAATTATTGATGTGTATTTCAACTGCTTCTATTAACCAACGCTGATTCATTTGTGAGTAAATGTTCTGTTATATTTTATAATGTCCTATTTATAACATGTCAATTTTTCCAAAATGTCCTGTCTATACCCACTAAACTAAGTACCATGAACCAATAAAACACTATCATCTACACAGCAACTCACTTTTAAAGGCTATATTTTTGGGATATTTTGGCATTTTTCTGTTTTAAGTATTATTTCATCCATAGCAAAAAAATAAATAAATGCAGTTTTACTTTATTACAATTGAGAAATTCTACTATTTAACTTTTTCTTCAGTAAGGAGTTTAATCAGTAATTTTACATTTACCAGCGTATTTTATTTATTTATTTATTATTTTATTATTATTACTTCTACTTAAGTACAGAATGTTTTCAGTTCTTTATTCTACCACATTCGTCCCTGTTTTCAGCCTTCTTCTAATATACATTTCTACTTTACTACATTAGTTATCCCATTAGTTAGCCTATCATACATAGACCACTACTGTTGTTTTCATTTTGAGTTATGATTCTGATTCAACACACAACAATAATTGATTTTATGTTGAAGAATGAGCACAATCATCAGAACATGAGTAAAAACATGGTCTTAACTCAGTGCATCCATTGAGTGTCTGGTCAGACAGATAGAGAGGTTTGTCTGACCTTTTATATCCAGCTCCTGTTCATATTTTAAGGCATATTTCTTGATTTAAACTCACCCATATTCCCTCCTAGTTTTTCTCTTGACATTTTGAAACCCAACATACTTCATCTGTTTTCTTTATTTTTGCCTTCTGCACAGTTTTTAAGTCTCATTTTTTTTCTCGAGTAGGCGAGGCTGTGACCTCTTTTTGCAAATCAAATTTCCCATTTTGCCACAAATTCACTTGAACTTCAGATGGTAGTGTTCATAATAGTTCTTTTCTGGATTTACCGTATATGAATGCCTCCTGTTCAACCTTAGTTCAACTCCAACCCACACCTACGTATTTGACTTTTTTTTTATTCCCTGTTCTCCAGGACCCTGACTTGAAATGTTCTCTGACGGTATTGCTAAATGTTTTGTAGAGAAAGGAAAAAAATCTGATTTTGTCTCTACTGTGGGCTGCAACATTAGAATCTAAAATGAGATTGTGATAGAAGGGAAAAGATAAATAATCACTTTAATTTATCAACTAACACACCAAAATGCCTCGTGTGTGCTTTGAGTTTTCATAGGAAATACATTATGGGATTTATAAATAATGAATTAACCCTTTGATGCATACTGGTCACTACAGTGGACAGTTCTTCTACAGTTGTTCTCTTGTATATTCACAGGTTTTGTTGTTTTACTTCGTTATCATTACTGTAACTGGTCTGTTCTTAAAACCTGATCTGTAGTAACATGTTTACATGTAAATGAACTGTTTGTTGTTATTAGACTGTAATTAAGAGGCTCTTCTTAAACAAAAGTGCATTAAAAATGTTTTATTGCAGAGTGTTCTGATATTGCATTTTAAATACATGTAGATTTAGCAGTTTAAACATGTAGATTTAGCAGTTTAAACATGTAGATTTAGCAGTTTAAACATGTAGATTTAGCAGTTTAAACATGTAGATTTAACATTTTAAACATGTAGATTTAGCAGTTTAAACATGTAGATATAGAAGTTTAAACATGTAGATTTAACATTTTAAACATGTAGATTTAACATTTTAAACATGTAGATTTAGCAGTTTAAACATGTAGATTTAGCAGTTTATACATGTAGATTTAACATTTTAAACATGTAGATTTAGCAGTTTAAACATGTAGATTTAGCAGTTTAAACATGTAGATTTAGCAGTTTAAACATGTAGATTTAACATTTTAAACATGTAGATTTAGCAGTTTAAACATGTAGATTTAACATTTTAAACATGTAGATTTAGCAGTTTAAACATGTAGATATAGCAGTTTAAACATGTAGATTTAACATTTTAAACATGTAGATTTAACATTTTAAACATGTAGATTTAGCAGTTTAAACATGTAGATATAGCAGTTTAAACATGTAGATTTAACATTTTAAACATGTAGATTTAACATTTTAACCATGTAGATTTAGCAGTTTAAACATGTAGATTTAACATTTTAAACATGTAGATTTAGCAGTTTAAACATGTAGATTTGGCAGTTTAAACATGTAGATGTAACATTTTAAACGTGTAGATTTAGCAGTTTAAACATGTAGATATAGCAGTTTAAACATGTAGATTTAACATTTTAAACATGTAGATTTAACATTTTAAACATGTAGATTTAGCAGTTTAAACATGTAGATATAGCAGTTTAAACATGTAGATTTAACATTTTAAACATGTAGATTTAACATTTTAACCATGTAGATTTAGCAGTTTAAACATGTAGATTTAACATTTTAAACATGTAGATTTAGCAGTTTAAACATGTAGATTTGGCAGTTTAAACATGTAGATGTAACATTTTAAACGTGTAGATTTAGCAGTTTAAACATGTAGATATAGCAGTTTAAACATGTAGATTTAACATTTTAAACATGTAGATTTAACATTTTAAACATGTAGATTTAGCAGTTTAAACATGTAGATATAGCAGTTTAAACATGTAGATTTAACATTTTAAACATGTAGATTTAACATTTTAACCATGTAGATTTAGCAGTTTAAACATGTAGATTTAACATTTTAAACATGTAGATTTAGCAGTTTAAACATGTAGATTTAACATTTTAAACGTGTAGATTTAGCAGTTTAAACATGTAGATATAGCAGTTTAAACATGTAGATTTAACATTTTAAACATGTAGATTTAGCAGTTTAAACATGTAGATATAGCAGTTTAAACATGTAGATTTAACATTTTAAACATGTAGATTTAACATTTTAAATCTACATGTCCACTGTAGGACTCTGGATCTGACTGACATAGCAGACAGGGTCTGTAGAACGGTCCACGTCTCCAGGCTTGCGGAGTCCAAGTTTTTAACAATTGTCCTTAAACTGATGATAGTCTGCTGGTCATACACTGTTCTTGCACCAGTCGGCTGAAGTTTTGACTCTAAAACCATTGGTCTACGTGGAGAAATGACGGTTAAAAGTGTCTGTGTTATCAGGAGCCACAGCAGCTTCAGCCAAACAGGGCGTCACCATCGCCCTGTTTACTGTAGTTTTCGAATATGTACTGTAATAAAGTTTAAATGAGCACACTGGGAATAACTCAGGAAACAACAGTAACTCTATGATGAATGAGGGTCAAAGGGTAATGAAAAGCATCATGGGTAGCTCCCTCATAGCCAATGGGATGCTACGTACATTACGTAGTTACATATAATAATGTACATACAGTACTGTCTTTATGTCTCGGAGGTTTCATAAATAGAATTTTCTTTCGTATTCAGAGACGAAAAATTGGGGAAAAGCTTTTTCATTAGCTGGGTCATTCATAAGTAGAGGTACCATTGTTAGTCGATAGTAAGGCAGAAGTAGACACTAAGGTTGAGTCCCAAATGACTTCATATTATTCAGTTTTTATGCAACACACATGCACACAACATAGTGCAACTGGAATGATTGTATACATAGTTTAGAGAATAGTGTGAACGTTTGCTGGTTCAAGGACACAACAACATATGGATGGAAGGAAGAACTGTGAATCCCAGGACCAGCTGACTGACTATATAATTACTATAATGGATACAAGGAAGCCTTTGAACACAGAGTACAAAGAAAAGACAGTAAATCCCCACATGTGCGAGGTCCCAGCTGACTTGGTAATGTATAAAAAAAAAAAAACACAGATGCTGTTCAGAAAAAAAAAGCAATCTGAAAAAATTTTCCAGTCTCACCAAAAATTTACAATAATCACACAATAATGATCTTTTGCATTAATACCATTACAATGCTTTTGTGTCAGTTCCCAAATGAATTTGCTCTTTAATCATCTTACATGGTCACATGATCACTTCTCTCAGACTGAAAATGGCAGCCGCAGTCGCTATAACCATAACAACTATTGGCTGCTGGGACGCAAGAACTATGGCAGTTATCTTAGAGTGAAGGTTTTTGAAAATTGAAGTTGTTTTTTGTTTGTTTGTTTTACAGAGAAATATATAGTCATTTCTGTAAAGTGTCAAGTGCACGTACTGTGTAAAAAGCACTAAATACATTTATAATTTGTTCTTGTTGTTAAGTGCTGAGTATATTTACACTTAATATTTCGACCTGACAAGGTAGGGACCACATGTACAGACCCTTATAATGTTAACCAGCTGGTCTGTTTGACATGTTAGTGTCTTTAAAGAGTTCGCCAGGCACTTTTCCAGGTTCCTTTTGGAATCTGATGGGTCACCCCAACTTACCAACACATGCTGCCTTTGAAAGTGGTTTGTCAACTCCGAGAGGAACGAGGGACCCAGAAAAAGCTGGTTAATCTGACATCAGATGGACTTTAGCGTCACCCACGTGGGGTTAAATCCATCCCCCATTGCAGCGAATCTGAAGTAGCATTAGCATTAACATCTACAAGAGAAGACGGCGCCACAGTAGCTGCTGCACAAACTTGAAAAAATTGCGGATCAAACTGGTTCATGTGCTTTCTGTGGGAATAAATCCTAATTTTTTTCCCTGCACATTTTCAGAACAACCAACAGCACAATCAGAGATGCCTCGTCACCGCGTCATGGACATGTATGAGGAAGTACCAGATTTAATTTTTTTTTAAATACAACCCACACACAATGTATTCAATAACGATGGAGAACACAGTAATATTAATGAAATAACCATGGAAGGACAGCTTTAAAAATGTTTTATCATGAGGCATATCAAACCATGGGTCAAAAATCTTGATACAAATCAAAGTGTGAGAGTTGATATATGGTTACAGGCCTTATCTGACTTCAACACCACCACAAAGACTGTAGAAGTGGTCAAAGTCATGATTGAAGAGACTAGATTCCATGTGATTTGCATTGTTGACACAGTCATGAAACCTTACTTTAGTTTGTCTGCACACCCTCACTGAACTGACTGCTCCTGTTATGGTGGTATTTGATATAAGACGAGGACAGGGAACATTTCCTGTGTGACGGCAGTACTATATATATATATATATATATATATATATACTTGTGTCCAATATTGTGTGCTGTGACTTCATCCCTTCAGTAGATGCATATATGTGTCTTTATTCACTGAAGCTCCAAAACACCAGTGAGTGCCACCTCTCTTGTTTGCTACTGTACTGTGCTACGCTACATCTATTCATGTGCTGTCGTTACATAACTTAACTACATAGTTTATGGTTTATTCATGAGGCCTATTTTGGCCCAGAGAACTGGGCGTCCTGAATCAGAGGAGAATCTCTCCATCTTTCCACGGGCCTCAGGGGAAAAACAGGCAAGATCGCCGACTCCAACAGAATTACAACCTCTATGAGAGAGAACGGAAAAATGATCTGCATCACCTGCTCTACTTCCTCCACCTGTCCGTCCGTCCATCCATCCATCTTTAATTTTTTTTTTTGCTGGTGTGTGTGTGTGTGTGTGTGTGTGCGCGCGCTTGCATTTCTATCTTTATGGGGACATTGATATGTTTCCACAGTTATGCTATAGGGAACAAAAATTCAGGTCCTCACGAGAGTTGAAAATAAATGTAGGTTCCCACTAATGAAAGATTTGAAGATGGTTTTACTTTTTAAATTATTATTTTATGTTTTTTGTTATTATTTTTTATTTAATTGTATTTATTCTTTCCTTTTTTTTAATTTTTAAGAAGTTTTTCTGTATTTATTTATTATTTTATTTGGATTTATTCATATTAAATGTTTACAAATATATATTTCTTTTTGTCTTTATTTTTTGGGAGAAAAAAGAAGACGCGTTTATGCTTACCTAGAAGTGATAATTACAAATTTGGTCCTCATGACACATGGAAACGAGTGTGTGTGTGTGTGTGTGTGTTTGCTCTGTTAGTCTGAATGTCTACATGCATGTATTAATGTGGACCAGCTCTGCAAATGATGCTACCAATCTGTATGAGGCAGGATTTGGCTGAAAGACTGTGTCAGTGCATGTCTCTAAGAATACACTGTAGCATCTCTGAGTGTGTGTGTGTGTTGTGTGTCAGACAGGGAGAAGCTAAGCTACAGCTAGCATGTCACAGCAGAGCCCTCTACTGTTGGTAACTGTACTATACTCAACACGTCCCCTTTTCACTTTCAGATCTGAGTTACACATACTGTATGTCTTTTTTAAATGTGTCTTTTTTTGATCGATGCAGTAGCAGATACAATGAAGTGGAATTACAGTGCATACACTATGCATTACATCATTTATCACCCCCACCCCCTATTCGCAATCCAACCCCAACGCCCCATTTTGTAATAAACGTCCAAAATCTAATACAGGGGGGGGGGGGGGGGGGGGGGGGGGGGGGCGCCGAAGACATGTCTCGCCCAGGGTGCAAATCAGGCCAGGTCCGGCCCTGGGTTTCATATTTCTGATCATCATTCTAAGACTTTACATTGTGACACATGGGTAAGAAAAGCTGACATCTGTTGCCTGTTTATACTTGTGTACATTTATATATAGTCATGACACACTTTCTATATCATACTAGTTTCCATTGCTGGCAGATCGCTCACAGAAACATAATGTCGTCTCTCAAACTAACACTTGTGCATTGACAAAGTTAGATCTCCTCTGCAAACCTACTAAAGCTTATATTTGTAGTTATTTTTAAAGGAATGTGAGTCTGTTTTTCCTTTGTTCCACGCTTCTGTCACACATGCATTATGTTATCGCCTTATCACACAGAGTTCTTCCTGTACATTCTACCAGTTCTTGATTTAAAAATAGAGAAAACGTACTATTACAGGCTCCTCTGTCAGAAACAGGAATGAAAATACAAGATTACAGACAGGGAGACATTTTTAGGTGCTAGGGAGAGGTTTCTGTTTTTCTTTTTTTATTATTCTATTTGTTCTTTTTTATTATTGACAATACAATACATACAAAGTGAAGAGTGAAATGTGCATAGTTAGTAAACCAGTCCTTCAACAACAGTCATTTTAACTCCATTGTAATAAAAATACATTATGCAGTGAATGTGAACAACATGCCGTAAACACTGTTAACTCTTAAGTTGGAAGTAACTATGTAAAAATACTTCCTGTACTGTAGATTTTTTTTAGGTATTTACTTAGCTTTACTTGAGTATTTATTTTTCTGGCAACCTTTTACTTTTACTCCCTACATTTTTGTATAAATATCTGTACTTTATACTCTTTACATTCTCAGAATAGACTCACTACTTTTTCAAACTAGACAAATATGACAGTTGTAAATAAGTTGTAAATCAGAAATTATTTACTACCTCATCATTTTCACTTTTTATCTCATGATTCTGAATGTTTTCTCATAACTTTGACTTTTTATCTGACAATTTAAATTTTTTTAAATCATAATTATGCTTTTTTTAATCTCCTATTTATTACTTTTGTGTTTTTCCTAAATGTTCTGTCATACTCACATAACAGACCATGACCCAATAAAACACACAGTAGCTCAATTTTAAAGGCTTTCTTTATTTTTTGGGATATTTTTCAGTTTTTCTCCTGCTTAAATAAGTATTATTTTATCCAGAGCAAAAACATGCAGTTTTACTTTTTACTTTATTACAATTGAGAAGTTGTCCTGTTTTACTTTTACTTCAGTAAAACAGTTGAATCAGCACTTCTATTTTTACCAGAGTATTTTTTCACACAAAGAGCTGTACTTCTACTAGAACGTGAGTACTTTAACCACCTCTGATTTTCCCATATCCTACTGAGACCCAGCATACATTTTTGGCCTCTGTCTTGGACAGAACTTTCACAGCTTTATTGAACAAAAAAATGTCCACTGCCACATGCCATTTCATAGAAAAAAAAAACATGTGAAAAAACTGTTGCATTGTGCTGTCTCCAAAGAAGCTAATTATTTAACGTAATAAAAGCAAAAACGTGTACTTTCCTGGGTGTCAGAACCATATTCAATTCAGTGATCAAGTGCATTTTCATGAAATGATCAGATTACAGATAAGGGTTATTATATCAGAAATGAAAATTGAAGAAAAAATTCCTTTTTTAGGAAAGATATCAGATAACATTTCCTTTTTTATGTCAGTTGACAGCTTTGACCTGTAGCCTTCTTCAGAATCAACTTTTCTTTCCATTTTCCTGCAAAAACAGACAAAAAGGGAAAGGGAATCTGTATATTTTCAGTAGATAGTATGCACCTAATGAGATTAAAGTCAAGTATTTTTCCAATATTTAGTTTACTGATCATCTTTTTAGCAAAATATATCAACTGAAGGGGAGAAAAAGTCAACTATTTGTAAAATTAAATTGCTTTTATTGGTGAAGGTGTTGCATGTTCATTAACACCAACATTCAGAACATCCATATAGGTCATATCTGGTGACAATGAAAACTATATTTAATGTACATTTATTTAATATAATGATGAGATCAGTGATTAAAAAGTTATTATACATTAGATCAGTGCATGCTTTTAGTGGTGAGTGGCTGTTGAGATGTTTGAGGGATAATAGTGCTGCTATTTTCACATCCTTCAAATCAATTTCTCAGTGTTTTTCCATCACGCAGATCTGACAACCAACAAAAATCACATGAAAAAAACATGAAGCATTTGTTATAATGGTTCGACAATGTTTAACTTTTCATCTGTTTGTTTTCCATTTCTAAAGCTTTATTGATTCAGTTGTGGTGTGTAGGAGTATTTACAGAAACGTAATTTTTCATAATTACTTTGTTTGAGAACATGCAAGAAGACAGAGAAGTATATTTATTCTTTGAATGCACTCTATACTATTATATTCTGCATTGATCTTCAAACAATGTATTACAGTAAATACAAAAGCCAAAAAAAGATGATCTTTACAAATTTCCAAACTATCAAGTTAAAACAAAATAAATTTAAACTGCAAGGAGTCTCAAAGGTCTTTGTCGTCCCTCGCGACCGCCGATGACAGCAGACAGCGAGATGACATCGTATTGTGGGCAGGATGTGATATTCGGCCAGAAACGCACAGTTTTATATAAATATGTAGGGGGCGCTATAGAGCGACTTATTTGAAATGGTGTGTATTGAATGGGTGTAGAACTGTGAGACCGACAACTGAGGACAATTTGAACCAAATTGGTGTTTGTATGCCCAAAATATGGCCATTTTAGGAAAGGCACATTCGTAGGGGGCGCTATAGAGTAAAATCACAATTTCTGTTGATAAGCAGGTGTAGGACGGAGAGATAGACGTCTGTGTCAAATGTCAGCCAAATCAGAGTTTGTATGTCTGAATTGAAGCAATTTAGCTAGTGGTAATTTTTCCCGAAAACTTCACAAAATTTGCGACAGCGTAGCACAAAAATGATGCAACTTTTCCAAAGAATTTGGATAACTTTTGATGTCCCACTTGTCTAGATAGTGTTGAGCTCATTAGGCCCAACAGCCAAGGAGGAGTTAATTAAAATACGACGACAGCGAAAACCATGATTCAGCATTTTTCTAATTTCAATCCAAGATGGTGGACTTCCTGTTGTTTTATGGGCGTGGCCATCATAAGGTTTTTTGTCCGTCATCATATGATGAACATGTGTACTGATTTTCATAGCTCTAAATTCACTAGGGCATAATTGGGCCTAATACAATATATTTCACTTTTCTAGGGGGCGCTGTAGAGACATTTCTTTACCAGCTTTTACAAAACTATATATACTCACAATTCTTCACACATCTGAAGTGTGCGCAAAATTTGGTGAATTTTTGTGCATGTTCAGGGGGTCAAATTCAGAGGGTCTACGGCGAAGGCCTAATTATCTGAGCCTTAAACCCTTAAACGTCCTGTGCTACTTTTGTATCAGTTCCCAATGAATAGACCCCATTAAATTTTGTTGAATGTAGGTCAAAGGTCAAGGCCACAGTGATAAGAGACGGTACAAATCAGGTCAAATGTTTGTGAGGGGTTGCGATTTGATGTCCCAGACACCACTTGTTGTGCTATTATACTATGTACTTGAAAATGTTTCAGTGAAAATCAAGTGTTTTCACAAAAGTCTTTTACTGATCATGTAGATGCTCACAAACGCTCAGATTAAAACTGAGGGTTATTAAATCAAAACAGAGAAAACTAACATTTTCAGCTAAGATAACAATAACTGAAGCTAAACCAAGCATTCCCATCCACTGTCATTGAACCAACTCCATGATGGTGTTTCCATGGTAACTACTGAGCCTCTGAATGCCCAAATGGTTCATATCTGATATTCATGAAAAGATGACTATATTTTACACCAGTCATTTGCATTTATTGATAGAATTAGTGGATCAACAGGGATTAATCAATACACTGGGGAAAAATACTGCTGTAAAAACAACTTTTAAAAACATTTAATACAAGATGTTTTTTCTCAGGTGATGGAACAAGTGAACATTTTCTTGGGAAGATTGGTTGAAACAAAATTTTCAAGATCTTTTGTCAAGAAATAAGTTCTTATATGTCACTGAAAAGTGAATCTTTGATGTGATTTTGTCTTATTTTAAGTGTGATTAGATATTTTTTTCAGTGTAGATGGTTTTGGTTGATGGATGGATAGATGGGTGGGTGGGTAGGTAGGTAGGTAGGTAGGTAGATAGATACATAGATACCATCTTTTTCTACTACACATTATTCTCACTATATTGCACTTCCCCCTCATCAGTACAAGCTGGTTAAATGATTAGACATGTTATGGACTCAGACATCTTTGACTCATGTTTTTCCCAGTGCTTAAACCAGTAGATTTATTTGACAACCTCAACAGCGTCTCCAATAACCCGGTCTTTAGGAACAGACCATCAGAGCACTGTTGTCATCGATTCAGTATAAATTACAGATAAAATTCCGGCGTTCTAAATGATATTGGATTGTGCTGCTCAGAGCCAGTGCATCTCGCATAGAAACGCTGGATGATTTTGAATGATCACACATTACATGATTCGGACTCTGCGGTCACATCATGTCATATCACACGCTGTAGCTGCTGTCAAATCACTGGTAATCATAGCCTTGTGTGGTTTAGTGCTTTGTTAAAATGATAGTTATACAGTATATACCTACCAGCCTTTCAGAAAATAACCACCACTTTGGTTTTTAACAGAGACAGAAGCTTCGACACAGTGGAAGGTGTATTTAAAGCAGATTGTTAACATGTACCTGGAAATCACTAGCATTAATGATCTTTTATGTTACCCCTCATCTTTACTAGTACTGAGGTGTTTGACTACGGAAAGTTTCATTTTACTTATTTGATACAAAAAGCAGTTGTGGCTTATTTTTATAAACGCATGAGGCGCTAAAACAGAGTGTTTTAAAAGTCCTGTTTCTCCAGGTTGAAGAGGCTGTTGTATCTCTGCATCATTGTGGTATTTTGTTGAGGTAAGATCTTTAGCCCGAGCCCGACCCGGCCCGAAATTCGGTTCAGGTCGGGCATAAAATGTCAATCATTACATTCGGGTCGGGTCGGGCTTCTCTCTCGCTGACTTTTTTTAAATGAATATATGCTTATAAAAATGTATACTAAAACGAAGTGTGGATACTAAACTAAGGAATACTTCTTGTAAATAAATAATTTGGATAAAACAGAGAAGGTGGCGCTGTAAGGTAATTGCCATATAACTACAACTAAACAGGAGGTGCAGAGCAAGAGCACGCTTTGCGCACGGCTTTGCGGGCTTTTCGTGAACGTAATCTTCCCTCTGCGAGTCCACATCTATGTCGACCAGATATCCCCGATATGGAGCACCAAGAAATCAAAGATAAACTTAAGACAGGAAAACTGAAAAGGCAAACACACACCGCCGGTAAGAGTGACGTGTAATTAAGCGAGTGCGCATCAAGATCTCTCTTTCACTTTCATTGTCTGGCCTCTTATTCTGTGTTCCAGCGTTATTTCGTTGTGTAAATGCATTTATCATGATAATAAAAATATGTAGATTATTTTCATCTTAAAAAATCTTGCGTTTTTTTTCTGCCAAAAATACTATGGGATAAATTGAAATTTCGGATTTGCTTCGGGCTTGGGCCTGCAAATCAAGTTAATTGGTCGGGCTCGGGCTGGGTCGGCCTTTAATGCCTGCGGGCCTGGGTCGGGTCGGGCTGGATTTTTTAGGCCCGATCTTACCTCTAGTATTTTGACCAAAGCATGTGACACCAGGGAACTGTGTTCACTGGTGGAAAATGGCCATGATAATCAATTATCAATTTTTGGGGGGACCCTATTTGAATTCCAGGTGATTCCACATGGGGGTTCATGAACTCATGACTGCTAAAGTATTGGTCGTATCAGTCAGCTGTTTTTGCTTGTCTGATCCTTGTACACCAAAAGGCAAAGGCTAGTACAGTCCAGTATATCAGTTATAGAGCAGACACACACACACACACACAGGGTGTTATAATATAGATGAGAAAAAAATTCACCAGCCTCCACTGTTACATCATTTGTAGCTGCCATCACACTGAAGTCAATGTCACAACTGTGTACACAGTTCTGCCAAGGCCAGAGCTGTACTGAAGGGAAAACTACACCTACAATGTAAGTACCAGAAGCCAATCTGAGCCAAGTTGTGCTAGGTCAAGTCAAGTTGAGTTACTATTCGCCTTGGAAAAGCACCACTACATGATTTCTCTGGCCTCACACATGAAATCAAAACTGATAACAAACATTTTAAAGTAAACAGTTTGCCCTTTTGCCATTACATCGGTAATACAACTGTAATATGGTCCCAGGTGTGTGTTTATAGATTTTTCCCCACACTAGCTTCAAAAGCTGCTCATCTAATCAAAATCATACACCGGAACCAGTTTTTGTTTTTTCCAATATAAGTTAGAGATGAGGATATCTGAGATCTAAATTATACATGTTGCAAACTCTGATATATGAGTGCACTTTACACACCCAAAATAATGATTTTATATTTGTCTTTCATCCTTCATTTCAGTATCAGTCTCTACTCAAATACACTCAAGCCTGCAGGTTTTGCTTGTAGTAGCGTAAATGTCGAAAACTGTAAGAATTAATGGAAAAAATATGGCACACTATTAAAAACAGGAGGAAACAATGTGAGAAGGTAGAGGAAAAGTGTGACTGTGCCACATAGTGAAACATCGTGACCATTTGGACAAAGGTCAACTGAACATGTGAATGTATTCATAATGTCAACATTAAAAATGTATGTAACAACAACATGACATTTCAGATGCTGTGTTTATTTTGTTGAAGTATATTACAGCTCATATAGAGTCAGAAGGTTCAACAGAAACCAGGATTTTTTTGTTCTGTTTTGGGGGGGTTTTTGCCTTGTGTCAATGCACATGATGCATACTTTAGTCATTTTCTGCTTTGCATCATAAGGAATCATTTTGGTGGAATCTGTTCACCACATTTCTCTCAAAAAGTATGTGTTTTCTTAGGAAGACCAAACAGCACTCTGATATCTTATTGAATTTCACAAGACTTTTTTGTTGACTTCAGATAGTCCTGGCCTTTAGTTACAAAAACACATTCAGAGGGAAGATAGAAAAACTTTTTAAGTGCTAACATTTGACTTGTATAACTGATGGTCTGTTTTCTACTTCCTGTGTAATCTAATAATGTGAAAACATGTCTGATACATCAGGTAGTGTGGACTGATGAGACTGAATTATAACACTGACCTGCTGTCTGCCATTTCAGTCCGAAATCATATTAACAGAGGAGAAATTTAATGATGGATGGAGAGATCACTTAGAAGTTTCAAAGAAAATGGATGAGATTGGAATGAGTCGTGGAATACAATCAATTTTCCAAGAGAAATTCAATGTATAACTTTGGAACCTGGGGCTTTCTGGAGCCATCCCTAAAACTAATGGGTCCCAGGGAGAGGGTTAACCCTTTATTGACGACTGAAATCAACCAGTAACCTGTAGCGACATTACTTCTGTGTTAAAGAAACTGCCTACTTCCCAAGTGTCGGTTTTTGAAACACAAGATGTCCCTTGGCGTCTAATTGAGACGCAGTGGATTTCTAACCTATCTGTTTCAATATGTGATGCTCAGAGCCCTAACCCTAGCCCGAACCCTAGCCCTAGCCCTAAACCTGAGCAAAAAGGGTTTTAAACCCAAGCTTCTCATATTGCCGCGGACAGTTTAGAAATCTACTGCGTCTCATTTAAATGCATAGGGACACCTTGTGCGTCAAAAATTGACGCTTGGTCAGCAAGTAGGAGCTTGCTGGATTTTGACACAGTGGGAGTGACAGAGTGTGTCTCTGCGACTGTTAATAGACTAATCTACAGAATTGGAGTGTTTCCATATTTAATCCACGTTTTTAAAGTCTATAAAGGAAATTATTGATTTAAAAAAAACAAGCCTTTTTTTCTCACTTCAGATGTTCTTTGGCTTTAGTTACAAGAGACAAAGTGCAGGGGCAATAGAAAACCTTGCTACGCTAATGCTAACATCGGACTCATGGCTGATCAGCCGTTTGCTACTGTAGGTCTTCCCATGTAATTCAATAAAGTGTGAAAACATGTCTGGTGCAACAAGTAGTGATGACCAATGAGAAAATTAACTCAACAATGGAAGGATATCACAGCCATTACGCCACTTTTCTTTAAACTTCATTCATGGCACTCAATGTGAACCCATTTTATTATAATCTGAATGGAAAATCATTGTAACAAGTCATCATAAAAGAGGAGAGCAGTGTGTCCCAGGTGTTAGATTAGAGCAAAACTGAAATAAATCAATCCATACTTCATGTTTCTGCGGCAAAATAGATGCCCTTGTTACATTTAATAACTCAGAATATACTATATTTTTTTGGCTGATATACAGGATTAAACCAAACAACACAAAAAAGCAACTTTAAGCCAACATGAAAAAAGCTTATCTTCCATTTCACTCACACTGTCGTCTTTCTTTAGTTCCAATTATCTTTAACTTTCCGTTATGTTCTAGACTCTTTTCTGCCTTTCTTCCTCCATCATCATCACCTCCCTCACTGTCTCTCTACTTCTCCCTTTCTGTCTCGCCGCTGCCCTGTAAAGAGACGATCAAGAAATAAGGCCATAAATAAGAAATCAACGGCCTTTTCTGTCCTACCACATTACAGGCTTTTGATGTATGCTTTCTGCAGCAGTATTACTCACCAGCCTGAAATCAATGCTCTAATCTTTCCCCATACCAGATTGATTTCGGTGGCAGTGACAACATTGCAGAGAGCTGCACGCCAGATCTGTGCACTGTAAGCTCATTTTTAAAATACTAGCAAAGTAGAGTAATTCTGTATAAAATGGCCCTGGTCTGAATGTCTACATAACAGCTCAGTTTAATCCAGTGGTGTATTCATCAGATCATTTTTACTCAACGATTATTTATCATTCTTGTACAATAAACAAAAACCAGTCAGTCACGAACAGAGGTGGTCAAAGTACTCACATTCTGTACTGTTTGAAAACATACTCTGGTAAAAGTAGAAGTACTGATTCAACTGCTATACTTAAGTAAAAGTAAAGAAATACAACTTCTCAATTGTAATAAAGTAAAAAGTAAAACTGCTTTTTTTTCATATGGATGAAATAATACTTATTTGAGAAGAAAAAAACAGAAAATCTTCATATATGTATATATATATATATATATATATATATATATATATATATATATATATATATATATACAGAAAGAGAGAGAGAGAGATAAAGCCTTTAAATGTGAGTTTGCGTGTAGATGATGTGTTTTATTGGGTCATGGTACTCAGTTAAGTGGGTATGGACAGGACATTTAGGAAAAATTCAAAAGTCATAAATAGGAAATTAAAATAGTGTCACAATTATGAGATAAAAAGTCAAAATTATGAAGTAAAAACTCACAATTATGAGAGAAAAAAGGCTGAATTATGAGATAAGAAATGAATAATTATGAGATAAAATGTCATAATGATGATATAGTAAGTCACACTTTCTGATTTACTACTTATTTTTCATACTGTCACATTTGTCTAGTTTGAAAAAGTAATGAGTCTTTTTCTGAGAACGTACAGTATAGAGTATAAAGTACAGATATTTATACAAAAATGCAGGGAGTAAAAGTAAAAATTTGCCAAAAAAATAAACAACAATAAACTCACCATTTTTCTTAAATTTCCTGCCCTTATCCTCAAAACAGAGTATTGTGGCTCGATCAAACACATTGTCTACACAGTAACTCACTTTTAAAGGCTTTATTTTTTGGATACTTTTTAAACTTTTTAAAAAACTTTTCCTGCTTAAATAAGTATTGCGTTCATGGCAAAAAAAATAATAATAATAATGTAGTTTTCCTTTTTTACTTTTGTGCTTTATAACAATTGAGAAATTGTACTTTTTTTTTTTTACTTTTACTTAACTAAACAAATTGAATAAGTACTTCTACTTTTACCAGAGTATATTTTTCACATATGTAGCTACATATGTAGTTAGTAACATTCAGAATATTTGTAAAATTCACATACATTTACAGTTATTCACACAAGCTTGTCTTTTTTTATTTATTTATTCCTTTTTTTTAACACTAAAACAAATAAGAACATTTGAGTTTTTCATATTGTTTATTATGATTATGGTCGATCCATTTCAGATTGAATTGTATAATTTTTCAATTTCACAAATTCATCCTCGGGGCCAGATTGGACTCATTGGTGTACCTTTCAATGGCCTTATGTACAAATGGTGTTATATAAATAAATGTGCCTTTTCTTAATATCAGATTTAGAAAAAGAAGGTTCATAATGAATGCAACTAAATTCTCAGAGGGACTCCAGTACCTGTATTGTTTTCTAGAAACTACAATTTACATTTCAAAATAAGAATTCAATAAAGTTCTGTATGACTTTGTGTGTCTGGAATATGTAAATGTATGTATGGAGCCTGAGGTAGATTATTCATTGGGTGTCCTTGATGGACAATAGTGATTCCAGATGCAAGTAAACTTTTCAGTCACCGTAAAAGCAGTGAAAATACAAGTTTGAGGACTGATGTATTTACTCTGGCTGTGATTTTAAATGTAGTTAGTGCAGTGATATTCTCCAATAAGCATCCACAGTACTAGTCCATATTTGGCAACATCAGCTATATTATTTTATGTGAACCCAGTGTAAGAATCAGACAAAAAAAAAACGTAGCAGGTATTTCCATAGCATTTGCTCACACCGCAGCCAAAAGTGTCCACATGATTTATTATTTTCCTTCACAATGCACCTGTTTTGTAACCGTGAATTGAACAGCACAGAGTCTCAGGTTTTCAATTTACATATCTGGCCTGCAAACGAAGATGATACAAAATCAAGTCTAAGGCCTTTGACAGTACAGAGGATGAGACGACGTGATTTCATAGATTGGTATTTTGAGAGAAGGCAATTCAATCAACATTTAAATGCATGCCAATGTGTTTGGCAACAAGACGTGATGTCTTTTGTTATCATTACTGTGCTACAGTTTATTCAAAATGGCTTTCAATTCATTCACTGAATATGGGTTACATCCTTGAAGTAGAAGAGCCACTACAAACAGAAAAAAAAAAATGGATATTCAAATTATGCCTGAATTCCACCTTTTGCTTTGATACCAGGAAAACTATGCAGTGGATCCCAGAGGAAACCCATCCAACCTACGAGGGTTGTAATGAAAGCACACAAATAAGAAGATTTTAATATGAAGTATAAATACATGTGTCAGTGCTGCCTGGAACACAGTGACAAAGTGTTTTAAATATAGTTTGCAGGGACAAATGTAAAATTATGCATAAAATATATTGAATATTTGAAGAAAGGACCACTTACTTTTAATAGATTCTGTATTCCTCATTATGACAAGAGCAAACCCACAGCCCTCTTTCATAGCTTCATCATGATATGTATATGTAGTTATAAAGTGCATGTGTTTGTGTATTTTTTTTCTCCACAGATGACAGCTGAAGCCATTCTACGCCTGGTTAATGATCCTGTGCTGCCTTTCTACTCACTGGACATTGCTCTGGACATACAGAATAAACTAAAAGGTAAAACATACAATGATTATGATGAGCCTTTTAATGTAACGTTGAAAGATCAAGTTCATCCATTCATGTATTCAATATACTCTCATAATATACAGTTATGGGGAGGCTAAGTCTCCCCCTTCTGCTTCTGGTCCATGGGTGCTTAGTTTGCAAAAAATTTGAATGGGAGTGAATGGAGCGAGTCAAGCTAAATTCTGATTGCTTTGAAATTCACATATGATAGCGGTTAATAGGAAATATTTGATGTGGCATAGGCAGAACACCTGTGTATGATGGGAAGCAAACGTGGCGTTAGGTTTTATGTGGGCTTCGTAAGAGACAATAATGAGTGGAGAATGTGATGTCACACTTGCATCAGGCGTGTAGACCAAAGTATTAATGTGTTTTACTGGTAAATGAATCAGCCGTTGGTTAACAGAAGCAGTTGAAACACACATCAATAATTATCATTTATTATGAGGTACAACATGTGTGTGATTCAGGGCACATGACAAACCAGATACCATTTTAGCATTTTATTTCCCATTGAATACCATTCATTAATTTTCTGATCTCAGGCCCCATGAGCCTCCTGGAAGGGGCGGAGACTTAAGCTCCCCATAAGGCTGAAGTATTTACATATGTGAGTTCATAGTAGTCGTAGTAGTAGTAGAATATTAAAAACTTACTACACACTTATTTAGATTTGATTCAATTAGGTTTATTGTCATTTGGCATGTCACATCACAATGAAACATTCAACACGTCACAGCAAAATAATTCCAATGGACAGTCTTCCCAAAATCCGGTATAGGGGATTCACACGCATGTGACCCCTCCTGGCATGTCCACAATAGTGATGGTGTACCCTCCCTCCTCCCGCATGTATTCAGCTGTGAAAATGTCTAACTTAGTTGTACATTAATCTTCGATCAGTTCTGACTAAACTGTGTTTAGTCAAATCTTAGTTCACCTTTAGTTCCGTTTGGTTTGTTGTTTTTTTTTTATTTGTTTTGTGTTTTATTTTTTAAATGTCATTTATTTTATTTTTTAGTTTAGCCTCAATTTTCACAGCAATACACTAAAGAAATCTATGCTAAATAGGTTTTCCATTTCAACAATGAAATACCTTTGAAAATATATATGTTAGTACTAATCCTAAAAAGGTAATTTTCCACATTTCAGTAGTAGTTTGTCCACTCAGTGTGCTGCAGCTTTCACAGCAGTTCCAGGTTCATTTCACTACTGACTAGACTGGATCAGGCTAATGCTAATGTTTGCTAGTGCACACGAATGTGCTGGATTTCTTTGTTAACAGAAAATTCATACATTTTACTCCAACGCCAAACTGTATTTACAGAGAACTCATGTAATTACTTTTAGGAGTGGAACTTACCTGATCCAAAATGAAAACTGCAAAGCCTCATGTGGTGCGTTGGAACACTGTCATCAGTGTTTTGTCTTTTAATTGCAGAAAACCACTTACTTCTCCATGTTGTTTCTTTTGGGATATGATACATATAAGGCTATTTCCTTAGCAGGATCATATTTTTGATTGTATCTGACTGTACAACAACGCTCAGGCATTGTTGGTTTATTGCTGTTTCTGGAGGAGGCTAATGTTACTGACAGTTCAGTAGTTAGCATTAGCACCATCAAAATGGAGGCGCTCTATAACATGACGACAAGTGGGAATCCCCTATAGACACTGTCACCTCACAGGCACCACCATCATCAGGGAACACAGACGTTACTGTACAAACACAGATAATGAAAGCACATACATAAGACATAGACACCATAATATACATTATAGACACAGTACATGTGTTCACATGAGGGTTTTTTTTCTCTGGATTCAGCTTCCAGCATATTGGTAATTTTATGAAACTGGTTCCTAAAACAGGACAGAGGGGCTAAAAAATTCAAACCAGATGTAGACTAATGTTATGAAGTAAGTTTTGAAGCACTTTGGGTCTATTTTAATTTTAATAAATATTCACTGAGATAAAAGAGCAATTATTTTTCAGATGTATACACAAATCTGTGTGTAATACAGGAAAAAGGACACAAATATTATGTCTTGCTGTTTTTCAATTAATCTCTTGTAGGTACATTTTGGGAGTTTAACTAATTATGGAAGGCAGAGTGTTTCACAAAAATGACTGCTCAAGATTTGATGGTGTTTAAATGGGTCAGTTCTGCATGTAACACGAGTGGACATGATGGGTTAGACACGAAATCTGGAATGAGACTGAGATTCAGAATTAGAAAAACCACTCGGATCATCAAATTTAACAGTGTCATTATTTACAGTGGTATATACAGTAAGTCCATTTCAAGCCATATTTTCTGGATCAAATATACTGACATCTCATCACTTTTCCTATTTTTGGCCCCCAATATTTTATTTAAAAAATTCATTAACTTTGGGATGACTCAGAGCAAGAGCATACATTGTTTTGCATTTATCTGAAGTCACCATTAAGTACATACTGGGGGGAATACGTCTAAATTTCTCTTTTATTATTGGGTCTAAAAAGCTGAAAAAGTGCCAGGTACCAAAATGAACCCAGTTTGACAGAAGCACGCATATGTCTTTCTGATTCCAATTGGCTATATAATGACTTCTGACTGCTTGAGAGTCAGGACCCGGGAAGTGTTGTTACTGTAACCCATGAAGCTGGAGAGTAAAGTGTGATTGCTCTCCAAAGTTAATCTGTCTCCATCCTGCTGTTACTTCTTATCAAGGGCAATCCATCACCACCTATCGAACTCTCACATTGAACCAGTATGGATGCAGTTCGTAAGGTTCGCTTCTGTAGACAGGAACCCTGGGAGGCAAAACTTGGTACCAAGTTAGACCTGATAACAAAGTAGGCCCAACATAAACAAACGCATATCTGTAAGGAAGATCTGCCAGGACCTGTTGGAGCTAATTCACATGGCTAATATTGCAACAGTCTGAAAGATGGACTGGACTAAATGCTGAAATATGCTTTGCTTTGGAGAAGAAACACTGGCAAAGCAAAGTGTAATGTATGTGAGAAGCTAATTAGCTCTACGTTTTGATTTGACAGCTAAAGTGACCTCTTCATATGGTGTTTATTTGTCGGTAGTTGGGATAATGTATGAGGTACAGCAGGGGAGCAAGAGTAGATGGCAGATTGTGCTCTTCAATGGGTAAAAAAACCCGCAATACAAATGAAAACATGTTAAATTATGGACTCTAGCGGCAATTGCTATACACACATCCAGGCAAAGGCCCCACTCCCTCACTATTGTTGACATGCCAATCAAATAATCGATATATGGCTGGGTTAACCTCCATATTGTTGTATTAAGTGATTCATCTGTAATATGTATTTATAACTTCATTCAGCAAAACATTAGGAGACAGACAGAATTATCCTAATTTCAGCATCCAGTCTCTCTCTCTCTCGTTTCATTTTTTTTATATTTGTGGGAGTTCCCTTCGCTCTACCACAACCACCAGATGTCACCTTTTAGACCAGGTATCTCAAACTCATTTTCTTCAGGGGCCACATTCAGCCTGATTTGATCTGCCGTGGGCCGAACCAGTAAAATAATAGCATATTAACCTATAAATAAATAATTAGAATTCGAAATTTGTCTTTGTTTTACTGCAACCCCCCCTAAATTGTGAAAATATTTAGTTTTATAAAGTATCCAAATGCAAAATATGTGAATAACCTGAAGAAATGACATTTCATAATGAAAATAAGGGCAATTTTAACGACATTCTGCCTGAATTTGTCCATGTGTATTTTAGATCAGTTGCACAAAGACACTAAAATTATACACATTTTATTGTTACAAGATAGTTTGTAAATGTAAATATTCTGTTACGTAATGTTAGTTTTTCCACTAAAACAAAGATAAACATTTTGAAGATATCATCCTTTATAGCCAGAGAAAAAACTGAGATGAAAATATAGTCTTTTTTTTTTTTTTTAGGTTAACACGCTCTTCCTCCCAGGGGACACATTGGAACGTTTGGTGGGCCGCATTTGGCCCCCGGGCCGCATGTTTGTGACCCCTGTTTTAGACTATGGCTCGGTCTATGGACGTGATCATTTTATTTCAATCTTCAGTAATGTACGATTCTGACAGTTTATTATTTTATTAATATTTCGGGCCGCAGCCCACCCAAGCCGATGCATTAAAGTGCCACTGCTGTAGACCTGTGAACTGTCAACTCTGGTCCATTGTGTCAAAAAAGCAATGGTTTGTAGTAAAGATAATAAAGCAATGGCTCACATGTCCCCCATATTAAAACATTCATGACCTCTGTATATTTAACCTTTTTACAAGCATAACCAAAAACCCAGAGATACTGTTGAGATGGAAAAATACAATTCTTCTCTTGGTCTTGGAAAACCTTCCCCTCCAACTCATCAAGAGTCAAGACACTCCTTCCCTTTCATGTGAACTTATAAAATGGAGGGGTAGGGCCAAGGGGTGAACTGGGGTTGAACCAAAGCCTTTTCCTTCTAAAGAATGCTGCAGTAACCGAGTGGTTCATTAGTTTAACTCAACATATTGATCTCTCTTGCCTCATTATTTCAAAGTACAGTAACCTTGATTCTGGCATTTCTAAATTCACATCATGTGTTCAACATCTGTCCTTTCAGTGTAACCTTCTTATCCTCATCCATCTCTTCTGTCTTTCCCACTGCTTCTTTATTTTTTTTGTCTGGATAATGGAAGGTGGACGCCTGCAGTACAACGTATAGATGTGTCTTTCTCTTGAACAGTCACAGTCCAAGAAGCAGGAGTTGACATATTATGTTGATTATACCTACTGTATGTGAATGTTCCTCTACACCTTAAAGGGATACGCCACCCCCTGGTCAAAATCAGTGTTTCCCCACTGTTCCCAAACCTAAATAAGTGTGTGGAAGTGGTTTCCTGGCAACCCAGCCAATGTCCGAATCTATGAGAACTGACCACATGTTGGATTCCTACACTAACTGCATTCTTGCGTCGCCAACTAAGTATCTCATCTAAAGTGGATTAATGTACTTGATTTTGTCTCCTCATTACTTTCCACATTTTTCAGTGCGGAGAAACACAGTCGACACACACCAAAGAGACGTGGGGGGTGTGGGCTCTCACTGACAGTCCTTGGTGTGCGTTGGCTGTGTTTCTCCGCACCGAAAGGTAGTTCCCATACATAAATGAGTAAGACGAGCCATTTTGCAATGAATTGCAGCTTCATTCACCCTCGAAGTAAATTCCCAGTACGCGGAAAGTAATGAGGAGACAAAATGAAGTACATCAATTCACTTTAGACGAAATATTTAGTTGCCGTTACTGTAGGAATCCAACCTGTGGTCAGTTCTCATAGATTCGGACATTGGCTTGGTCACCAGGAAAATGCTTCCACACACTTATTTAGGTCTGGGAACAGTTGGAAAACACTGAATTTGGCCAGGGGGTGGCGTATCCCTTTAAAATGACTGCCACATACTTCATCATGAACGTCTTTGACCAGAAATAGCACTGTGGGCTGATAGTTTTAATAATGAGGTTTTCATTGTCGTCCTGCACAAACACACAGCAGCAAGTGGTGCTAGCCAAAAGGAAATGCAGATGTTAACAATGTTATGTTAATGTTATAAATGACAGAAAACACTTCAGTTGTAGACACATAATGTGGTATGGTGAGAAAAACTGAGTGAAAGCATGCGTGTGCACGTTCAAATGCAAGAAAGTTTCAATGTGTGTAATGTCAGCTTGTTTTTTTTTACAAATACCTATTCATTTGAAATAACCAGTCTGCCAACATGGTGTCCTGACAACTAAAAGTCACGTGGCATCCGTAGCTCAATAGGCTATGCACACGCACATGCACACACATTCTTAAACTAACAATAAATGCAGAACTCCTAACAGTGGTATAACAGGAAATTATTATAACACCATAATAATTTCAGGGTCGATACAATATGTACTGATGACCATAAAATATAGGGTCTATGTACATATTTGTTCCTACATATGTATATTAATAGACAGGAAAAACTGTTGCGCAGTTGGTTGGTACAATATGTTTAGAAACAGTTCACACCATCAGCCTGTTAACACCTGTTAATTACAGTTGAATAACAATGATAAGTAATTGATACTATACACTCAGAAATGTCAGTGCAGATCAATGTTTGAATAACAGCAAAGTTACACTGAAGTGCATGAAAGGTTTAAATATGTTTTATACATATTTAACTTATTTTATTTTTATTTTTATTCTGAAGCTAAGACTTTCAGTTAAACCAAAACTATTTATTCTACAAATGAAGGTGTGTTTAACTTAAGTAAATCCAGCTAAATGATGTCTTTGAACAGTGTTCCATGACTAAAACAGCCCTCAGTTTACATAAAGCTGAATTTGAGCTCAATGTTTGTCCATAAAACAATTGGGTAGTTTGTTATTAGCGGGTTAAAAAAAAAGGGGGTATTTAGGAAAAGCAGTGTCTTGTATACTATCTCAGCCACTGTGTTCATTTTACATATTGATTCCTTTATTTTCTGCATCTTGATTGTCGCAAAAACGTGTTTATCTTTTAAATACTCTGTGCCAGGTATATTAATTCAGACTTGTACTGTATCACCCAAAATGTCTCCAGTCCCTTAAAGCTAAACTTGTATTATTCATTCACAGTCTTTGAGCGTTCACAAACTCTGTCCTTGAATATTAAAATAACCTTTTGGATGGGATGCATACCAAAAGCTCTGTTTGTTTTATCCTGTATGCTGAACTTAGAATAAAGCAAGATGTCACTTTTGTTAAATAGCAAGAAAATTTCACACTGACAAAAGCTGTCAGACAAAGGAAGGTTTATGAATAAAAAACTCACACCTTTGAGAATTAATTCTACATTTGTCTGTTAAAGTAGTTGTGTATACAAGTATCTGTCACTTGTTTATGCACCAGACAGAGACATTGAGCCGTTCTCCATTATATAAACTCTAACACCTTCCTATAGTCTTTTTCATCATCGTCACAAAACCATCACTCAGTGGTTCAGGTTCACTGGTGCTGTCGAAGCATGTAAGCACCATCCCATTAAAGCCCAGACTGAATGGTTATGCCTCGTCGTCTGAGAATAATGGACAGAATATGACCTGATCTTATAGATGACTGATCATTCTACCTGTCTGTAGCGTCTGACTGTTTCTCCCTCACTCACCCCCCATTCACCCTCTCTGTCTCGACTTCTGTTACATCCTCTGTCACACAGGTGTCAAACATAGGGCTCAGGTGACAAATCTGGCTCACTAAAAGGTCCAATTTGGCCCTTGGGATGAATTTATGAAATGCAAAAATAGATATTAAGATATGAATAATAACTTTAGTTCAGCTTCTACTAGGGCATTAACAGACACGCCGACTCCTGTAGCACAAGTCGACTTAAATTTGGAGGAGTCGACATATTGCATGTTATTCGTTCTGGCCCTCTCTCTCTCTCTCTCTCTCTCTCTCTCTCTCTCTCTCTCTCTCTCTCTCTCTCTCTCTCTCTCTCTTTATAAACCACATTCTAAGTGGATACAGGAAACAAATTTTTCTCATGCGCTTTCTTTTCTTTTTGGTTGTATACTGTATACATGCTCTGACTGACTAATACAAAGGGGTAGGACTAGATAAGTTTTGTTAACTTCATCCTACACCCTTTCAAACAAGGTATAATTATCTAGGATACTAAAGAGGTGTCGTTTTAATTTCTGCTTAAATACTTTGTATGTTTTATTTATTTTGTTTTTACCTGTTTGGATGAACAAATTAATGAATGAAATGAATCACATTTCATTTGTCGTCATCCATTCAACCATTCATCAACTTTTCAGAATTGATAACTAACATGAATATTTTTATGTATTTTAGAATCATTCTGAAATGGATAAACCCTATATATCCTGTACCCTCATCGGACAAAGTCATTTATAAATGGTAAATGGATTGTACTTATGTCGAGCATTTTATACACCAGTTGGTGTCCAAAGCGCTTTACAATTCCTCACATCCACCCATTCACACACACTCATACACCAGTAGACGGCTGCTGCTGACACACTGGTGCTGCCTGACCCTACTGGGAGCAACGTAGGGTTCAGTGTCTTGCCCAAGGACACTTTTACATGTGGACAGCCAGAGGTGGGATGCGAACCGCCAACCCCTCGATCATTGGATGACCTGCTGTACCACAGCTGCCCTTGTCACTCGTCATCTGAACCCGCTTTATCCTCACGAGGGTCACGGGGGTCTGTGGGGGCCTAATCCAGCTACAATGGGCGAAGGCGGGGTGCACCCTGTATGAGACGCCAGTTCAGGGTTGAACATATATAGACAAACAACACTCTCACCTTCACACCTATAGGCAATTTAGATTAACCAATTAACCTATCAGCTGCCCTATTACTGTCATTTATAATTGACAGTACCCCAAAATAAGTCAAAGGTCAATTCTGTAAAGTGAGCATAGGAAATTTATTTTAGGCCTTAATCCACTTAAAGTCAAAGGTGATCCTTTATTTTCAATGAATTTTCTTAAGGTCCATAGGGGGTTAAAAAATACATTTATAATTTTCTCCTCAAACAATTTCAATCCCATGAGTATAAACTAATTTTAACTGTGTAATTGTGAACAACCAAAAAAAACATGAACAAATGCAATTATTCTGTCACAGTGAGCACATTGCATTTCATTTCCCCCCACTAAAGTACCAGACGGCAGTATCTGTGGAAGTGGAAATGACTTTAACAGCTGTTCTAAACCGGGAGTAAAATAAGGAATAGGTGACAGGCTTTAAAGAGCAGATAAAATACATGAGAAAGGTCACGTTAAAAGAAGTGGTAGCAGTAAAGGAGTCATCCACTGCAGCATAATATAAAGGAAAAAGTAATGAAAAAGACAAAAAAAAAGGAAGGCGATTTGCTCAGATGTGCTGGTGAATACCTTCTCTGAGCAGCAAGCTGTGACGGCTGTAATGTGTGAGACCACGGCACCACAAAGGCACTCATACACAAAACAATAATGACACCAATGGCGAAGATAAATGTCAAAACAGCATCTAAAGCCCTGTAATAAAAACAGATGATGAACACATGCTCACTATGGCAGACCTGATACTGATCTGTAGGAGTCATGACAATTCTTAGAGTGAAATTACACACAACTTTAACTCTTCTCTTAGTTTCCCTTATTTATACAGTGGTACCTCTGTTTACAAAATACCCAGCTAACGAATGATCTAAGTAACGAAAAACTGTTTACCTCAATTTTTCATCTCTGAATACAAAAGAAAATTCTATTTACGAAAGAAAACCTGAAGTAGCTGTAGTACTCAAATCCAGTCTTGGACTCGAGTCCAGTCTCGGACTCGCTGGTATTTGACTTGGACTTGTCTTGGTCTCGGCCACTGGTCTTGCCAAATATGGTTCTTGGTCTCGACCGAGCCCAGGTATCATTATTTTGTTACAATATTCCAGGAAAAAGGCATCATTCATGTGGGTAAGTTAACTGTAGAGCTAGGTGCACACAGCAGAGGACTCTGATGCGGATCCGTGTTTGAATCACCAAATCTACGTAGCTGTCACATTCGTGGGGTGGGTCTATTCAGGTTATCTTTTAAAACTGCAGCAAGGTGAAGTCTACAGAATACTACAGTAAATGTTGTTTGAAGCCTTCTTTAATTTCTTATATTAGAGTGTTCTATGCAGGCGATTTCTGCCATGGCTAATAATGCAACGACATTTTGTTCAACAGTGGATCTGTGATATATATTTGAATGACAATAAAGGAATCTTGAATCTTGATAGCAAACAGCAGAACGCAAAGCAGTAGATATTCAGAGTGCCAGGTCACCGGCTTCATGCAGAAAATACTGTGGACTTTTGGAAGGCACAACTCCATGTCATTGTGGGTTTTTATCTTTGACACCCATGACATGCTTTAGAGAGAAGTTTCAGCTCTGGCAGATTTTTGACTGTTTTGAACTCTGATGGACAGCAATAACCCTATGTTTCTGCCCCCTGCTCATGCTCTGTAGCTGCTGGCAGATGTGTTTAGTTAGAAGTTGAACTCAGTCTCACACAGTCTCCAGCAGGTTTCATACAGTTTTGTGCAAAGGATTTTCTAAGACATTTAAGTCATGACAGACAGGGGTCGTAGCAGTGTGACACTATGTTCCTGAGGTTGATTTAATAGTTTAGCCTATGGCTTAACCTAACGTAAACATCTGTTAAAATGGTAGAAATCATGACAGATTCGTCACAGTTACAGAATTTCATAACTGAATACAGAGCAAAACACCTGTTATTAGGCCTTCACCACGGACAATGTACGGCGCAATGCCTATTGAGTCTGCTGTGTTCGCAATAACGTCAGCCCTTTGAGCTTTAATTTAACCCCCTGAACATGCACGAAAACTCACCAAATTTTGCACACACTCCAGAAGTGTGAAACATTGCAAGTATATATAGGCTTCGTAAAAGTCGGTAAAGAAATGTCTATAGCGCCCCCGAGAACAGGGGCAATATATCGTATTAGGCCAGATAACACTCAAGTGAAGTTAGAGCTATGACAATCGGTACACATGTTCATCATGAGGAGACGGTCAAAAAAAGTATGATGGCCATGCCCATAAACCAATAGGAAGTCTGCCATCTTGGATTGAAATTTTAAAAATTCTGATTGATGGTTTTTGCTGTCTTCATAATTTACTGAACTCCTCCTTGGCCGTTGTGCCCAATAAGGTCAGTGGGACATCAAAAGTTATCCACATTTTTTGGAAAAGTTTCAGCTACAATGTCAGCTACATTGTGAAGTTTTTGGGGAGAATTACCACTACATAAATTGCTACAGCTCGGACATACGAAAACCGATTTGGCTGAAATTAGACACAGACGTCTTATCTTCTGGGTCTACATCCATTTAACTAAAGACATTCCAATTTCATACACACATTATGAATTACACCATTATGTTTTGTCCTTCTAACATAAATGTATACAGCTAAAGTAGCTCTATTGTCTTATATTCATCATAGATTACTGTGTCGACTGATTATTTACATCACATTGGAAAAACTTATGTAAACTGTTCATTTATTTACTTTTAACATTTATAGTAATTAAATCCCAATGTAATTGAATGAGTACGTCCATCTTTAACAGCATCATAACCCACCTGGATCATATTAATAACAATCATATTAATTATGTATGTAGCTTTCCACTCCTGGTGTTTTGGCATTGGAGGGAATAGGGAATCTTTTTTTCCAAGGCCAGGTTTGTTAAAGTCTGGTTTGTTTTGACTTGGACACAAACCATGTGGGACCAGTCTGTTTCTGGTACCAAATGGTGATGGGAGAGTGGTGAGTTGATTCTTACTGCTAAAAACATTTGTTTAGCCTGGGACTTCTTCAGAACTGATTCCAGCTCATCCTGTGCACGTTTCCCTGCTATAGCAATCCAATCAATAGATCTATAACAATCAATAAATGATTATTTGTTCTTAAATATTTTCACTTTGTGTAGTGTTCTTGGGAAATTCCACAAGCAGGTTGGGTATCTGCTGTACACTTTACTTGGTAGCTCGTTCACAAACACGCTTTGCAGTGGATTCATAAAGAGCACACTTTAATAAATGTGTCTCCCTCCCTACATGGTGTGACATTTATTAGTGTTGTGAAACATGAGTCAGATCCTGACTCATTGTCGCATTAAAAAGTGTGAGCGTCATCAACCCTGTTGCTGCAGCTCACAGGCCATTTTAATTATGTTTTGTAACACATGTCATTTTTCGTATATTTATGTTCAGTGTATTTCCATCAGCTTTGCAAGATCAAAAATAGGCCGTTTGTGACACATTATTTTTAACTGTGCTTATTAAGTCTGTAACACATTTGACTCCAGGTGATATTATAGAGATCTTCAACTTACTTTAGAAAATTTTGTGAAATTATGAAGCTACTCCAGTCACTTTGTACGAAGCATCTCCTGCTCAACTAGAAAACAGGTGGGAGAGAGCTTTTATCTCAGCTGGTTAAAAATACAGCGCGGCACCAGATGGAGAGGAAGAGGAGGAGACGGAATAGAACAGTGAGATGAATACTTTTTGATGCGTTTGTGTGGTAACAGATAGCGATGCATGATAAATAATTCCTGGTGAGTGTTTGGATTGTGTGTGGGCTGCTTAATGGCAGTGGTTTCAGGCGACAAGTTGGCATATAGAGGGTACATTTTCAACACCTTCTAATTTAATGGGGGGGGGGGGTAGAAGGAGAGTATTACAGGAAGTTAATTTACAACTACTTAATCAGTTCTGTCTTGTTTTTGTTTTTTTTTTGTCCTCATATTTCCATCCACAGGAATAATGTGCTGTTCAGTGTATTCCATCTTTATGGGTTCAACTGCCCATTAACACGTGTGACACTAACTCTACTTAGACAAATTGCCCAAAATGAGTTAACAGAAATGTTCAGAATCATCTGCAGATGAGATGAGATACTTGCATTAAAGTGCTTACTTAGATTGATGATGATGAATAAATCCATGTTAACGCATTCATTTTGAAAACCCTATATATATATATATATATATATATATATATATATATATATATATATATATATATATATATATATATATACACACACACACAAACACACATACAGTGGTACCTCAATTTACAAAACACCCAGCTAATGAATAATCCAAGTAATGAAAAACAAAAGAAAGCTCAATTTACGAACTGAACTCAAAACCCCTGAGACGTAAATACAATAATGTATGTAATGTACATAAATACGCACTGTACATAACATCCCATTGGCTATGAAGGAGCTACCCATAATGCTTTTGGTGACCCTTTGACCCTCATTCATCACAGAGTTACTGCTGTTTGGTGAGTTTTTCCCAGTGTGTTCATTGAAACGTTATCACAGTATGTATTTTTTATTCATCATGAGCTCAACAAAAGTGATTGAAATGAATGAAAAGAAGAAGTGGCTGCGTTATCAATAGAAGTGAAACAGGAGAAGGCAAAAAAAAAAAAAGGCAGCCATCATTCCATCAGTACCAATAAAAGACATGCTGGACACTTTGCATGAACTCTGAATTTGTGATAACTCAAAAGGTTAGGGACAGATCTTGATTAAATTTACAGGGTAGGTTGGTAATGGAGAGATCTGGAAATTATTACATTTTTGAATTTTTGAAATTTAATTGTGGTAAATTGAGAATACATGTCAAAGTGATCCAGGATCTCTTCCGGATCACTACCAAAATTGTGTCATTTGTTCCTTGTGACACTTCCAACATGTCCTGGAAATTTCATCAAAATCCATCCATTAGTTTTTGACTTATCTTGACAACCCACCCCCCACCCCATCAACTAACAGACAGACAGAAAAGTCAGGCAAAAACATAACCTCCTTTGTGTAGGTAACTATGCTTCCCATTAAAAGCCTTGTTAAGTCAAAGGGTTTTGTCTACTCAAACCTTATAAAGCTCATTGTAAAGTTAAATGATAGAAAAAGAATAATGTTTGGGGCATGTATATACTGTGTCTCACAGAAGTAAAGTGTTTTTATCATCATCATCCTTGTTCTTCCCAAGTGGAAAGAACTGGAAGTGAGTGTACAACATACCATCATGCTAGTATGCTAGTATCAAATACTGCATGTCAACAGAAGGATTAGCGGTACATGGTGGCATTTTTGTTGTCTTGAAAGATTACATTGTGGAGGATGGAATAGGTTTGCATGTGTTCCAAAAGCTGGTGTATGTCTGGTCTGTGGCTGTTTTAGTCGCCCCCCTGCAGCATAAGACCAGTTATATTTAATGGATTCTTCACAGCCAGCATGTGCACTGCAGTGTTCATGACTGGCAGTCATGGAGGGGGCTCAGATCAAACAACCACAGCTAATTGAAACCCCCCAGAAACCTTTTGTTCAACTTTTTTAATCACTATCCCCCTTTCTCTTCGCATAAAACTGCCTTTGGTCTTGTCGGATCTGACATAAATCTCCATTAATTTACTTTAGTGTTAATGCTCAATAGAAGGGATGCCTTTGGCCCTTAAACTGCTCTCACAAAGAAAGGTAGGACAGTGGCAGTTGTGGGATTATACACTCAGGAAATCATAATACAAGTGTGCACCCTTGTAAATTAATTATAAATGAGTGCCTATTGTGTGAAGTTCACTCTCCTGTTTTAATTCATTATGTTAAAGCCAAAGAACCAGAATTCATACTATATGAAATAATAGATAGTCCATTCAACATGACTGTCATGACTGTTATAGGAGTCCATAAAATTTTCTTTTTTTCCTCAGTACTGGTTTCAGTAAATAGATAGATAGATACATAGATTTGTATATGTTTATTTTTATTTATTTATTTAATATTGTTTATTTCGAGACACATGAAATAATAATTAAAAAAATAAAATAAAAAAAGCAAAAATAAAAATGTTTTTTTAGCATTTGTATTATTGTTATGTACAATAGGGGTGGGAGATAATTTTTTTTTAACTTCTTTCTACTCTCTTTCAAATATATTACTTGCCTTCTTATTTTTTATTTAGGCTATATTGTCTTTGTCCTGTTGTTTTATCAATATTGGCTTTTAAAACATTAAATGTTTTTGTGCTTGACATAATCGAAATAAAATGACTAAACTAAAGCAGTAACTGGGGGTAACATTTGAATAAAAGGTGTCTGAAAATCTACTGCAAAAATACAACCACCACACATCCACAAAAAAAATGTCAGTTTTATTTAATTTTGATCTATAAAGACCCAGTGCTTCTTTTGTCTTTTCCCATATTATTTTTCCTGCTAAATGTAACCTTTCTGACGTATCTAATCTTATTTCATTTACTAAGCAAATGTCATATGTAAATGTCCATAAAAGCGCACATTAAAGTTGAGGGTTAGTATATATCAGAAACAGAGGAAACTGAAGAAAAGGGGAGGTTTTAAAGAAAATCTATCATTTAATGAAAATATATCCACTGTCTTCACCCACTGTCATTTGTCCAACTCCATGGGTCTTACATGTAAATGAATGCTGTAGAAGATGACAGTGTTTTAATGTTCAAAACACAGCCTTTAAATGTCCAAATGGGCCATATATGATGATCATGAAAATATGACAAACTGTATTTTCCACCAATTATGTGAATGTTTTGATAGGATTAGTGGATGGTATTAAACACTTTAGATCAGTAGATGCTTTTGGTTTCCAGCTGGTGTTCCGGTCTTTATGGGTGAAAGTCCAATGGACACAAACAAAGTCCTACACAGGAAATATGGGAGTGTTAAAAATTCAGTGTTATATAAAGAGTGATTTAAAACAACACTTCGTCTGGTCTAGTGTTTTTGTCAAATTAATCTTGTTAAATCACGTTGTTGTTTGTGTGGCTCAACATGGGCATATATATATAGCTAATGCATATCAGATGCAATGACCCATTTGAGTAAAGGTCAAAGGTCAAGGTAAGATTTAGCAGACAGGTCAAAATCACATTATCGGTTATAACTCAAGAACAGAGGGTCAGAAAATGTTCAGATTGGTACCAAACAATGTGGAATGAAGACTTCTACAATTCTCATAGTTGTTGTTATCACCTATGACCAATAGTTTTTGAGATCTCTGGAGGTCAAAGGTGACATGTCGCAAAATTAACTTGTGTAACACCGTTTGTGTGTGTCAAACAGACATATCACACTATAACTTCATTAATACTGGATATATTTTCATAATATTATACGCACTGGTGCCTATATACATATAACGAAATTATCAATATTGCAAAAGGTCAAAGGTCAAGCAGAAAGGTCAAAATCACATTATTGGCTCTAATTCAAGAACGGGTTGTCATACAAACTAACAGACAGACAGTAGAAGTAGTAGTAGTAGAAATATTATATGTAGCCCTGTTAATTTAGAAATCATCAGATACTAACATTTAAGACTAAGAACATGTGGGTTTATTTAAACATATTCTTCTGAATAAACTGCACTGGAAAATCAAAAATGGAACTATGTCAAGTGAGTGAAAGCAGACGGCTGCAGCTCTTTTGTTTTTCCTGTGTGTCCTTTCTGTAATCAGAGGAGGCCAAGTCCCAACTGTATACCCAAATCCAAATACACTCACACACATCTCCCTGTGTCAAAAGATGTGATGGATTACAACAATCAAACAATATTTCATGAGTCCCAGCTGGCTGTGAGGAGCCACAGCCAGTTAAATTTGTAGGAGGGAACATTTCTCTTTGTCTATTTTTATCCCCACTGTCTTTTCGTCTTGCCAATGATGAGTCACATTTGGCGCTCGACCTGCTGTGACACACAGCGATCCAAATACACCAACATCTGTTCAGATGTTTATTGTGTAAATTATATGTATGTTATGAACATTTAGAGTTTAATTCTCTTAATAACACATTGTTGATTTGGGTCAATATAGCAGTTATAATGCTACTAAAATAGATTTACTGAAATGAAACAAATACTGACGAAAATGACATTAAATGGAAAAGTAACTAGACAATAATTATATAAAAGACAAACTGCTGTAGAACATGTAACAAGAGATATAACGATGGAAACGCACGCACACATATACGTGTATATATACAGTATATATATATATATATATATATATATATATATATATATATATATATATATATATATATATGGAAGAAAATATTAGATTTCATCAATCAGCCTTAAAATATAGATTTGACACCTACCTACCTACCAACCTACCTACCTACCCACCTACCTACCCATCTATCTATCTACCTACCAATCTACCTACCTACCCATCTACCTACCTACCTACCCACCTACCCACCTACCTACCTGCCTACCCACCTACCTATCTACCTACCAACCTACCTACCTACCCATCTACCTACCTACCTACCCACCTACCCACCTACCTACCTGCCTACCCACCTACCTTTCTACCTACCTACCTACCTACCCATCTACCCACCTACCCATCTACCAACCTACCTACCCACCTACCATCTACAAACCTACCTACCCATCTACCCACCTACCCTCCTACCAACCTACCTACCTACCCACCCATCTACCCATCTACCTACCCACCTACCTGCCTACCCACCCACCTACCTACCCACCTATCTACCCACCTACCTACCTACCCACCTACCAACCTACCTACCCACCTACCTACCTATCCACCTACCTACCTACCCACCTACCTACCTTCCCACCTATTTACCTACCTATCTACCTACCTACCTACCTACCTACCTATCTACCTACCCACCTACCTACCTACCTACCTACCTACCTACCCAACCACTTTTCACTTATGCATGCAGTATGTTTTTCTTTTCTACAGTGAGGACATATTGTTTATTAAATAATAATAATAATAATAAACTGTATTGCAGACACATGTCCATATCACACACCATACAGTATCCAATATATAATATACATAGTATAAAAAATAGTTTATATAAGAAAGAAAAGACAAAAAGAAAGAAGAGAGAAAAAAAAGGACATATTTAAAAAATATACAGACTATTGCACCAGTGCCTCCTTAGCCTAGAGGTAAATCTGTAACTAGATTTGGTGGGGTTAACTAGAGCTTGAATTATGCTATTCTCTGACCCATCCAGGCGATACATAAAACTGGACATCAGCTGTCTTAAGAGTGTCTCAAAGGTTGGCACTCTATTGGACACAAATATCTGACTAGCACTGTGCCACCTAGGGACCCTAAGCAACAGCCTCATTGCATCATTGTATGCTACTTTGAGTCTATGCATACTTTAAAGTCACCCATTAGTAACTGTAGCCCAGTTGCTATTTTTCCTGTGGGCTTCTGTAAATTACATTACAAGCATGATGACTGTATCTACATCACATATTATACCATTCATGCACACACACAAACAGATCATGTAATTCAGCTGCCCAGTGCTAAAATAAATTAATAGATTGATAAATGATCGATGAGACAAAGACAAAATCATTCACCCACTGATACAATCATACAGTAAGACACCACCCAGGAATCTGAATACTCCCTCCGCTTCCTGCAATCTATCCCAACAAAAAAAGTCTTAAATTCCTTGTTCAACTTATGTACATGAATAAAGAGAAGCAAGTCAGTCATTATTTATTTCTAAATTGTTAATCTCTTTTAATCATCTTAATAGTTTTATTTTCAATTCCTGGGGTATTAAAGTGTATGCAGACTGCTGTCGCACCATTCTTTTGGAAACATGGGTAATATTCACATCTATTATTTAAGGTGTTACCAACATAAAGGCAGTACCATACACATCCAAACCTACCCATTCAATGGAGCCAGATTCCTATTAATAGCTCCCAGAATACAAGCCAATTAACAGTAAATGCCAGGCAGTTGATTTGTTGAGCCAGATGTACTATAACACATGCCGGCTTTGTGTAGACAGGTTAATGAGGATAACATTTGATTGTGCACTGGTTAGAAATAAATTGAACAGGTGTTTTGGCTTTGTTTATGTGATGCATGACTGACTGATCACATGGTTGAAAGAGCAACACACAAGTGGAGGATCAAATTATTTTTGATTTAGTATTTTAATGTGCGCGATCATTCTTTAAAATATGTCTCCAACTATATTCTGTCAGAGTTAGGACAAGAAGTATATACTGATTCAAGATATAAGTATGTCGTATTTATAATTTTTTCTGATTTTACTCGCTTTGATGCATTTGCACTTTGAAAAAGGACCTATGGTACACTACCTGGTCCTAGAGTTTTGGTACCTGCTCTGCTGAGGTTCCAAACAATACTATAACATGATGTATAAACAGCGTAAACACTGATTGGTGGAGTTTTCTCTGTGTCATTGCATTACCGATATGCACCTGCCATTTAAAAAAATAAAAAACTAGATTCAGAGTTACAGTAAACAGAGTAGGAAGTTAAATTCAGTCAGAAACACAATGGCATTCTGCAAAACATTCTGCCTGCTCCGCCCCCTTTGGCCACTAGGGGCACTGTGTCATTGTGTTGTAGGTGACAATAGCTGATGTGTTCCACCAGGCTAATCGATGTTATTGATTGATGATCGATATTGAAGTTAGCACTGTACAATACATGGCTGCATGACCTGATCAGTCTGGGAGTTGTTGGTCAAACTGCATTTCGTTTTGCAAAATGACAAATAAAGCTGATTCTGATTCAAATTAAAGCTCTACTTCATTCACCTGGAGCTTGTTTAATTGTGGGTGGCTCACTGTTGGCTTGTTTTGTTTTTTTTTTGTAATTAGAACTTTATTGAATTTTCTGATAGAACAGAACAAAACAACCAAACAACAACAAAAAATAGACAAAGACAAAAAAGAACGAGCAAAAATAAATTAAATAAAATAAAATAAGATAAATTAAGGAAGAAAAAAAAAAAAAAAAATATATATATATATATATATATATATATATATATATATATATATATATATATATATATATATATGGAGAGAGAGATTGATTGATAGATTTTTTCCAGGTCCTGTTTTTGTTCCAACCTCAGAGCAGGGTTGTGACAGTACATCATACATCAGTGGTGTATTCAGTCTTAGACAAATATTGCATGGTCATGCCTCTGTTACTATATAGCAGTAAAGAAACACTTTCACGTACTTAAAGTCATTTTTTTTCTCCTACTGTTTCTGTTTGTCTTCTTCACTTTTATATATTTAGATAAAAGCGTGGTGTCTCCTTCCCTGCTGTCCTCGGCCTCATCCCTCAGAGACCACGCTGCCTTCTTTCAGTCAGAAACCATGCGGCCCGCCAACGACCCTAAAGAGCGTGACCCCTCCCATGTGCGGATGCTGAACGATGTCCTTCGTGACCTGGAGAAGAGCTTTCTCATCCCACACCCCCCACCTGGAGTGTACAGGTCAGACCTAAATCTCCTGGCTCATTTTAAGAACAGCAGTGTAGTGCAGTAGGTCACAGGTAGAAAAAGCATTCCACCTGTGTATGTTGTTCACTTTAAAGTTTTATATATATATATATATATATATATATATATATATATATACATATATATATATATATATATATATATATATATATATATATATATATATATATATATATACATATATATATATATATATATATATATATATATATATATATATATTGTCTTTGTCTCATAATTATCCACAGAGGAACAATATTCCAAGAAACGCAGTTATAGTCCAACAAAAATATCCAAAATATACCCAAAATAATTGTCCAAATGTAGTCCAAAACACATCAGAACATCAATAAATATCCACAAATGTTTTATCAATTGCATCATTTAACAGGACCTGCCTCCAATATTCCAGTTTTCAGCTTAATATTTTCATTGATAATATAATCAAACACCAACTGCATGTTATTTAAATGGTTCAAGAACAACATTCAATTGAGTTTATTAAGAAATTTAGGCAAAATTGAGTGGAGAATATATATATATATATATATATATATATATATATATATATATATATATATATATATATATATATATATATATATATATATATATATATATATATATATATAAAAAAGGCTGTCATTCCTTTTTAATTACTATTATTTGTGTAGAAATGGGAAAATCCAATTTTAATTACTTATTTAATGAGTGACAATATTCTTTAAGCTTATTAGTTAAAAGACTAATTTGTAATATAATTGTGAAAAGAAAAAACAACACAAAGTCAGTAGTATAATAATAAAACCTATAAACATTGTTGAAGGAATCACAACAGTAGATAAGAACAACAGAAAGCAATTCAGTAACACATTAGCACCATTAAGAATAAATAAGGCAATTATAATATAGAGCAAGTGAATCAGCAAAAAACAGAGCAGCAAGTGGTAATGATGACATTAAAATTGTAATTGTCATAAAGATATAATTAACGTAAGGTTTGCAGTATTTTTGCATGTGGTTCCAGGTTGCCGGTGCATGGTGGTAAAACTAGATTTTCCAACATCAGGAGAAAGAGCAGTCAAACCTGTAACATAATTAAATCTATACAGAAGAGATAAAACACAAACAAATGTCTCAGAAATAAAGTCAAATTCAATACCAATTATTAATCCAGTTATGATTTTCCATAGTGGTATTTGCTGTTAGGTAGCAGGTGATTTCAATCCCTGATACAAACATATGGAAAATATTATCTCATCATATGGCTACTTAAAAATACATTACATATGTGTACGTAGTATGTGTGGAAGTAAATCTGTGTCATCAGATATTGAATAATTGTATTTCATGCAAATTTTAGACATTTTTTACGCATAGGTTCATCATTTTAATTCCATTATTGACTTTTTTTTAAATGTAAGATTCTCAAATACAATTTGTTTCAAATTGAATATTTAAAAAATGCTTATATTTTTACAGGAAAAATGAATAGTTTGTAAATGGGTTTCTTTCTCACTCATTAGGATTATTTATGGGCAGTTAAAACAGTGATATCTGTTTAATGTCTATTATTACCTCTGCCAAGGAGGTTATGTTTTTGCCAGAGTTTGTTTGTCTGTCTGTCAATTATCTTGATGAAAATTTCATCATGTGTTGGGGGTGTCACAAGGAACAAATGATTAGATTTTGGTGATGATCTAGAAGAGATCCTGGATTCTGGATCACTTTGAAATGTATTCTCCATGTATCACAATGTAAAATTTCAAAGTGATCCAAATTTTCATTCAGATCCGTCCATAACTTTTTGAGTTATCTTGCAAAAACAAAAACAAAACCTCCTTGTTGGACCCCTCTTCATTCAGAGGGGGGAGGTCTGCCTTGGCGGAGGTCTGCGCTCTCAGACTGCTTTTCTAGTTTTCTACTGTATTGATTATTCTAATTTATTTTAGATGTTTAAAATAAAGTAAAAAAAAAAAAAAAGTATTATATAAATGTAACATGCACCACACCAAACATCTATGAAATATTCAGAATACAACTATTCAAAAACAATATTTGCTTAATATTTTCACATATTGTGTACGATAGTGTGTGGTTTCTCTTTTGCCTATTTCTATTTTCTACCTCATTATGCTTCAGTTTAAAATAAATAAATAAATGACTCTGCCTAAAGGAAGCTACGATTTTAAATACTCTACTTTTTTTTTAGATATAAAAGACATATAAAACGGGTAGTCGCATAAAATATTGGTATATGTATCGCCGATACCAGCCTGAAGAAAATCAGTGGTACAATATGGGACATCGCTAAGATGTTCATAACTTTTTTCATAACAAAAAGTTATGAAAACAATTTTTTTTAAATTATATAAAGAAATATATGATCTGCAGATTAGTTAGTTGGTGAAGCGTTTTAGTCAAACTATCTATACATTATAAATCACATTGGATCTTATTTAATGTAAGAACAGCTGAACCTAACTGATAGTGGAGCCTTTTCCTTTCTGCTTATGTTTATATTTCATAACACTTACACCTGTATTTAACGTCCACATATTCTCTGACACACACTCTGTCTTCCCCTAGAGCTCTTTGGCTGTCTAATTTACCACTTGATTCTTGCAGAATAAATGGCTTGTGCTGTTCAGTGTTATTCACAGTTTATGGCAGTAATAGACATGTTAATTGTCCTAGACTGCCATTAGCATCCAAGCTAAAATTAGCTGCTCCATCATGCTCGGAAAGCATTAAGGCTTAATAGCACTCATTTATAAAGGAAGTTACCATTCCCTCACAGGATGAACACAATTAAACTAAAAGCACTGAAGAGTTGTTTTTTTTTTTAAATGTTTACTTTAACTACTTCTCTACTGGTGGCGGCGACATGTTTATTTATTTCATCATATTTAGATGTATTCGGGGAATACAGAATGATGCATATTTCTGTTTGTGTATAATATAAATGACTTATTTTTGTTCAAAATGACTTATTTAGACGCACAATGTATTTAAATCCCATTCTGTGGATATATAAATGCCATAGGATGATGTCTAAATGCTGTATTTAAAGACTGTATATGGAAAGTCATTACAGTTGTTGCTAAAAGGAGATAACTGTGTACTGTATATCCGATCTTTAGTCACGTTTTCTGAACAAGACTGTGCAGTTTTGGAGTAAAGACAGATAATTAAAAAAAAAAAAAAAAAAAAAAAGAAGTTCAAATAAATTACACAACAAACGAACTACTACAAACAAACAAAAGAATGAACGATGAACTGAACTAATTCATATTGAGTAACTTGAACTGAACTTTGAACTAGTTCCTAATCAAGGTGAACTTTCCCAACACTGGCAATACATTATGTGGACACTATAGCAATGGTTAAAACAATTAAACATACTATTACAAAAAAGGTCAGTAATCTATTTCTTCATTTAGACCTGGGTACTCCATTACCTTAAAGTTCCAGATCCAAGAAGTTTCTCTCTGTAACAACCTTTTCAATCTGCCCCCACCCCATAGAGTTTTCTTGATAACTTCAATTCCCTGTATTTTTAAAGATTAAAGTGATGCATTTCTCTGTCATGTTTGGCCATTGGATAATCTTTATTTTTTCTTGCATATTTATGTTCAGATACTCCTAAACTTCTCACTGTGAAGGACCCCTCTATATTTTTCAAGTCCCAGAGGTCATAACAAGAAGGGCAAGACATCACTTCTCTTTTCTCCTCAATAGTTGAGATCCACTGGGGGGGGGGGTGTAGGAAATGTAAACTTTGGGACAAATTCCTCTTTTTCATTTCTGCCAAATGGGTTTCAACATGACGCAAAGTGCATCTTCTTTAATGTCATTATTGGACACTGAGGAGCCATTTTCACATTATTACACTGAGAAGTTGCCTCTGCTGTGAACTAGAAACTTTGGCATTGACATTGGGAATCCTCACCGTAGATTAGTGGCCTTTGGACTTTAAAAGGCCACGCAGCTGAATTTTCATGAGACCCACCTCTAAATCACGCTGCATTAATAAGGGGTTTGATAATGCCATATGTGATGTCATATGTCAGTTAATGCATTTAAAGTTAGACGGATTCTTTAATCATATTCAATCAGAAATTCACCTCGGATATGGTGTCATACCGCCTCCACACACGCATAAACACACATCACACAGGTGTCAGTGTAGGATGGAGTGATGGAGTGTTACTTTAGAGCCAGAAAGTGAAACCTAAACCTTGTTTCTCATCTCATGGACCATGTGACACAGCCTCCATTAAAAGTGAGTGTCATCTTCTTCAGTCTGAAACACTTCAAAAAGTCCTCTTTCATAGCAGTTTTCAACAGATGGTAGATGACAGTGTATGAATGAGTGGGTATGTTTGGTGGCATGGTTGCTCAGTTTGTGTTCTGCCTGTTCATGTAGTTTCATTATTATGATGTAATGCCTGACTAGTGTTGCCACATGTTCAGGGTTTTCATGGTCTGTCCCAAAAAAATGGAAAAAAGAAAAAAAAAAGGTAGCCAAAACTAGAGACCATAACTAACCTGACTTGCGTCTGTTCTGGCTGCATTTCATCGAGCTTCATGCGAGGGGGCATTCTCTGATTGGCTCAGACTGCTTGAAGGAACACTTGCCCCTCCCCCCTCACACACAATAGCGAGCAGACAACAACATGTCAAAGGTGAAGGTGAAACGTGTGGTTACAGTTCACAGGAAGTTCCAGATGCTTCCATATGCTACAGGTGTTAAATACAGTTACATGTAAAGGCTGGAATATGACTGATTTAATGAAGCGCTTGGTGACACACAGTGTTTACTAAAGCCTCTGTGAAGAGTTAAGTAGCCTAAGACTGTGCTAATAGCACTAGCCTAATAGCATTAGCATAGCACTGTGTTAATAGCACACTTGGAAATGACAGACCCAAGAGATAAATGTTCAGAGCAGTTACTGGACCATGGCCATGTATGTGAATTCATCAGTTGGTGACATGAGATGTGGTGCTAGCTTAATAATAATAGGTTGATATAATGATGATGATAATAATTGCTTAATGGCTTGCTTAATTATAGTCTTTTTTTCTGCTCCTTTCAACTCCTTTCACCCATTTCCACAACACATTAGTGGCAAACATTTTCTACAGGCTCTGCACTAAAATAAGATAAATACAGAAGCAGTGGTTAAAATAATATAGAAATAAAACATGTATATAAATATAAGATAAATACAGAAGCAGTGGTTAAATTAATATCAAAATAAAACATGTACATAAAAATAAGATAAAAACAGAAGCACTGGTTTAAAAGTCACCTTAAAAATTTAAAGAGAGATTTAAAAAGAATTACAACTCCAAACTTCTCTATTGTAAACCAGAACAAGTCACATCATTTGAAGACAATGCTTTCATTTACAAACGATCCTTTAAAAAAATACACAACGTGGACATGAGCAACCTGAACATCTTTAAGGCAAATAAGTGAAATTTTAAATCATAAACAGCAAAATTACAACATAGAAATGCTTGAAATATCCCAATTTGCATGTCACGAGTCTATAAAATATATTGGTTTCACTTTTTATGTTGAATTCCCTGGAAAACAAATAAAACATTTCATGATATTCAAATTTTCTGAGTAGTACGTGTATGTCTAAACTTGTCATTTACACATATAGATTGTAAAGATTATATTGTAGATTATATTAAAGATTATATTATATATACAGTTCTACAAATGCACAAAACATCTGGCAACAGGTGTAGTGTTTTTAAAATTACAGTTGACAATGTTTCCACATTCACTACAGAGCCTCTGAACGTCCAAATGGGTTAATGTCTAAGGACCATGAAAAGATGACAAAATGTATTTTACACCATGTATATATATATATATATATATATATATATATATATATATATATATATATATATATATATATATATATATATATATATATATATATAATTAATCGGTCAACATGTGTTCAACAGTTTAGAACAGTAGATGATTTTGTTCCATGGTGGATGTTTAGGTCTTTAAAGGTGTGTATTCAGTCATTAAATAGCTCTAATATTAAATTTATGACTGTAAGGACAGACATTAATAACACTGCTGTAATATTTCTTTTATAAAGTATCTGCTTCAGACATTAAATGTGCTAATTCTTACATACTTAAATCAGATTAATCAGAAAACAAATGACTTTATTGCATGTTTTTAGTCATCATAATGTGCAGACAGTGTTTGGAAGTAGATCTGACACCAATATTCCTTTGGTCTAAAACCTATTCTCTTGTTCATTCAAAGAACTGTACATTTTAACCCCAGACTTATCTTGGAAATTTGAGCCAACGAACATTTAAGACTTGAGTTTTCTTTATCACTAACACACGTGTGAACATTTCTTTAGTTTTATTTCAGAAGCATTTGACTTGTAGACTAGTGTTATTGGACGGTGTTAAAGATGACCAGAAATGACCAAAATAATCAAGAAAATGACAAAAAATAATTAATAAGATGAACAAAATAATCAATAAAATGAACAAAAATGGCCACAATATTCAGAAAATTTTACAAAAATGAAGTAAATATTCAGTAAACTGAACAAAAATTACCAAAATATTATCACTAACACACGTGATAACATTTAATTAGTTTTATTCCAGAAGCATTTGACTTGTAAACCAGTGTAATATTTATAAAGATATTTAATAAGTAACTAAAGTATGCCATAAGTTATTAAAACTCCCATGCATGTACCTCAGTATAGGAGTTGTTACTGGTACTATACTGCTGTATTTTATAGAAAATGTTCACAGTTCTCTGACTTTGAGGCTAAATTGTGCACTGAAGGTCAGTGTTCCTTCACACCCTGCAGCTCACGACCTGTGTCTTAACAGATGAAGAATCACTCCATTTACTCTGTAAGACTGTCCGTTCAGCCACTTTAAGAGAAATCAATGTACTTGAGCCCCGAGGAGCGAAACACTCTGCAGTCTGTACCATTCTGACCTACAAATGACTGCTGTGCTCCCCCAAAGGCTCGTCTGTGTTTATGTATGTGCTCTGCTATAAGTGTGTGCACGCTCATTTGTGACACAAAGACAAAGAGCAATAGATATGTGGTCTCTTCAGGACCATAACTCATATAGTCTGTGTTCCTGGCAGAGAATTAAGCATAAAGAGCAAACAAACCTAAAAACTTTCAGTGTATTCTTTGTAAAAACCATAAGTACATTTGAAGCCTTTCAAATGGTAACTTCCAAATTAATGGGTTTATTTATTTATTTTTGGTTTTGTATATTAATCAATGCATGTACAATAATTATAATAAACATCTGGATCAGAATAAACGTTATTGTCCTCCATGGGAAATTAGTTTCAGATAACAGTGCCACACATTGTTAATGCCTTTACTTTGGTATTCATGTATGCTAAACCAAACGGTAGAGATGACAGTAAAGGGTCATGAAATGCTAATGCTAATTGCTAATGTTAATCACTAATGATACAAACACAAAGAGTTAATACATCTAATTTGAAGCAAGTCACAAATTATGTTGGTGAAGGAGTAATGTTTGAGTTTTAATACTTTAGTTAAATTTAGGGTCAGTTAAAAAAAAAAAAAATAATAATAATAATAATAATAATAATAATAGAAAAGCTCCCCCATCACCACCAAAATGTAATCATTTCCAGATCTCCCCATTACCAATATACCCTAAAAATGTCATCAAAATCTGTCCAAAATAGGGGAGAGATTAAGCATTCTCTGAATACTTGTTTTCATTGTAATACATGAATGCATTGTATCACATCTGTGCCAAAGAACAATAAACCTGCAAACAAAGCACCCAGACAACCATACAACAAACAGACTCAAAAACAATACCCCTCTCCTCTTCAGGGGCCGAGGTAATAAAGGATTGTTGTCATTTTCAACTGTAATTTTCATTTTCATTCGAGGTATTTAATCGGACGTTCTCTCTCTCTCTTCTGTCTTTCCCTGTTCTTTCAGGAATCTGTTGTACAGCCTTCCTGGGAGGTCTCAGTTTTCCATTATCAGGTTGTCAGAGGAAGTGATCCTACATTGCAACACCACCAGCAAACCTGCCAAACACAAGTCTGCAAACCAGGAAGTACTTTGCTACAGCACTCTGAACCAGTCCCTGGCTCTTATCCTTCAGTCCATCCGTTCTGCTGAGAGGCTGGTCTGTTTCGGTTTGGAGTTGTTCCAAAATTACCCCAGCGACTCAATATGATCTGGAACTGTCTGTAACTGAACAATAATATGATAAAAAACATTGGGTTGGTTGTTTTTATTCATCAAACTCTAGTCTGGTAAAACTTTGAATCATATGGTAAATGAATGCATATCAATTTTGTTTAGATCAGGGGTCTCAAACATAAGGCTTGGGGACCAAATGCGGCCCGGCAAAGGTTCCAATGCGGCCCCCAGTGCAAAAATTATACATAGTAAAAGCTGTGGGTCTGGTTCCACATTCAAACCAATAGGGTCTACAGTCAAATTATAGCAGAATAACATATTAAAAGAATTACACCATATTTTCCTTCTCATTTTGATGTGAAAATAATGTAGATGATGCCTATAAATAATGATTTGAAATTTCTGTCTTTCTTATAGTGGAAAAAATAACATTAAATTGGGAAAATATTTACACTTACAAACTATCCTGTAACAATAAAACGTGAAAAACATGAAGGAATATGAAGAAACTGAAAATTCTAAAGAAAGTTAAGCACAATTTTAACAGTTAAGTGTCTTTGTAGTCGATCTGATCCATAATGCATATGTGTAAATGATAAATTGAAGCATAATATTGTTAGACCTTCATGTATTTTTTTTGAGACATTTAAAAAAATTTTCAGGTTATTCACACCTTTTTTGTTGGATAGTTTTTTTTTTAAGTAAGCTCATAAGTTAATAGGGTTTGTTTGTACTAAAACAAACGCAAAAAATCTTAATTGTAATTTTTTTTCTAGGTTAATATGCTATTATTTTACTGGTCAGGCCCACTGGACATTAAATTGAGCTGAATGTGACCCCTGAAAGGAATGAGTTTGAGACCCCTGCTTTAGATGAAACACACTCTAGTGTAGCTGATACTCAAATCATGGATATTATCATAGTAGAGAGTGCATTTTCTTTTTAATTTATTTATACCAAGGGGTCGAAAATATTCAGATTAATCAGATTTTTTTTTCTGATTGATGAATGTATTAATAGTTGCACACAAGCTCTAAGATATGCAAAAAAAAAACCTAACTAAAATATACAGGGTGAGGTTGTTCCATTTGCACTATATTATAATGAACAACTATGTTCAATTCCAACAGGAAATTCACTGACCAGCCACTTCCTCTCTTATCTGAAGTAATATGTCAATATGTGATTACTTTCCTAAAAACAAGCAATTTCCTTTTGTGTGTGTTTGTCAATTCAACGACTGTTGCACAACTAAAATCTCGATATTGGACAATTCTGATCACACTTTTCTCTTGTAATTATTATTTTCCATATTTGTGCATAACACCATCTGTTAAAAGAAACATGTTCAGAGTTTAGCCTCAGAATGCTCTAACACAACATACATATAATCACATACAATCACAGAAAAAAAAACTTGTTTTCTTCAAATTTTTTGCTCAATTTACTGCATGGTACAACTAAAGGTACATTTTTTTGGACAAATATAATGAGAACAACAAAAATAACTCATAGTAATTTAATTTCAGAGCTGTTATTTATCCATTTATCCATTTTCTTACAGACATAGTGATTTTAAGCTTTCCATGATTTCTTTTGTATGTTTTTTAGTTGTTGTTTTTTTTTTAACTTTTGATAGTCTATTTTTTCCCATGACTGATGAAGACTAGGTGGTAGACATTTAAAGGTACAATATCCACACTATTGGAAAACATACAGTATTCTTCATCTGATTTATGATATAATTAAAACATTCTTTACCAAAATGCTGAGTAGTCACAAAAAAGACTTTAACCTCATTCTATATTTGAGTTTTAAAAAAATTAGAATTCCTAAAATATAATTTAAAAAAGGTAAAACTATTCATGATATGTTGCATATAACATAAAAGTTGTACAATTATGTGCAATTTTAACATTTGTTCCAGAAGGCCATGAACATACTAGAGGCAGACAGTCATGTGTGAAAATGTATCCTTACACCCAAAGTAATTATAATACTACAGAAATATCTTTTGGGAAATACTTAATATGGAACATATAAATAAAGGCTTTGAATTCATAACTGTATCTTGGACAGAATTGTGAAACACTTAGCTTAAGTGAGTCAAGAATAATATGTATTTAACCCTCTATGGTACTACGTCATTTATAAATGATGCACGACACAAGCCTCTAACCAATCATATTTTACCATACATTTTAATGAATTTAGAATTGAACTAACTGCACTGCTTTTGATTTTTGTGGCGATTGAGCCACATTTTATTTGTAGTCGTCCATTCAACCTTATATTCATTGACTTTTTTATTTTAGAATCATTCTGAAATTAAATGCTCTCCAAGTGTTTTTGGATAAAGAAGCCATTGTTCTTTTATCAAGTGTATTTTTACATTAACAATTCATGAAAAATCTAAATAAATATTCCCTAACAAGAGAAAGTCATTTAGAAATTATGAAACCCCAAAATAAAGGTCAAAGGTCAATTTTGTAAAGTTAGCACAGAACATTTATATTAGGCATTAATACACTTAAAATCAATGGTCATTCTTTTTTTTTTTTTAAATGAATTTCTTTAATAAGTCCCATAGAGTGTTAAAGGGATAGTTCACTATTTTTCACATGAATTTGTATAGAATCAGTGTCTTTACTCTGGTACACCCACTGTGACTTACCCCCGATAGTGTCCTGTGAGCCCAGTTCTGGTCCGGTTTTGGTCAAAGTGAAAGTAGTCCTGGCAGGTTAACTGGGGTCAACAAAATACAACGTTTTGCTTCTCAAAACAATATGTGTTTGAATGACTGATTTATTTGCATAACAAAACCATGACTGAAGAAAAACTCACACCTCATAATCGCTTGGAGCTATTTTCTGTCAATAGCGATCAATGCACGTTGTCATTGCTAACAGCTGTGTGCCTTAGCAAACTACTTTCATCAGTTGTTGAGCAGTGTTTGCAGCTGCTACAGGCAACACACATTGATCGCTATTGAGAGAAAGTAGCTCCAAGCAAGTATTAAGTGTGAGTCTTTGTTCCGTGATGGTTTTGTTATGAAAATAAATCAGTCATTTGAACACAAATTTATTGTTTTATAAAGAAACATGTTGTATTGTTGTTGACCCCGGGAAGCCAGCCGGGACTACTTTCGCTTTAACCAAAACTGGACCAGAACTCGACTCACAGGACACTGTCGGGGGTAAGTCACTGTGTTTACCAGAGTAAAGACGCTGATTCTATACAAATTCATGTGGAAAAATCGAACTGTGTCATGGTACAGTTATTACCTATCCATGGGTCTGACCTCCATAGCTTTACTCTCCACTTTTCTTCTATCGCTTGGTGTTGAACACTGGCAGTGGATGTGAATTGTGAGGTGTTGAATTGTCCAATATACACATAATGCGTTACCTAGAAAAACTGGGCACAAATGGTACAGTGTGATTTTTGGCATGTACTGTAGCCTCTCAGCACAAGTCACTTTCACAAAGAAGTGAGATCGAATGTTATGGCATGAAAGTAAACAATGTTTTTAACTTTTTTCACTGATCAAATCATGACACACACAAGAAATGTTTACATGAGTACACATAAAGAAACTGCACACTGTGAAGTAGAAATATTTTTTTTGTAATTTACAATTGAGTTAAGCTAAGCTGGTCAGCCTTAACAGTCTGACCACTGATAATACAAGTGGGAAAAAGTATTGATTATTCCATTACAATATTGTCTTCTACTTGGTTGCATATATAATTAGCAGTAAGTGAAAATGTAATCTTTGACGATGAAGTGTTGAAAAGAGCAAACCTAGCACTTTGAATGACTTTGACCTGGTCCATGTTGTAACAATGATGACTGGGATCAAAGCATCTTTTATTAGGTGAGATCACACTGCAAAACTATAAATCCTACCAAGTGTATTTTTTTTTCTCTTATCTGAATAGACTTAAAATAAGACACAATCACTTGAAGAGGAACTTTTCAGTGAGATATAAATAACTCATTTTTAGACAATAGACCTGGAAAAAAAAATTTTTTCCCCTAAATTTTACCAACATAATTTTCACTTTTTTCATTGGCAGATTTTTTTTTTTTACTGAATTCATAACATTTTTTGATTTCATTTTTTGCTAAATTTAAGCAAGAATAAATAAATAAATCTCCCGATGAATCAAGTGAGAATTATCTTGGTAAAATTTCTTGATTTTTTTTTTTTTTCCAAGATCGGCTGTCTAAAATGACTTCTTATATCTCAATTACAAGTTACTCTTTATGTGATTATGTCTTATTTTAAGTGTAATGAGATATTTGGACTAGGAATAAGAACAATGCACTTGGTAAGGTTTAGATTTTTTACTAATCGGAGGGGGGAGGGGTATAGTGTTTGAGTCTGTTTACTTTTAAGCAGCTTTACGCAAAAACTACGGGACCAATTTCTATGAAATTTTAAGGAAAGGTACAATGTGTTTCAGAATAGATTTTGGTGAATGTAGGTCAAAGGTCACAATCACCAAATATATGTTTTCACAATAATAAGAGATAGTGAAAATCTGGTAAAATTTGTGCATGGGGGGCGGGGTTTGTTGTGCCGGGCAACACTTATCTATTATTTCCAGCGCAAGATCTGGAGATGCACCTTTTCTGTCTGGTCAAAGTTGCTTAGATCTTTACTCATCTACATTTTGTTGTTTCCAGGACTTCAGCTTCTAGGTCTACATGTTCACTTGCTGCCTAATACATCTCCCCTACTGACAGGTCCTGTTGTACTGAAACAATCTAAATGAACGTTAATGTCTGATTGGTGACATCAACATGGTGTTTTGAACACTGTTGTGAACCTCAATGAATATTTGTAATTCTTCATTTCTCACACAGTTTTTAGGAAATATGTAATTCAGATAACAGGTTAACAAAGCCCAGTTGCCATGTTTGCTTCAACTCCTGCAAGAGCAATAACTGAACAATTGGTTTAAATACACAGTATGTAGCATTCAAACATATAAAATGACAAGAATGAGGATCTATATCGTGTTGACATTTATATTTATCTTTTATCAAGTGTTTTGAGCAATCGGTGCTCATTATTGGTCATTTGTTATCTGTGTCATTTGCCATTTATTCAGTTATCATTAATGTTCAAATTACTTGTGGCAACACTTGGAGGAAAAAAACAAATTAAAAGTTACCAAGTGTATTTTTGTCATTTCTTGTCAAAATATCTCATCACATTTAAAATAAGACATGATTACCTAAAAAGGAACTTGTAATTGAGATATAAGAACTTATTTTTAGGCAATAGATCTGAAAAATCTTATTTCAATTAATCTTATATTTTGTTGTTTTTGTTTGAATTAATCAATTTCAACAGATGAAGAAATAAATAAAAATCTGGAATTAAACAAGAAAAAAAATCTGCCATTAGAATAACTGAAAATGATCTTGATAAGGCATCTCGAAATAAAAAAGATAGGTTCTTATAGCTCAGTTACAAGTTTCTCTTTGGGTGATTATCTTATTTTATTTTAAGTGTGATGAGATATTTTCACTGGAAATGAGAGATTCAGATTTTTGCAGTGCACTCAAGGCACGTGGCCATTACAAGTATAATGCCAGCCGGTGGGTACTTGTCACGACATTGGCTGTGGCGGGCATAAAACTGGCCATGGGACAGCTGCTGCAGAGTCCATGCCAGTGCCTCCCTAAGCACCTGCTGCTGGGGGGTATTTAAAAATGAGCCCTGCATCACTGCCCCTTTAATTCTGGAACACGGGTCCCCTTTGTAAAGTCCAGCCCATCTCACCTCCTTTGGTTTGGCTGTGGATATCAGTCAATAGTGGAAAAATAATGGGATCACCATGTTATCTTTTGTTTCTGGGATCTCTGTGTAAAAGTGGCTAATGATGCTTAGCTACAGAATATGCTTTCTGAGTGTTTAAAACTGTGTGTTAAAGCAATAAATATTCACTGACCACTGCAGACACCAGCAGCTCTGATTGGACTGGGTCAGAGTAAGTGTCAGTGTTGGCAGGTGGGGTGCTGGTAGGGGGGGGGGCATGTCCTCAGCTACCCCCGCTGGTAACATTGGTACAAGTGTATGTGAAGTGAAAAGGAGCAGCTGGTGGTGCCACTGCATCTCCACCTGCCATACAAACTGCCAATGACAGATCACAGACACAGAAAATTGTCCGCAGTTCAATTTGGGACCCAGTGGGAGAAAATGTGAAAATAAACCCTGGACGCGGCATCTCAACATCGCTCTCGCAGCATTTTTTGCCTGTTGTGCACAGTTAAACAATGGTTCTTTCTCTTCATTTGTCATTCTCTCCCATTTTCTTCATGTCTCTGCAAACGCTTACACTTTAATTAGTCATTATCTTCATCTGTCTCCTCCATCATTTTGTTATTCCCACATTCTCACCCAGCGAAAGCCGCTGTGTGATCTCTCATTAACTGGTGGTTTGGTCTGCTCATGAGTGGATCAGACTCACCACTGAGCAATAAATCAATGTTTTTGTACTATTTAATAAGACACTAATGTAATACAATAGTAGCCAAAAACAAGGAAGAACCATGACGGTTTAGAATTCATACTGAGCAACATGTAGGTTGAATGTTTCTAATGCAAACATGTCATTTCAGAGAGAAAAAAAATCAACGATATCCTCATGTTGGACAACATGACCAGTTTCAAACAAGAGGCTTAAATATGTTACTTCTGAAGGGCACGCAAGGGTGATCGTTTTTGGTTTGGTTTGTTTATTTGTTAATACTCTGGGGATGCCATGGTAGAGCAGGTCGTAAAATAACCAAAGGATTGGTGGTTCAAATTCCGCTCAATCCTAGTCATACCGTTGTGTCCTTGGGCAAGGCACTTCACCCTCCTTGCCTCCAGTGTCAGAGGGACTGAAGGTGTAAACTGTGGCTACATATGTAGTTCACCACCACCAGAGGGTGTATGTGAGAGTGAATGACTAATGGGTCACTAATGTAAAGTGCTTTGAGTGGCCAAGAAAAGCACTATATAGATCCAAACCATTATTATTCTAGCAGCAAATCTATTGGTTAAATTCATACCAAATTTGGTTTATGTATTGTCAGTGACCCAAAGTAGATGTGATTACATTTTGTGAAAAGTTTACCAAAAGTTAACATTTTTAAGGCATTTTTTTTCTCCCAGTTTTTTTCTATAATGGCCTTGGTGTGCCTGGAACCACTTGTATGTGGTAACTGGTTTTAAAATGTAATAAATCATAGCCGAATTGTTCACACATTTAAAATTTGGGCAAAATAAGGTACACTCACTACACACAACAAGAGAGAAGATCCTCACTTTACAGTCATGTAGCTGCATTTACAGACACTGAAGTCATATTTTGCTGCTCTAATTATGTCAAGAAATGAATGTAAATGACAGAATTGGCCAGTTATGACTCTGACAGCAGAAAATAGAGCAGTACAAGATGTTTGAACACTCATGAACATGAATATAAATATACTGTATGTTTTACAATCACAAGATTCATAAAACTCAACAAACGTATTTTGTTAAGATTTGAAAATCTATTAGATCCATTCCATGAGTTGTCCTTCTAGTTTTGTTGTAGTGCAACTCTTTGTCATGAATTTTGTACAGAAACTAGTGTCATCAGCTCAAATCAGTAATGTTCAGTAGTTCAGAACAGAATCCAATTTGTCCTGTCAGTAAATGAATGAGCTTTAACTGAATCTGACTGAACTCCCATAATTTCATCTTGTTAAATGCTGCCATCTTTTTATGTTTTTTTTTTTTTTCATAAGATCACTCCAAAAATCGATCTAACCCTTTCAGAGCCTCACTTCCATTTCAATTGGTGGAGTAAAAAAATATATACATTCACCTGCAAGTTGCTCTTTAAACTGCGTCATGTATCAAATCTGCCCATCGACAAAAATTAAAGCTAGGTTTGCAAGCATTCTTTAAGATAATGTCATTTAACGCAAAAAAAAAAATATATATATATATATATATATATATACAGTAGATCTGAGGGGCTTCAAGATGTTTTGTTGTACTTTGCATGATGTTTGCTAGAATAGTGTAGTACATAAAGACTTATTTTGTATATAAATGGTTTCACATATTTGTAATAGATTGAATGTGATAAAGTTTTTTAGCATGATGGTGACGGCATGGGGTGGATTTAGATTTTTGTGGTTAGAAAATTGTTATATGAATTTTGTAGAATTGTTAAGATCCATGCACCTTTATTTTTTTTCTTAAAAAAGGAAAAAAAAAATGATAGCATTTGGTAAAATCCAGCAGCATTGCTGATTATTCCAGTGTTGGAAGTCATGATAATGTATTGAAATAAGCTAGCTTTATGTCTTTTTACTATGTCTACATTTAAAGCTAAATTTGATACAGTTTTGTAATATAAATCGATAATTTGTACTTAGTTGTCAGTGCGTAAATAAGTAGATTTGCAGTGACCGATGAGAAATTACAAAAAATTTAAAAAAAACAACTTTCAGGGATCAAAAATAAACTCAGTCATTGCTTTAAAACATGTGCCTTCTATTTGGAGATAAAATGCTTTACGTTGCAAGTAATAAAAATGGTATACCAAAAAACTGATTGTTTTGATGCGCTTATATCCGATTAGGTCAATACTTGAAAACTATTAAACTACACACTTGGTACAGTACTCCTGCAGTGTTAATATACACAACAACAACTATCCATAACTGACACCACTCCTGTAGAGGTTTGAGGTGTGAATACTAGGGCTGAACATTTTTAAGGAAAAAATTTAATTGCGATTTTTTAGTTCATTCACGATTTTCTTCAAATCAAGTTCAGTGGTCAGCAACATTTACAAACATCACAAAAACTTAGATAATACCATTCAAACAATAAATGCCATAAATGAATGGAAACTAAAGTCAAGAATTGATTTCAAATGTAGTTGTATCTATTAACAAGAAACATGCTATATATAGGCTACACCGAGTCTATACATAGGCTACACCGAGTCTATACATAGGCTACACCGAGTCTATACATAGGCTACACCGAGTCTATACATAGGCTACACCGAATCTATACATACGCTACACCGAGTCTATACATAGGCTACACCGAGTCTATACATAGGCTACACCGAGTCTATACATAGGCTACACCGAGTCTATACATAGGCGACACTGAGTCTATACATAGGCTACACTGAGTCTATACATAGGCTACACCAAGTCTATACATAGGCTACACTGAGTCTACACATAGGCTACACTGAGTCTACACATAGGCAGAAAATATCCCATTGAGATTAAGAACCTCTTTTACAGATGTGTCCTGGCCCAGATAAGTAGCATACAGGAATACTTACATACAGGAAGACTTTTCATCGAACAACAAGAGTTTTGCCGAAATTGTCTTTTTTCCATTAGGCAAATTTTTATGCACAATATACATTTGCGCAATTTGAGGGTCAATGGAAAACTGACTATGGTCAAATATTGTGGGAAATGGAAATTCTTTGGCAAGTTTTTCATTATCTGTCATTGTCTAAAATTTGATCTTAGAAACAGTGTTAAAGGGATAGTTCACTATTTTTTACAAGAATTTGTATAGAATCAGCTCATCCGGAAAGAAATACTATTACGATTGTAGGACAGAAGTGTCCCAGTGGGAGAAGACCAAAGAGTGGCTTTCAGTGAGTGGCTTTCTTTACTCAGGTGCACCCACAGTGACTTACCCCCAACAGTGTCCTGTGAGTCGAGTTCTGGTCCAGTTTTGGTCAAAGCCAAAGTAAACCAAAATAAAACGTGTGTCTTTTCAAAACAATATGTGATTGCACGTAGCAGCTGCAAACACTGCTGTACAACTGATGAAAGTAGTTTGCTAAGACACACAGCTGTTAGCAGTGACAACGCGCATTGATCGCTATTGAGATAAAGTAGCTCCAAGCAATTACCAGGTTTTTGTTCTGTAATGGTTTTGTCATGCAAATGATTCACTCATTCAAACACAGACACGCATTTTATTTTGGTGACCCCAGAAAACTTGCCGGGACTACTTTCACTTTGATCAAAACCAGACCAGAACTCGACTCACAGGACACTGTCGGGGGTAAGTCACTGTAGGTGCACCAGAGTAAAAACACTTATTCTATACAAACTCATGTGAAAAATAGTGAACTATACCTTTAATATAGTATTCCTTTTTTTTTTTTTTTACCACTACAGTGACTTATCCTCTTAGTAAAATCACTGTGGACCAGGGGTGCTCAGTCCTGGTCCTTGAGAACTACTAACCTGCATGTTTTAGATGTATCCCTCTTCTAACAGACATGGTGGTCATTATCAGTCGTCTGCAGAGCTTGATGGGAGCTTTATCATTTGACTAATGTCTAAAACATGCAGGATAGTAGCTTTCGAGGACCAGGATTGAGCCCCTCTGCTGTAGACTGTACTCCATACACATGTAACTGCTACTTATATTTTACCTTTTCCATAGCAGACCTGTGACAGGTGTCATTAGTGGTGTGTAACTGTATGTCGCTGAAATAGTCCTTTTTTTATTTTATTTATACAATATTTGCATGGGAAAACATACACAGGACTTTGTTTATACGATATTACATTATAATGTTGTATATAAAGAGCTCAACCTTTTTGTCTGTGAACACCTCTGCTATGAATCTTTTCAGTCAACTAAGAATAAATGGTTCAATATGAGTAAAAAGTACAAAAACAAGAAGTTGTGATTCCAACATCTACTGTAAACCCCACACCTGGAAAACTATGTGCTTAACCCATTATTTGTCTGTTATATGTATTTATCGATACATTTGGTCTCCTGAATGTACAGTACAATTTCAATTGAATGCTGGAAAACTGCAGTATTGTGAAATTTGCACAAAATAGTCTGTCTTGTTCAATCTCTCTCTTTGCTTGTTTTTTTTTTCTTATTTCACAATTTTTGAGAAGGATGGATCAGAAATATACATCTCAATGTAAAATACATGGGCCAATATTGGATTTATTGGTTTAGTAAAGTTATTATGGCCAAATATATGAATGTCTCAGTCTCTATATTAAGAGACAATCTGGATATAGTGTACAACAGTAAAAATAAAAGCTTCTGGGGTGGGGTGGGGGGGTTACTGTGGACCTCCCTTTGTACCTAGCAAGTCTTTTACTGTATTACATAAATTTTTTGATGTTTTACACCATGTTTTATTGAAAACCATTTATGCCAAGGGTGTCAAACTAATCTTAGTCCAGGGGCCACATTCAGCTAAATTTGATCTGAAGTGGGCCGAAGCAGTAAAAAAAAATAATAAAAAAAACAACTTTTCTTTCTGTTTTAGAGCGAAAAAAGTTAAATGACATGATGAAAACAAACAAAATTAGGCTTTAGTTTATCATTTACACATATACATTCTAACTTACAGATCACACTGGATCTACAGATACACTAGATATTTAGTAATAGGTGGAATATTGTGAAAATTTGACATATTTTTCTGAAGGCATTTCCAATTTTTCATATTTGTTCTGACTATTGAGATTTTTGTGAAATTATACTTTGAGTGTCACTAAATGAAAAAAGGAGTACTTTTACAAGGGCAGTTTTTGTTTTTGTTTTTTTTACATGTGAATATTTATAGGTTATTATGAGACTGAAATGGTCTGAATGTGGACCATGAACTACAATGATTTAGAACTTTTCATAAATTCATCCAAAGGGCCAGATTGGAGCCTTAGGTGGGCCAGATTTGGCCCCGGGCCTTATGTTTGACACCTGTGGTTTATGCTGTTTCTTATCATGGGGTTAGAGGTCACAGTAAATAGTACCTTTAACCTTTAGAGCCAATTTGTTTCATTTTTTTGTGTGTCCACTAAGGCTGTGCATGTATTTTCTATATTTTCTTATTGTATATGAAGAAAAGAGAAACAAATATCTTGCTCATTTTGACCCTGCAAAACCAACAAAGCTAAAGTTGGCCTAACACTTTTACACAATACTTAGTATGACTTGAAGCACAAAGAAATAATGTGTGTGTGTGTGTGTTTTTTTTAAAGACAAACAACTTTAAAGTGGCAAGACTAATATTTCGTATACTGTTATTTGAATCATTTAATAGTTTGACATTGGTTTCTGTATGCATGTGTCTTATGCAGGGATTTTCTGGCATGACTTTGTCCTTTTTACTGTTTAAATGTGACTAAATTTTTCATGCAATAAAATGAATTTTCTGTATCTTTGTTTCCGTAAATGAAAGGATGACACAATACACAAGTATACATGTTGGATGCCTTATAATGAAATGTGTCTGTGTGTGTGTGTGTGTGTGTGTGTGTGTGTGTGTGTGTGTGTGTGTGTGTGTGTGTGTGTGTGTGTAGGTGCATGCATTTATGGTCTGGTAACAGCTGCACAAGCAAAAAAAAACAAACAAACAAACAAAAAAACAAAACATCCAAAAAGGCATCTAAATGGGATTGTTAGACTGAAAGTTTCTGTTTTTTCTGATTTTTCGCCCTAATAATAAGTTTCTACAAAAAACAGAAGACTTCAAATACATTTCATGATGCTTTTGGAAAAACCTGGTAAGTAAGGATATAGGTGGTTGTGCAATAACTATCATGCTTCTCTATTTTCTCTACTAGTGTGTCATTTATTTATCCATTCAAACTGTTTTTAACACCATGATTTCAAACACATGTGTTCATATTCGGTTAAGGATATTTTTCTTGAAAAAGTGACTTTTTCTTAATTTTTCTGTTTTGCTATAATATTTTAATTTACTGATTCAGTTGTTAACAAACAGATAAATAAATCAATACCCCATTCAATTAGGAATGAATTAAATATAGAGAATAAATCAAGGGAGTAATGTTGACATTGGTGGGGATTTTGAAAAGTACCCCAGGGGCATCATACAGTACAGGTCCATTATATTTAATCTAATTTCTGCATATATATCAGATTTTCACATGAACTGAAGTAAGATGAGCACTCCAATGGTGTGAAGGTGGTCATCATATTTACTGCCTAACAATGTGTACAGTGGTGCCGCTGTACCTAAAATAATTGCCCCTCTGGCCGCCTGTCAGTCAAGCCAGACATACCACAAATTGACCAACGGCTGTGCGAGTTGCCACCAACCAAGAATTGACCAGTAGCTTTGCAAGTTGCTGCCAGGAATTGACCAATAGCTGTTCAAAGCTAGCTACCATGAATGGCTACCACAATATCAGCAGTGATTTCAAAACAAATAGCTTGCAGAGCCAAACCTTGGTAGACTTGCGCTGCTTCACGGAGTGCTCTAGTTTTTATAACTGGGTCCAAACCAACTGTAACAATACAAAGGTCATAATTTCAATAAGCTTTTCACAAGTTAGTGAAAAAAGAAAAAGTCAAAAAACCTTGAAGCAAAATAAACATTTTACAGGGTTCATTAATGCATTTAAATTTGAAATTGGGTAAGTGTCAACCCTAACACAAGAGTAAGGTTAAAAAATGTCTTGATTGGGAATTGCACAAAACAATTTTTTCAGATACATTTAAATATAGATTTACCTTTTCATTTATTTTTTTAATGAAATGTCCATTGACATGACATGGGCAGAATTTTTTTAATTATATATATATATATATATATATATATATATATATATATATATATATATATATATATATATATATATATATATATATATGTATATATAACGGTCAAACTTTCGTCCCCCCTACAGAGGACAAAAATGTATGGCTGGGTTTCAGGAGGCTATTAGTGTGATGCTCTGTTCGCAGACATTGAATGCAGCACCGGGTACGCGCATCCTCCGGAGGACCGTGCGCGCTCTCGGCTCGGCACAGAGAGAGCGCGAGAGAGGTGGAGGAGGAGAGAAAGAGAAAGGGAGGGAGGGAGCAAAATAAAGGGTGATGAAAATGATGGCGACCGAGGCAGAGGAGATAAGCATCCAAACAGACCACTGCCCCGTCCCCGACACTCTGTCCATCAAAATCACGCGGAAAAACCAGGACAGAAAGTGGAAGTTGCGGTTTATTTACCTGCAGTGCTGTGAGTACCCACACACGACAACGGTTAGCATCCAGAGCCCGGTTTGAGGCTACACTATCTGTCCACGAGCAAGCTACAATGACCTACAAATAAACAATAATAAACAACAAAGAGACAGACCGTAGGCTGCAGTAGGAATGAAGGGGTGTCCTGCACGTGAGGGGCGGAAGTTAACGACTCACGAGGACTAAAACACACAGACCAGAGAAATAACCAGGAAATAAATAAATAAAACATACAAATATTACACAGAAAAAGCATCTAGTAAAATAAAACGGCAATTTCATAGGTATTCAATCTGAGATACGCTCAATAGTTGGTTTTATAATCTGTGTTTTTTAAATCATTGTAGAAAGTTGAGTAGTTTTACTGCAGCTGGTATTAATACATTAAATACACGTTTTTTTTTTTGCTTTATTCAGGCATATTATTCGAGTAGTTTGACAAAAAATACATATTAGGAGTATAAGGAGTTTGTTATTATGAACTTTAGTGTAAGGATGAAAAACATTACTATCACTAAGGGGACTTATTAAATAAAGGTGGGGTGGGAGATCTTGGTAAAAACGGTCCAGCAATTCAACACAAGTGAGATTTTGAAAATATACACTCCCTCCTCTTCTGAAGCCCACCCCTCGAAACCATGCCTTCACGATTCACAAATACATGAGTGCGCACCCTGTCTCGAGCAGTCAAAGAAGTTCACGACCATTCGAGAGAACTCAACAAGCAACACCACAGTGGTTATTTTCATCACTGACGGAGTGAATACGACACCCACAACCCATTCGTATGTCCAAATATATAATCGTAACTTTATCATCTTAACTATGGAGTATAAACATGGTCACCTTAGCGTTGGTTTTGAGCCCCTTTTCGTTTTTCAGTTGACGCCAGTGCTGGAGAGCCGTCGTGATTACCACCCTTGTGCTGTTATGTTCTCCGGTCAGCTTCCTCATAGCAGTAGCTTTTTCACATTTTTACTTTGGTTTTGTTGTTGGTTGTCATCTTTTCCACCATAGCTTTTCATATAAACGCAGAGAAGGGGGAGTTGGATGGACGTATCAGCAGTCCATCAGTGTAAAGATGATCAGTCCACTGATTGGCCAGAGTTTTCCTCTGGTTCCACCCTCTAGACTGGACTAAAACATTTCGGGGTTTTTTTTGGCAGACATTTTATTTTAGTGTGTGCTATGGGATCGTGAAGAGGCTTTCAAGCAATATGGTAAAAAAAAAATGCTCCAAAAAAAGATCTCCCACTCCACCTTTAAGCCACAATTTTTAGAACTTCAGACCAGTGTTTCCTAACCTTTCTGAGCCGTGGCAGATATTGTATGTTGGAAAATTCACAAGGCACACTACCAAACACAAATGTCACAAAAAGTATCTTTACTGAAATATAATGCAAATCTAATCTCAATTTACGTACTCAATCGGAAACCAAGGACTGTTTAGTTGGACACAAAGCTGGTGTTCTTGCAGAAATTGAAGAAAAATATGGGGCATTTGGAACAAGAAAGCTGAGAGGGGTCCCTCAGTGACCCCTCGGACAGAACCCTGGTTTACAGATTGAGACCCCCCCCCCAAACCTGATAAGTGGGTCTCTGCATCACTAGTGAGGGGGTTTTATCAACAGAATGTACTGCATCAGAGCTGGTTCACATTCATTTTCGCTTTGCAAAGGGATACTGTTGTCGTAGTGGATCATTGGTTCATATTTATATCACGTCACTCCCTTAGAATATCAATCAGGTGAAACTGGATAATGTCCCACAGCACCTGATGATTTCTCATGGCACAGTGGTTGGGAAACACTGATTTAGACTAACACTGATGAGGGATCTGATTTATGGTAGGCTAGAGTGCTCAAACTTTATAAGCATAAAAATAAGTGGAGAAAAATGTGTAGAAGTTCAAAAAACTAAACCAAACTAAACAACCCCCCCCACACATACAATTATATAACTGATATAACTGCTGATATGTTTTATTAGGAAATGACTACCGGTACTTTTCTTTGGCTTATGTATAATACTACTACTACTAATAATAATAATAATAGTTGTTGTTGTTATTATTGTTATTATGCTTGTCCATTATAGTAATGCATTCATGGTTATACGATGTCCTCCTGAGACCTGGGTATGAGTTTTTTTCCCCCACTTTGGAGGATAAGAGTTTTACAGGTTTATTTGGGAAAATAATTTTTTTTTTACTGAAAACATTTTTCAAGGAAAAGGTCTACAATAAAGAAAATGGTAGTGGTTAGTGTTGAACAGTGAAACTATCATTAATGTATAGTCACCTAAATATTAGAACTTGTGTGTTTTTGTTACGTTAAAATAAGTCTTCCTCTCGTTTTATTTTATTATTGCTATTTTAAATTATCTGCATGTGCAAGGTGATCTTTGATATTTACTAAGCTTAAACATTAGGTTGTGTATTTGTTATTTCCTGGCTGCTGTGGGTTCTTTAATCCAGATGTGAGTCACTCTTTGCCATATGATGAATACACAGACGTGTCCTCAGTTCTCAATGGGCTTTTTAGGGAACTGAGATGTCCTTGAAGTTGGCATGCCAAGATCGATTTTGGGGTCAGAGTCGAGCGTCGAGGATTTGAAAAATAGGGGACTGAGAAGTGTCTGTGGTAACACAAGGCACCATGGGTTATAGGCTAGTGGGAGTCTTTACATCTGAGGTGATTCTTGCTGCACTATAAGTGTTCAGTTTTTACACAAAGGTTAAAGTGAACAGAGTGTCTGTGCTGATGTTAAACATTTGTGGCTATCTGACTGTGCAGTGTTTCCCAGTGGGAAAACCAGAGAAAGTTTAACTGTCTGTAACTTGTCTGAACAGCTCATTTTGCCATATTTTTACCATTACCATTCAGTTTAGCATGTTAAGATGTTACAGGTTTTGGAATCCAATTTATATTTATGTAACACATGACTGAATTTACTGCAACGTTGGGCTATTTTCTGCTGCAAAACCCCACAACTTTGAATATTTGCTGCTGATTACTTGTCCAGAACACCTAAAAATGGAAACAATTCAATGTCTCAGAAACAGCAATTGATGTTTGCTTCTGATAATTATCCATCCACCCATTTTCTTAAGTGTAGGGGTTCCGGAGTGTATCACAGTTACCTATGGGTAAAGCAATGTACATCCTGGACATGTTTCCATTTGATTGTGTCGCTATTAAAAATCACAGTAATAATAGTAGTTGTACTTATAGTCACATTTTCAAAGTACAAGAGGCCTACTTCTAAGATCTACTAAAAGGCTATAGTACAAAGTTAGCACTGGAATGTTGTTGAAATTTTGTGTTTTACTAATGTTCATCACTGAATGTACTGTTGATTGCACCATTATTTGCCATTATGAACCCTGTCTTACAAGGTTCTGTACTATGTATACTCCTCAACAAATATACAACAATAATATGTTATAAGCCATCCTATAAACAAATCACATCCATTTATGCTGCATAGTCTACACATCCAGCTCCTCCATCTACACTGTGCTCTTTATAGTTCAGATTAGCTTCAACAATATTGATCGTGGTTTCTCTGATCTTCAATTATCTTCATGTATAAGCAAAACTAAATGTCTCAGCTCCCACAAATTGAATACACCATACATTTTTTCTCACTGAGCGGTTTTGAAATTCAATTTGTCCTGCTATATATACCTGGGAATATGGCTCGATTGTTCACTCATTTCAAACTCATATCAGTACTCTCATCTCCTAAGTTAAACCTAGAATTGGATTTCTCTATTGAAATACATTTTCATTTACACACTCCACCAAACTCCTTCTTTGCAAAATGACTGACCTTCCACTGTTTGACTGGGGTGATTTGATATACCCACCCGCTCTCAAAAACCCTCCTACAGAAATTAGGCACCATCTACCACACTGCCATCTGCTTTGCTACCAGAGGTCCCTACGACACACTGTAAAAACCTAAATCTGACCAACTGTATTTGTCTCATTTCTAATCAAAGTATCTCACCGCACTTAAAATAAGACGTAATTGCCGAAAGAGTGACTTTTCAGTCAGGGTGTGCGATATGGCAAAAATATAATATGACAATTTTAAAAAAATCAAATCATGATATTGATTTTATCATGATCTTATGTCTAAAGAAAGAAAAATGGACAATTTAGGCCAAATAACTTTTCTGAACATTTTAATTTAAATAGTTGCAGTTTTTCCAACATGTGCGAACAGTGTAAACATAGTAAAAGGTAACTCATGGAACATAAAACAAGAAAGTAAAAATAGCAGTGTAGACATTAGTATTATTCAACACAGTCATTTTAACAGGATTTAAGTATATCGAAACACTAATTAAACTTATTTGAAAAGGTTCAAATAAAATACAAACTACAGTAACTGTAGTTATCTCTTTAAGTGCAACAAAAATATCAACCTGCTCCTTTTAAAAAGTGGACAATAGGACAGATTCCCTTCAGAGATTTGTAGCTAAAACCATTTTGTCTACTTTGTCTGGTTTGAGAGTCGCCCTTTTGCAGGTTAATATGTTTCCATTTGTGTTGAAGAATCGTTCTGAGGGAGCGCTTGTTTCTGGAATGCACAGATTATTTTGAGTGAGTTGCCTAACTTGTGGAAAGTTTCCTTCATGGACTTTCTAGCTTTTGTGCCACAACGTCACACAAATTCATCTGAAAAGTTCAATATTTTACACTTGAGCATTTACGCTTATTTGTAACAAATGCACCACATGAACGCACCGGACAGTCCAACGCGTCACAGCAAAAGCGTGCAATGCAACACAAATGGCAAATCTCTGTCCTAACGCGTCTCTGCATTGACTTTGTATGTAAACTCGATGCACGAATTCGCAAAATGTACCAAAGGTGATCTCTATGATCTCTGCTCTTTGGTAGATCATGTACATGTTCTTATTCTTCATGGTTTAATATCATCAGATCACACACCCCAACTTTTCAGTAAAATAAGATAAAATATTTTCAGAAAGTAGATGTGGAAAATTTTATTGCAAGAAATCTTACAATATAATTTTTTTTCTTCTCTTTTTTTGTTCTTTTTTCTTTCTTTTTTTCTTTTTTTCCTTCTTTTTCTCTTTCTTCTTTCCTTCTTTTTTCCTTCTACACCTATGTGTGGGGGAAACAAAGACTGGACAGGACGGACAGGACGAACGGGGATAGAAATTACAATATAATTCTGACCTGTCTCAGTTGCAGATTTTTTGTTGCTTAATTCAAGCAAAAAAAATTAATTCATACCACTCTCATAATTTAGAAGGTCAACATGAGAAACCCTTCTGGACCACTGTACCCTATTTAGCTTTCTTTTCTATTTGCTTTATGTCATTCTCATCAGTGCTGTCCATACTGTTTGTTTATTGTATATTTAATGTGTTCTATTATGCGCTTCCTTAGGAGAAAATGCTTGGGATGGAGTTCATGTTTTTTTTTTTTTTATGTGTTCACAACTATGAGTAATTGAAAATGGAAGCTTGACAAAAACAGTGTGATACATATTAATATTGTATCACACTGTCATTGTCATTTGATATTTTTTTCTATCAGCCCTAGTTCAGATCATTACTCAAATTAATTGGCTGTGCTTGTAATTATATCAATTATTTGTAAATCAGTAGCAAAAGCAATGTTTTTCTTCTGGATTGTGTCTTTGCTAATTTGTACTAGCTTAGTAGGATTTTGGCTCTTAGGGTTTTAGACAGGAATCTAAGAAAATATAAATAAATGATAAAACACAATGTATTAGAATTAAATAAGTATATAAATACAGATGCAAGTCACATAAAACCAGAACATGTCTATTGTTAAGAAGACGTTAAAATAAGACTGATTTACTTTGAAAAATTTTTACTGTCAAACTTCAGCCTTTTATTTTTCAGCTACTTTCAGCATTTTGAAGATCAGGAGGCTATAGGACATGACTTGCAACAACTTTTTCCTCCACTTTCTGACATTTAAACTGACGTGGTGGAGCTGTAATCATACTGTCTCAGAAGCAAGAAGGGAAAGAATGAAGCTTAAATACAAAGGACTGAGTTGTCAACATCAAAGAGCCATTAAATGTCCACGAGCACTTTGTCCATGTTCCTGTCTTACTGTTGTAATTCTCTGTGCCTATAACGTTTATTAAGTCATTATATTACATGCCTCGACAGCTGTGAGAAAACAGACAGTATTGAAAAAGATGATAATGACATGTCTAATTACTGCCACCATATGTCCCTGAGTCGTCTTCAGAGGGGTTGTGAGAGAGAACGAAAAACGGATTGATAAGAGAAACGTGAAAAATGATGGGTCTGATTCAAAATGACAGGTTATTTCTAGCCATGATTGGAGGTCCTCAGAGAGCAAGTGATGGATTTGAATGCGACTGAAAAGTGACCTCCATCATCAATGCAGCCATCAGCACGGGTGACAACAGAGGGTGGCTCATAACCGTATTTGTCATCACAAAAACAGACTCGGTGCGCTCATTATGGCACATTGGAGCGGACTGTTTCTACATACACTGCACGGAGGCTTTTACATCTGAGCAGGGTTCATTAGTAAAATACACAGCATTGTAATCAGTTGGTTTAATGAAAAGAGCTTTAGCTTTTCCATATTTGTCATACTTCTTATCAGGAGTAAATGAGCGCATGTTATGATATTGCATAAACTTTGGTACATGGTGTTTTATCTAATAATACAACAATACTAGCAACTGGAATCTAAGATGATCAGTCATTCCTTAAGTTGAAGTTTGTTGTTGCATCATAAAGGTTCACACAATCCAAGTTAGAAATGTTTAACAAACTAAATTTTGATTGGAGATACAGTAGATGAATTGGCACTACTACTACTATCAATTAGTTAGTCAAACTTTATTTATATAGCACTTTTTATACATGGTGCATATAGCGCAAAGTAAAATTCTGTATGTGTGTTTCTGCTTGTTCAAAAAAATGTAAAAATAAAATAAATACAACAAAAGCAAAAGTGCTTTGGGTGCCTTGAAAAGTGCGATAGAATCCATTATTATTATTATTATTATTATTATTATTATTATTAGTAGTAGTAGTAGTAGTAGTAGTAGTAGTAGTAGTATTACTCTCTATTACTCTTGTCCTCCAAAGTGAGGAAAAAAGTCATACCCAGGTCTCAGGAGGACATAGTATAACCATGAATGCATTACTATAATGGACAAGCATAATAATAATAAGAAGAAGAACAACAACAATAATTATTATTATTATTATGAATAATAATGAAATACATTTTAAGACAATGTTGAACAGTAATAGAGTTTTCTGGTTTGGACAAATAACATATATTTTGCTTTGGTGGATAAACGTTTTTTCGATACCCTGTGTATTTGTAATATATTCCATTAAGAGTCATCCTTAAGTCACTGAAATATGCCAAGTATTGTTCTCTTATCCAAACCTACATGCTCCTTCTGCACATGCTCTGTTCTCTTTAGGTCAAAACTGGATATTTCAGCAGAAAAACATCCAGGACATAACATGCAGAAACTGTTGATTTAGTTTATTTTTCTTCTAAACAAAAATGTTATGTATATGTGCATCTTTTTGTCTGATGCTACCATATCTTTTGGGACACCCAAAATATTTTTCTGCAAATATTTCATGATAATATTGGAAGCTGTAAAAGATTTCAAGATTTTTTTTTTAATATTGTACATTTTAATACTTTCAGAAACTTGAGTTATTCAGACAGTCATTTTATTCCTTGATAGAAAGTACAATGTGAAAACATTTTATACAAAAGCCATCAAATAAACTTTGTGATCTTTGTTTACCTGAAATCTTATTACTTATCAATCATTTTAAAGTTGTTGGTGCTGTATGTTTTGTGTAATTTAATGTGTAAACTTTGGATGACCCCAGTGTTTTATTTTAATGCCATTGTTGTTGGATGGGTTGTAGTTGAAAGCATTAAAATCCTGACAAACGTTAATATTTGATTATTTTGAGAAGAGCCGAAATGGTTTAAGAGATTCATGTGGAAAAAGCTAAAATAATATAGACTATATTTTTATATATGTATTTTTTTTTAGTTTGAGGGGCTCTAGAAGGCGTTTAACTTTTGTGAATCCCTTGAATTAAAGTGGAAAAAATGCTAATTTCACTTCCAGTTTGGATTCCATTTCTCTGACTGCTCTGTTTATCTTCCTAGATTTCCTTACCATTGCAACAATACTGGGAACTGGAATCTTAGGTGAGCACTTACATTCTTTAACTTGACTTTACATTAACTTACTAGTGAACACAATCCAAATTTGAAACAGCTAACATGTTTGGGTTGGACATTGATGAATTACTTGGTTTGGTGAATGTTCCCACCTGATAATGGCAACACCATAAATCCAAAAACAAGAATATATGAAGTGCTATTCATGTACAAAATTTGTTTTCCTAAGATTAAAGGACAGAAAAGAAAATCCCCTTTTGCATGTCAACAAAGTGACCACACGATGAATAAAGAAGCAGGAAGAACAAACATATTTTCTGCCCCATTTAACATGCAAATCAAATAGTTAAAATAATAATTTCATACAGAATTGTGAAATCAACCTATAAAAACCACACAATATCAGTCTTTTCTTACAGCTGCTCTTCATTATTTGTAAATGACATAATTATAACACAATTATCAAGTTGCTCCTACTAGCATTAGTAATCTGGCCTTTAAAAAGCCACTCCTTTGGTTCACGATTAAGCTCATACTGGCAAATTGCACTGAACAAACACATGATGAAAAATTATTATACATTTTTGGTTAAAAAGCAGCTTCAGTGTCATTAAGTGAAAAGAAATTCAACTAAAGTAGAGTCGTACAGAAGAAGCTAATGATGTTTAGCTCAACTATAAAGTAAGAATATCTGCCAATTATATAGTTCCTTTCACTAGGCTTTATTTTTTTTTTTTTATTAAATAATATTAATTCATTTGGGTATAATCAATGCTTTGTCCATCTCTTAGTTTTCATTGGCAGAGCAAATTTTACTGTGGTTTATGAAGTGTAGTTAACACCAGAGAGAGTTTTGTAGAGGCTGAAATTACATGGGACATTAGATTTAACTACTTTGTTTTCAGCAGGGTCTTCATGTAGTTCCACAAAGGTGGAACCCTTCTAAATTAATACTTGTTCAATCACTTAAATCTCATATTGAAATCAGCACCATTCATTAAATTTTATGATAAATTTGAGGCCGAATGGAAAGGAGTGACTACAAAAGAAATGGACGAGTGAAGACAAAGACAGAAGGCACCGCAATAAATAAGACAGCAGTGAATCTGTTCAAATTAAAGAGACAGTTTGTAAGATGAAGAAAACTATTAGTCTCTAACTTTTCAGGAATTTGCATTATTGCCTTATCCTTTAACCCAGAAATAAGTCATTTTAGAATGTGTTGTATATTCTGTTGTTTTCTAGGTCTTCCTGTTACAATAGCCCATGCTGGTCTGTTGCCTTTTCTGGTCTCGTTTCTTGTTGGGTTCTTTGTCCAGGTAAGTTACAGCCTTTAGAAACTATGTGCGTTCCCAAAAGAATGCAGTTTTCTGGGAAAAACTAAATGTCAGAACATGTGAAAAATTCCTTTTAAATAAGCTGGACGATCTTTACACTACGACTAAAACTCCAACTGTACAATAACAAAGCCTTCTAAAAACAGACAAAACACTCAATGCCAGGGGTGTCAAACTGCGGTCCTCGAGGGCCGGGGTCCTGCACGTTTTAGATGTTTCCCTCTTCCATTACACCTGGAGGCCATTGCATCATTATCAGTCTGATGAGGAGCTGATTATTAACTCTTTAAGTGCCAGCGCTGATGCATTCTGAATGGATAATTTTGTTTAAATATTCAGAAAAATTTAACAGTTTTACTTTATTCTGTGCCTGGAAAAGGTGCCAAAAAGCAAGAGGTGTTTTTTTTGTTGTTTTTTTTTGTTTTTTTTTTTTTTCAATTTTATTTCACCATTTATTTTTAAAAATTGCTGTGATCAAATGTCAATACTAGTTTTCTTCTTTAGTAATTTTTTTTTCCAAAATTGTCCACATTATTTGTCATTTTGTATATATTTATTAGTTTTTGTTCATTTTGTTTATTTTCCTACATTTGGGTTTTTTTAATTTTTAAATAAATTTTGATTTTTCTGAAAAAAAATTTTTTTTATGTTAGTATTGTTCTGTGATTTTCTACCATTTGTGTCTTACTTTGCTCATGTTACCAATTATTTTGTTAGTTCTCAGGAGTTAAAGGGTTAAACTAAATCACATGGAAGAGGGAAATATCTAAAACATGCAGGACACCGGCCCTCGAGGACTGGAGTTTGACACCTGTGCTCTTTGCTGTATTACCTCAAATATTCATTCATCTTCTGAGCTACTTAATCCTCTTAACCTTTTAAGGTGCATGTCTTTGGGTCGTGGGAGGAAGTTGAAGTACCTGGCAAGAACCCATAAAAGATGTTGTTTGTCAAACTTGGACATAATTATCATATGTATTATAATTAGCTCCTCCTTGAACAGTTACCGTAGCATGATGGAGGAACTATTTTGTCTGGGGCGTTTTGCCCCTGGTAGGGTACGACTAAAGTGGCAATGAAATATAATGTCACTGCTTCATTATGGGGCCAGTTCAATCTACAAAACACAAAACAAGCAAGTGCAAATAGATCAAACTATATGATCATCTATATAATCAGGTATAGGTGTTGAGTATTTTCTTACAGTTTTTAGAACATATCTATTCTATTCTTTAAACTGCAAACTGCGGACCACCTCCACATTTGGTCCGGCCCCCTGAACAATACCAGAGAACATTTCGATTATTTTTTTTTCAAATATGTGTATTTGTATTTGATAATAAAGTTGGACTTTTGCAATAAAATATTTCAAAGTATTTTCATTATTAACTATTAGTTAGTGACTAGTTTAACACAAGAACTTTGACAGACTGCTCATATGAGTCATTTAAGTCAAAGATTCTGCTCTGACAACTAAGCTGAACTTGGACCTGTTAAGACGAAGAAGTTTATGTTCAATGGATTTTTTTTTTTCTGTGAAGAACCCAGAGAGGGTTATTTGATTGTGGCTTTCTGGAAAATAATACATTTTTACATTTAGACACTCCTGCAATTGTCACACTTTTTCCGTTACAAACTGACCCCTCATCAGAAAAGGGAAAAAGTTTGGCGACCCCCGCTTTAAACTTTCCTCAGACCCAGGTTCATATCACTGGTCCAAAAACACATGTATACAAATCAACATAATTTTCATTAAATTCAGCGACATCAGATTTTGTAAGAACCTTTATTTTGTCAGTATGTATTATATGCATGCATTAATTAAATAGTAGGTATTTTGTCAGTAATATGCATTATCAGTTTATATGAATGATGCTTATATTACATTCCCTGTACTTCTTCTTCAGGCCTTGCTTATCTACCTATTTGTGGAGCTTCTTCAGAGATGTCAGGTGGTGCAGATGGAGGCTCTAAAGGTAAGTGGGTGGATACTGCATTAAGTGATTGACAACTGAAGCCTGTTGTAAGCACCATATAAGTGACTGAAAAAAGTCAAAGACACTGTTAATGTTCTACAAGTTATTCTGTAGGTTTTAAAAAAAGAACATTTATTCAGCATTGACGTGTGTGCTTCATGGTTTACAGTTTCAGCTGGAGCTAAAACACAATTTCAACAATAACTTCAGTAACTGTTGTGTTTGTAGACTGGGGTTGCAGAATGTATTGTAATGGATTCAGTGGGTGTGGAGGATACACCCTGTACAGAGGAAGATGATGATGAGGAGAATGAGAATGCGGAAGCAGGTAAGAACTCATTAATATGCATTTCATGTTCTTACAGTTACACCTTCACAATTATAGAGTGTTAAAAAGTTTATCTGTAGTATTGATATTCCAGACTCTTAACAAACTACCAGATTATACTTCCAATGATTAAAACCATCAACAAACCAACACCATGTATTCACACACATTTATTGCTAACCATTTGAAGTATAAATGTTCTGTATTATGGATCACATTTTGAAGTTTTAACAAAATCTCAGAGCTTGTTATTTTGACAGTTGCGCTGTATCAGCTGATAGATTTCATCATCTTCGGTTTTTCCTTTTAGGCTAAATACACACACACACACACACACACACACACACACACACATTGACATAAAGTACTGTCAGATATTTATATAGTTCTTCATGGTGCTCAAAGTGCTTTACATTACCTAAACTTAAACCTTAACCTAAACTGCCCACCCTTCAGTCATTTGACGACCTGCTCTAGCAGCTGAGCCACAGCCCATGTTAATGGCCCAAGTTTAGAGTTGCACTAGTTAGATAAAGCTAAGGTAAAGACTAAACCATAGGGAAACTAGAAAAGCACTCTGAGAGCGCAGACCTCCGCCAAGGCAGACCCCCCCCACACACACACTTTGAATAAAGAGAGGTCCACCGAGGAGGTTATGTTTTCACTGGAGTTTGTCTGTCTGTCTGTCAGCAACATTACTCAAAAAGCTATGGATGGATTTTGCTAAAATGTGTAAAAGGATGTGTTGGTAGTGTCACAAGGAACTAATTATTACATTTTGGTGGTGATCTGGAAGAGATCCTGGGTTCTGGATCACTTTGAAATTTTACATTGCGGTAAATGGAGAAAACATTTCAAATCATTCAATCATTTGTTCCTCGTGACACACATCACATCCTGAAAATGTTATCAAAATCCATCCATAACTTTTTGAGTAATGTTACAGACAGACAGACAGACGGACAGACTCCAGCGAAAAAATAACCCCCCTTGGTGGAGGTAATACATGTAGATTTCAAGTGATGTTTAGGAGTTTACCTCACTTGTGATCAGAATAAACTTTGAGACCAAAGTTGAACCCAGACTCATCCCTGGAGCGTTCAACAAAAGAACATGTTAACACTTCCTTGAATGATTTCACACAGCAGTTGTGATCAGACATGCCTGGCAGGTGCGTTGATGTGTCACAGTAACAGAGTGAAGTGAACAGTGTGTGTTGGACTGAAGCCCTGAAATGACCAGGAAACACTGGGTCCAGAACCATTCTTGTGCAAACCTTCAGGATTTCTCTGCATTTAACCTTTTCCATGCGATTCAAAATAATAATATCCTCTGTATTGTAGTGAATATCAGGTCATTTTCCTGTATTCCATTTAGTGATCATGTCGATGTTCATAAAAGTTCAGAAAATTCCTAGGTTTTTATTAAGGCAGTCAAAATGAATGCATTAATGCAGATGAATCCATCATCATGTTTAATCTGATTAAACATTTTAACACAATTAAATGGAACAGTTGTTTAGAAGGTATTGAATAAACATGCTAATTGTATATATTTTCATATTTTTGCATATTTTTTTCTATATTTTGGAAGAGATTTTGAATATATTTTAAAATTTTCATCACTTGTTAGTGTTGTAGGGAATTTTAGTGGATTGTAGCTTTTTAGATTTTTCTCCACATTTTTCGTATATTTTTGTGTATTATGTGGGAAATTTGAATAAAATAAAATAAAATAAAAAAACAAGACAGAACAGTCGACTGGCAAAGTGTTTTGATAATGATTAATCAAAATTAATCCAAAGGAATCTTTTGATTAATCTGAAAAAAAAAGTTAATTATTGGACAGCTCTAGTTTTTATATCAAATCAGAGAAAACTGAGGAGAAATTCACTACCATGACAAAACATTTACTGAACATAAACACACAGATGTTTACTACCACTGTCATTAGTTAAACTACACAGGCTTTACTGGTGAATTAATATTCACTACAGAAGCTCTGAATGTCCAAATAGGTCATATCTGATGATGGAAGGCTGAGAAAATGCATGTTTTCAAGGATGTAGTGCTTCTAATTATTAAACATTTTTCATCAGTAAATGCTTTTGGCTGCCAGAGACTGTTTAAATCTTTGAGTGTTAATATTTATATTGGAATTTATGTGATTTATCAAATTCTACTGTGAGGTTACGTAGTGTACACTGTGAGGGAAACTTTCTTCTTGGAGTTTTCTGCCTATTCATACAGCAAACATAACACTTTTCTGCAACATAATAATACATTCTGCTGTGTTTATGGATGTTTTGCAGATACAGGTTTACTGCAACCGGATGGGGCAACTTTGCAGATCCAAGCCGAGAACCTGCAGCCAAACCTTCACCTGCTCGGCCGCCTCTTCCTCTCCCGACCCATGAGCCATGCCTTCAACTGTATACTTCTCTTCCAGTTGTAAGTTAGTACAAGTAGAACAAGGACCTGTTTCTGTTTTAACATACAGATCCTAAGTCCTGTCCCCCCTGGTGTACCCCATGAAACCCAATATGAATGACAGTCAGACGGTCAAATAATTTAACCTAATTGAAACATCAGTGAGAAAGAGTGGTTTGACTCAAATGTAATGTTACACACCAAGAACATCACAAAGATGTTAAGCTTAAGGAACTGTAGGGAACTGTATCTGTTATTGGATGTGATACATGCCAATAACACTCAGTACATTGACATGCACTTACAGAAATTTTAATTATTGCCTTATTCCAACTAAAACCAAAGTTTTAAAAGCCATGTATACACCATATGCCCTATTCACGCAGGATAAGTATTACCTATGGACCACTGGTACCTCTGTGTTACTGTGTGGCACATTCGGATGGGATAAACAAAAATATTTAATAAACTACTCAAGTCCTCTGCAGTCAATCTATAAATTCAAGGAAAATAAGACAAGACCAGTCAAATCCTAGGGGGATGTGCTGTCCTCTGATGGCTTCTCTTAAATAATTATTTTGTTCATTTTGATGTGTTATTGTCAAATCAGTGTCACACTTGGCCCTGTACATGATGTGAACTATGTAAAAAACAAAAAAATCCATTAAGCATCTTATTCTCATGTATTGTTTCTGGAAAAGGATTTCACATTACATGTGAAAGTGTTGAGAAATATTGTATATTCATCAGTGTTCTGGACCAGCACAAACTTCTGTGAACTTAGCTAGGGCAAAGGACTTGTGTAAAACTTGTCCTTGAGGTTCAGACTTTATACAACTGGCTTCAGCTGCAGAGTCTTGATATTGGATTACAAGCCTGAGCCATTTACTGGTAAAATGTGATTGTTGCAGCAGCATCTACAGTTCAGCCACCCACTTACTATCTGTTTTCTCCCTAAAGAGTTGTAAACTTCTCAAATCCTGAAAAGCTGTGGCTGTTTTGCTCTTATATTAATATGCAGAGTCACTTTGGAAAACCAAAGGCCTTAAAAAAAGTTATATACCCATGTATCTCTAGATCTCTATCTATACATGTGCAGATTAATACATATTTCAACACATGGCTTTAGCTGGGTTGGATTTCATTATGATACACTTGTGTTGCATAATTCAGTCTGCACCTGTACTGTATCAGTGTTTGCCACACACAGTCTTACCAATATGGGCAGTGGACATATTATATTAAAGCATGCTAACGTTAAGTGAGTGAGTAATTCATTTCCATAAGGGCAAGGTTATGTATTCAAGTACCACCATTTAAGTAATTTAATCAATGCCAATGATAAAGTACCTTAACTCCAAAATAAAATACATTTTGTAATTCCAGTGATAACCACTAGGGTTTGCTTAGACTTAAAATTACTGCTCTGTTAGTCTTCCTAAACAATTGTAATTAAGAAGTTCCATGAGTAATATAGATACATATGCCATTCTAGGGCAAATGCAAAAGAAACAGTCAACAATATTATGTCTGTTAAAAACTATTCTATGAAGTCTAAATCTGGCATCTATGTATAAATGATAAACTAAGTAGTAACTAGTGCAGAGCCCAGAAAGAAAGACTATAATCATTAGTTGGGGCAACCCCCCCCCCTCCCATTGAGCTATTATCATCTTCATCATTATCATCATCATTTTTATTATTATTAACCTATTATCATTAAGCTAGCACCACATCTCATGTCACCAGTTGATGAATTCACACACATGGTCATGGTCCAGTATCTCCACAGTTGCTAGTTTGAACATTTATCTCTTAGGTCTGTCATTTCCAAGTGTTTTGCTAGGCTACTGCTATTAGCACAGTGCTAGGCTACCTAGCTCTTCACAGAGGCTTGAGTAAACACTGTGTGTCACCAAGTGCTTCAATAAAACAGTCATATTCCAGCCTTTACATGTAAATGTATTTAACACCTGTAGAATATGGAAGCATCTGAAACTTTCTGTGAACTGAAACTCCACATTTCACCTTCACCTTTGGAGTTGTGCAGGTGTTAGGGCCTAACAGTTAGGCGTTCAACAAAGGGGACACACTACAGAAAGAGATTTGCTGAATTATAGATAGATGTTGTTCTGAGTTTGCAAATATATTTACAAAATGAAATGTAAATTTTATAGTACTGAAATGAAAAAAGGTTTGTCATTATTATAGGTTTTGTGCTATTATTTTACTGTCCTAAAGCAAACATAGCTATGTGGCCTCTGACCTAAAAAAGGCTTTAAGTTTCCACTCCAATCCATTTTTATTTATAGAGAACAAAGTTAAACAATCACAAGGGTTCCAAAGTGCTGTAAAATAAAATAAACATAATAAAACATAATAAAAGCTAAAAAATGCTAAGATAAAAACACAATAAAACATAATAAATAAATAGACTGCCCAACCCACATAAAATATCCGGCCACAAAAAAATTTACATCCTACTGTATGTGATATAAAAAGTCAAGGAGAAGAGGAGGGTTTTAAGAAGCTCTTTAAAATCAAACCACAGGGATGCCTGTCTAATGTACAGCTGCAGTTTGTTCCAAAACTTTGGAGTTGTAACAGAGAACACTTGGTTCCCTCTGAGCCTCAGCCTGGTTTTGGGAACCTTTATGAGCAGCTGGTCAGCTGACCTGAGGGTTCAGCTGGGTGTGTATGAGAAGAGAAGTTCATAAAGATATACTGGGGTCAAACCAAAAATCAAAACCCAGGACATGGACAAGGGTCACAAATTGGGGAAACTAAAAGCACACAAAAAACTAAGGCCTTTATAAGTGGTACTAAAGGCAAGCTGAAAATATTTACTGGGGACAGTCCTGATTTTGGGGGTTGAGTGTGTTGGGATGGGACTTTTTTTGCCACTTTCTACATTTGAGCAGCATGGAATAATCATAAATATGACTTTCAAACACTGCGTTGACACTACCTTGTGTATCGTCTTTGTGATGTGACGTGGCTTCAGTCTGATGACTCTAGTTTCTCAGTCCGCATGCAACAAATAAACAACATTGTTGTATAACACCAAAGAGCCGAGTTCCATTGGAAGCAGGTGCACGAGGATATTTTGACTTTTAATTGACTTTTGACTAGACTCGAGTACGATCAGCAGAGGACAAAGATCTATCTACAGCAGGGGTCTCAAACTCATTTTTTTCAGGGGCCACATTCAGCCTGGTTTGATCTCCAATGGGCCGGACCAGTAAAATTAAAACATAATAACCTCTAAAAAATAATGACTCCAAATTTGTGTTGTTGTTTTAGTGCAAAAAAACCCCATTAAATTATGCAAGTACATTATCCAAATGCAAAAAAAGGAAAATTTCATAAGGAAATTAAGGTAAATTTTAACAATATTCTGCCTCAGTTTATCATTAGTCCACGTGTTTTATTATGGATCAGTTCTACAAAGACACTAAACTCTTAGCAGAAAATGGTTCAAATTGTGTCAAATTTTCTTTAGACATTTCAGGTTGTTCACATTTGTTCAAATTATTCACATTGTATTGTTATAGGATAGTTTGTAAATGTAAATATTTTCATAAATTAATGTTAGTTTTGGCCACTAAAACAAAGATACACATTTAAAGTTGTCATCATTTATAGACAGAGGAAAAAAACTGAGAAGAAAATATAGTCTTTTTTTGTTTTTTTTTAGTTATTCTCTTCAGCGCAGGGGCCGCATTGGAAAGTTTGATGGGCCACATTTGGCCCATGGGCTGCATGTTTGAGACCCCTGATCTGGAGTATTTAGCTGTAAATGAAAGGCACGATGTCCATTTAATATTATTTGCTATGCATGAGTATTTTAACGTTGTATGTGTAGAATGTGCTGTCTGAAGTTATAGCTTGAACATAGTAGGCTAATATGGTAACCCACAGAAAGCACTAGCACCCCACCCTTCCCCCATACCGGTTTTGGCTGGTGAAAATCTGGTCACCCTATATATACACCTTATTTGGGCTACAATTGAATCTAACTGGAGTTATAGATGTCACAGTAACCAAGTCAGATAATGCGATTTAAATTTAATTTCTCCATGCATGTAAACACTGCCAACCTTAGCTCATCTCCTGACTGGACTGGACACGCCCCCTTCTGGAAGTAACCAGAGACACAGCATAACAACATGCACGTTATGTATAATAAATTACAGTTTAATAGGACATACAAAATATACTGAGCTGCTGCATGGTTGTGGTCCATATCTTTTTCCGGTGTTTTGTTGTCCTCCTTCTACTACGCCTGCTTCAAATCTGCCGCTTTTGTTTAGTTATTGTTCTTCTTCTATGGCACAAACTGAAAGCATGCTAATACGAAAGGGATTCTAGCACCACCTAGTGTTTGGACATCCAGCGTACCTCACTCAAGAATTCAAATTTCTCTGGTGCATGTAAACTCAGTCCCCTGGGAAATTCCAGTTAAGCCCTTCATTGGAGTATGGCAATAATACAAATTTCTAAGTGCATGTCAACGGACAGAATGAATGCAACCAGGTGAGGAAAACCAAGACAGGCACAATCTAATAAGCATCAACAACCCTAAATCAGAAGGACAAACAATTGCAGACTCATCTGTGCCTGTAATAACACCCCTGCTCTAAAATATGACTCTAAACTTGCTAACAATCACCCATGATGCAGTGCCCTTTGTAAAATTACTACAGATGAAATGTAATCCTGTGGTACAAATTGTGTACGTACACTATATAATGCTTAGAGCACTGGCTGTAAGTACGTAGGTGTGTGTGTGTGTGTGTGTGTGTGTGTGTGTGTGTGTGTGTGTGTGTGTCATGGATGCAGAAGACGAGGACGGGGCTTTCTGTGTTTTCAGTGAAAGGTCTTGTTATCAGTGTGTCAGCAGCTCTCTAGCACCTGCACAATCAATAGTTCCCACATTGTGTTCAAGGGGGTTTAGTGGTCGATCAATGCTGAGACACACACACACACACACACACACACACGAAACCTTGATCTTTATATATACTGTCCTACATGGCATAGAGCTTGGGTACAGTGCATTACCACACATTTATATTGTATGCAGCCTGTGGGAGGATGAATTAGCAACCATAGTTCATGAATTCACAATACATTTCTTGCATAATATCATAGAGTACATACAGGATGTTCCTCATAAATCGTACATATGCAGTATTTGTGCTTTAATGCAGTGCCCGTATCACTCATTCTTTTCACATTCATATCAAACGTTCAGTGTCTGTAATTGGATCTAGAGTCGAAGTTTGATATTGTTGTCAAATGAATACAACCCTCCTTTCCTCCCCTACGGTGGCCATTAAAATAACGAAATACCTTCATTCGTACTAGTTTTTGTATTTCAGGGTTCATACTAAGATATTGTACTGTAGATGGTAAAAACTTGGAAAAAGCAGAAAAACCTTGTTTTCGAGCTACTATGGAAACGTCACACCATAAGACCCTAACTGTAGGAAAAGCAGCTGGTATTCATTCTTATCAGCTGGTTACTTTGCTCAATTTGGGTGTAATTTGTCTTGTGCTCTATCCACACAAATAGAGATATTTTTGTGAACTGGAACATAAAAAATACTGCTTTCCACCATTGTTTCTGGTGGACTTTAGACCCAGTGAACCTTCAGATCATAAAGCTCAGCAGCAAACACTGGTTAAGTCACAAATTTAACAGTAAGTTTGAGCTATTTTCTTGACATTTCACCACAAAAGTAGTACATGTTAATTTCCTAACTATGTCTATACTGACTGAATTACTGCAACTGGCAATCTAACTTTTTTTTTTCTGTTTACTTGGGATTTTACTGAAATTCTGCATTCACATTATTCAGTCCTTAAACTATTCTGGGTTCTGTAATCACTCCATTTGTTACCCCACCTCCCAAAATTGGAGAGGGGTATAGTTTTTAGTTTTTTTTTTTTTTTTTTTTCTGTCTCTCTGTCAACAACTTTACACAAAAACTACTGGACTAATTTCAGGAAAGGTGCGAGGTTATACAGAATAGATTCAATTAAACGTTGGTGAATGTAGGTCAAAGGTCACTGTCACCAAAAAACATGTTTTTGCAATGATTTAAGATAGCACAAAGCAGATCAAAGGGGGTGGGGGTTGTTGTGTCTGGCACCACCACAAAATACTTGAGAGCCTCTAAGTATAGAAAGACACAATCCTAATGTCTACTGACCTACACTTAAGAGGTGCTTGTTTGAGTTTTGTTTACTTTTTATGACAGTTAAGTACCCAAGACACTTACAGATGACTGTGAAGTGCTTAATGCTAATAACCTCTTGTCTCTCATTTTATTTTTTCTGCTTTTATTTTTGTCCCTGTCTAGCATTTCGATTGGTATTAGTTACGTCCTGGCTGGGAGTGAAGCTTATGCAGCTCTTTTTAATGTCAGGTAAGTGTTCTACAAGCATATCTTATCCATTTAAGTATCTTGACAACCAAGGACACTGAATTTAGTAACATATAAAAGTAGACAATTCTTATAAGTTTCCAAAATTATGCCTTTGTATGGCTGTGGAAGAAAAACGGTCGCTTATTGGTTTAATTCCCTGATTCTTTCTGACTGGTTCTATCCTGGAAAGACAAACAACCAAAGCACACGCAGCATTGTTGTTGTTGTTGTTGTTCTTTTTTAACCAATATCTAATTATCTTTATTCTGCAGATTTGCATAAACTGAAGAAACACAAAAAAAAACCCATCTTGAACAATATTTTTATTACATGGCACACAGTGTCATTCTTTTTTAGTGTTTTAGTCAGTACTTTATTGTCACTGTATAAAAAAAAGCATCTGTCAAGCAGACATAGCAATATAGTAAAAAGCAAAATTGAAGTGCAACTCCCACATTGGCCAATAAGTGTAAAGCGGGGTACACACTTAATGATAATCTGGCTGTTTATGCGTGTACCCCGCTTAACTCTTTCATGCATAAATAATGAGAGCCTTAATCTTTTTTATTTTATTTTTTTCTTGAGTGTTTTTCCTCTTCAGGTATGGAAAAAGTCAATATGATTAAAATTTGTTTCATGAATCTATTTTTCATGGAATTACAAAAATTTCCACTCAGTTAAACACTGTGCATTCAGTTTTTGAAGCAAATAAATATGCATGTGAAATCTATGACAATCTTTTCCTCTAATACTAGTCATTACTCATTTCATGGAGATAATATGCTAAACACACACACACACACACAGAACTTTATGGTTGTTAATTACTGTCTAATGATGAAAACAAGCAACTGATTTACTCTCAAACATGGTAGTGCAGATTAGGCATATCAAAAATGTCAAAGTTACAGTAATGGTATGAACTGCACAGCGTCCACTGTGTCAGCTGATATGGAATTAAAACAACGATACCCATAAATATACAAGAGAAGAACCATAGAATAGCTGTCCACTATAGCGAACACTGTGGGTTCACTATAGTGTGAGGTTAACAGTGGAGGGTTATGGAAAGAGCAAGGTATGATGAGAGGACTACAGCAATAACCTATGTGGTTATATAAAGGTTAAATAAATAGATAAACTCAACTGCTGGTCAGATGTAACAGGCTGGTGTGGGTGTGGGGTTGGGGGGTTGGGGGGGTGAGGAGAGTTTTGAGAGCTGTCCTTTGGCTTTTATATTGTTCCACACACTCGGCCTGTATGATGTAGTTATTGGTCAACTTGAGATATGAAATCACTGGCCAAGGGTCGATGTTCAGAAACATCTTAGACACTGGAAAAACAAGAGAGAAACATGTAGGCAGGGGTCAGATAAACACAGCACGCTCCGACTGATGGTCCAGAGTGATAAGTGATTACTATTCTAAGAATCCATATATATTTTTTTTTTTTTTTTGAAGGAAAATGTCACATATTTTTGCTTCTTATTTTTACATCAAAACATGGTGAGAAAATCCACAATGACAGAAAAAATAGAGTCCAATCTAAAATGATGTGTTCAGAAAGACACGTTATCTCAGACACATTCTGAAATCACTGAAGCAGATTCAATATAACTCATAACCGTAAGTGATCATTGTCTCTTCTCTGCCCCAGCAGCTCTGTTTTCTCTCTCTGAAGCTTATAATTACCTTTATCAGTTAACGGGACTAATTTATTTTGTCATGCCCCAGTAAATACTTAACTTAAATAATATTATTCACACTCTGGGGGTCGGTCGGACCGCTTAATTGGCACGCCTGGCCGCTTCAATATCGGGCAGCTCAGTACCTGGGGAGATGCTCTCATGCTTTGTAGGAATGGGAAGGCAGGGTTAGTGGAGTGAGAAAAATCTTAGACGGCCTCCTTTGGATAAACCAACTTATTCCTTTCCCCAGTGGCAACAATCAATAGGTTACCTCAGGTGTCTGCGCAAAAGCCTCTGTGGTACCAGCTCTGCAGAAAACAGGGTGTTGGGGAAGCAAACCCCAACCCCAGCTCACAATGTTGGTTTGAATTAGGCTTAGATTATCATGTCTAAATTATTCCATGTTTGCGTCTCCAGTGCAGTTTTCCAGGTTGAATTGAACTCTTCTGAACACTTAAACTGTCAGTCATACTTCAAAGCATTTAGACATGATACGCAAAAAGCACTAGTGCAATATTTTTGGTTCATGAGAGTTTGTAAATGTAATAATTCTACTGGAGAACATGGGAGAAAAGGAGCTAATAAAATTGAGAGTAATATATTTTATTTAGTCAAGTCAAGCAATCTTTCTTGTCAAGTGTATGTATATACAGAATATTTAGGACAGATGACATTTCTTAGCTCTCTTCCATGGTGCTACAACTACTACAACAAGTTAAAAAGAAGTAAAGGGGAAAATGAAATGTAGAATCAACCACAGTGCATTATAATAATAAATAATCTACAATTAAAAAAATCAACAGTCGAGAAAATTTAGATCTCTGTGATGCTAATTCACTTCTGTTTAGTGCACATGTAGATAGCACTAAAATGTCAAAGAAAACTCTCCTTTTTTTGTGCCTTTTTTCAGATCGCTCTGCACATTCTTAAATTAACTACCAAAAAAAAGCCTGTTTATTAAAATATATATATAAATATAAATGAAGGCTGTATTTAGATTGTGATTGCTCACAAAAAAACCTTGTTGTGTTCTGTTATTAAATAGAGGAGGAAATCTGTTCAACCCTATTTAGATGAATATTGCTTTGTAACCTTGTGATTTTATTTCACAGCCACATCTATGTGATTCCGGTCTTCACTTGGTTCCTCACGCTTGCCATCATACTCGCCCACCCAGTCATCCAACCAGTCACTTCCCTGCTCACTCTCCTGAAAGGAATCCTGCTTATTGTCACGGTACATTTACACTTTACCTCCTTTATAAGTTTTTCTGTTTTCCTTTAATGTGATTTTGCCTCCATGTCAATGAAACAACCGCTGGAATGATGCAGGTTTTCATACTTATGAGATGTTTTGATAATTGATAACTTTTGTGTTTTTGCAGTGAACTGTAGTTTTTGTACTGATTATTTGGTTTCTCACAGATGTGTATGTGGTTCAGTGATCATTCATTTCCTACAATTCTAAAGACTCCAGATTCTGCTCATTAGGTGTGAATAGATGAACCTGTGACGCACAACATCAATTGTCCACACTGGGTTGAGACATAGGGAGGAAACTCTCTGTTCAGTGAATCTGATACGATTTGTTATCATTTGGTCCTCGTGTCCACACGTGACCCCAAAACGATATTTTAACTAATTGACTGTCAGCTATGTTCAGAGTAGAGAGCTCAATACTACCAGAGTTTTGGGCCATTTTCACTCAAATTTCAACTCCCAAAAAAATAGATGTCCCAACATTTTGGATTGCCTCATTCACTGGTGTTCACACAAGATGTTCACAACTTTTAGTATGTACCAAACCAGCACACATGCGCACACACAAACAGCAACATGGGGTTGTTACGTGTTTACTTGCATTCCCAGAGTGAGGGTCTCCACTGGATTCCTGGAGTTGTGGGGATGAACCTGCCACCTCACCCTTATCAATCACGGTCACTACACTCTTAATTATAGATCCACTGCCAGACAAACTCTGTGCCAGTGTAAGCTGCTTATATTTTTTTGATCTGCTTGATTTCATCTTCCACTTTAACATTTCGTTTTTCACTCTCTCAATTCGCCAACTTCTGTCTTCTTCGAAGCACAAATCTACGGTTGCCTTTTACTGGAAAATACAGCTTCTGCGCCTGACTGGGACAGAAATACATTGACCATAAGTCTGAAATTCATACAAATGACGAACAAGACTTTGATCCACTGTCCCCATGAAAAAAACGCAAAAGACGTATTTGTACGTCTTTGGCAGTCAATGAGTTAATTTGAGAACGTGTTCCAGAGTGGAAAGTTTGGACAATGGTGTCGTTGCATTGCTGTGTTGATGAGTAAAATGGAGTGAAACGCCTATCATCTATGTCACAACCACATGACCAGAACAACATGACCAGTGCAACATTCATTCATAAACCACACAGCGGCCATCAGAGTAGTGGCAGTAGCTTAGCTGCAGTCACTGCTAAGTTTACTGGTGTTATTGAAGGAAAATCTACTGATGTTAAACCAACAAGATGAGCAGCAGAGAGGCCTACACACACCTTCTTATTTTTTATTACCAGGGTGCGTTTCATGCTAGTATAAGCTTGTATGTGCATGTGCTTTACTTCTTCTATTGTTCTGGTGTTCAAAGAAGATTTTTAAAAATGCAAGCGAAAAATATCAATTCAAAATACCAAATAAAAAAAAATCAAACCAAAAAAAATTATTCAAATGAAAAATATAAGACTGTAATGTAAAAAATTTGAAGACCACGTCTAAAATTTGCCTTCGCATCTTTCTCCCTGACTTTTTTGATTGCGGTTTTGACACAAATGTGGCTGGCGGGGGCGGGATTTCCTTTGGTTGATTACTATTGGTTTATTTATGTTTGACGGACAGCTGAGTAAGCGTATGAAGCGGCTCTGGCCACAGCAGCTACTCTGCTTCTGATTGGGTATGCTTACTGCGAACAACATGAAACAATGAAATAATAAGCCTTGTTGTAACAATATTATGCTTCTGTTTATCACTTCCACATGTTCATTATAAGTTGCAGATCATAGTGGATCAAATACAAATAGACAATATATTTAATGTTAGGCAGATTATTCTTAAAATTGCACTGCACCCTTGAAACACATATTTTGTGAAATTATACTTTGTTTTAGTGTAAATATGTGAAAAAATTGTAGTTGTGAGTATTTATAGATTATTACGGGTGTATTTTACTGTTCTGACCCACTTCAGATTGAATTGGTTTGAATGTGGAACCTTAAGTAAAATGATTATTAGTATATTTATGTATATTTTTGCATTTAACTAATTCAGCCCAAGGGTCAGACTGGACCCTTTGTTGGGCCGGATTTGCCCCTGTGGGCCTTATGTTTGACACCTGTGCTGTAGACTGTGGCTTCAATAATATACCATCACTGAAAATATATACTTTCACCTCCTTATTGCTGTCTCACAAAAGTAAAAAAAACAAAACAAAACTGTGAGAAGTTTAAAACTGGGCTCACCTTCACACTTCATACTTTACAGGCTTTTCGACTTTGTCTTGATCCAGTTGTTAAAAGTGTATTTCAGACGTTTGATGTATGTCATGTTGCAGTGACCGTTGGACAAGGTCAGACTGATGAAATACTTCCAAATAATGTTTTTTGTTTTTTTTTTGTTCTTGTTCTTGTTGGGGTTTTTTTTGTCACCTCCTGCTGTTGTTATGATCCTTATTGAGCTGCCACTATGTGTGTTTGAGTTTCAGTTCCAGGTCAGTGCATGCCAACATGAGGAAGTGTCAACAACTCAGTAGGAACCCTATCTGGAACCACAGTACATTTAACAACATCACATCCAATGAGGAAAGCACAACAGTCTGCGTTTGACAAGTGAGACGTACTAACACAAGGGGAGGAGTCAGCCTATACTTTTAATATGAAAAATTACAATGGAATTAATATTGATATAGTTTAGTTTTTTTATTTCTTGCCCTCACAAACCTAAACAGTAACCAAATGCATCTACTGCTGTAAAATATTCTAACTTTTGATGCACTGAGCCTAATCACACTGAAATAATTTGAGCTTGTCAGGTTTTTTGTGTGAGTGTGTGTGTGTGTGTGTAGGGAGTCGAGTTGTGCGGATTACGTATGTTTTAATCTACAACCGCTTCTTAAAATGTCTATCTGCCCGCTATCCATTTTCAGAGGCAAACCTGCCTGCCATCCGCCGATCAGTTTTTAGATCTAATGAAGATACCTGCGCTGTTAGGGCTATGGCTATAGTCTTTTTCAAACAATGTAGTTCAGTAGTAGTCTATATTTTATAACAGTAGAGTTTAGTAGTAGTCTATATTTTATAACAGTATAGTTCAGTAGTAGTCTATATTTTATAACAGTATAGTTCAGTAGTAGTCTATATTTTATAACAGTATAGTTTTCAATATTTGAAAAAAATCCCACTTTATAAGACTTACTGTACACACATTCCACCACCATGATGTATTAACCATTTGTCACTTACTTGTTAATGTTTATTAATGTATGGCTTATACACAATTAATCATAAAGCATATGTTCACACAGCTAAAAAAATGGTTTGTTCATAGAAAAGAAGAACAAATGCGTTGTTTATGATAAACTGTGTATGAAAAACCATTAATAAATAGGTAACAAATGGTTAATACATAATGAACAAATATTAACAAATAGGTAATAATGGTTAATACATAGTAAATGGTGTGTAGGTATTATAAAGTGTTTGCAAAATCTTATTTGAACTCTTTTACAAGGTATTTGTTTCCAGCACTGCATTTTAGGAATATGCATGTGCTTTAGGAAAACTACAATCCATAGACCAGCAACAGATCAATAGTTTTGTCCCTGTGGAGCAAGAAGCAGCAACTGCAACCTCCCTGACTCCTTAAAGGATGCTCTGTCCTTCGTGAACAACTGAGAAAAGTGTTTTTCAATATTTAATTCAATGATGATGTAGATTTTCATAAAAGCTCAAATTCATGTTGAAAGTTATATCAGAAACCGAGAAAAAACTGAAAAAAGAGAGAGTTTTTCAGGAAATATATCAATAACTAAACATAAATCTTCACTGTCATTGATCAACCTCAATAGGTTTTACTAGTGAATTAATGTTGTAGATGACGACTGTGTTTCCATGGTAACTACAAAGCCTCTGAATGTCCAAATGAGTCATATCTGATGACCATGAGAAGATTAACAGCTTATTTTTCACACCAATTATTCACATTACTGACTGAATTCGGGGATCAATGATATTAAATGCTTTAGATCAGTAGATGCTTTGGTCATTATGGTTCAAAAGCTGAAACAATCACTCAAACAAAGCTATTTTCTTTCACCTGATTGTAAAAATTACTATTTATCAAATCCTGGAGGGGGTTTGTTTTTATTTTTGCTACATGCATGTGCAAAAAAAAAAAAGTTATTTCCAGTGTTTTAATATTTTTAAACCAGTACATACTGCCAAATGAAGGTTGTTGTTTCCTCTACACCCAGTAGGTGGAGACAGACACAAACTCCAACATGTAGTTGTATAGCACATTAGATAGATAGACAAGATAGATAGATAGATAGATAGATAGATAGATAGATAGATAGATAGATAGATAGATAGATAGATAGATAGATAGATAGATAGATAGATAGATAGATAGATAGATAGATAGATAGATAGATAGATAGATAGATACATTTATTGTCATTTCAAAGATACATCACAGATGCACTGTTGAAATGAAATTTCATTGCATTATTTGCCATGGCAGAAACAGTCTCCATAAAAACACTCTAAAATAAGAGATGAAAACTAATAAAACATCACTATAATAAAATGTACTAAAAATAGTAATAATACTAATAAAATAATACAAAATAAGATTTAATTATATATATATATATGTATATATATGTGTGTATATATATATATATATATATATATATATATATGCTTCCTAAAACTACCTCCAGAACAGGAGGGGGTTCAGATTTAGAGGTTCAGTCGTGGAGCATGAATATCAGAGTAAGGCCAAATGCGTCACAAGACAAGACACTATCATCAAGCACCAGCCATTTATGGCACAGCATTTTTTCTTTTCTCCTTTTAAGGTTGAAATATTAATGCTTCTATCTTGGTATACTTAGAGAAAACAGCAGGTTCCTGAAAAGAGGGTGAACGAGGATAACTTCAGTCAGCGAATACTGTAAAACATCAGTGACAACCTTGGGTTCATTTAATGTGACTTCAAATTAGGAAAACAATGTGTTTTATTAAAGCGTACTTACACCACATACATAACATGATTTAAGACTAAACTGTAAACATAATATGACCTGTCTGCTGACATGTTCTTGTATGCATTGAACCACACACACAGATTCTTTACATACCCTGAACAACCAGTGGATGTATAGTATATCTTTTTATTGGTATACTATATGTTGAATGTTGCAGCGTTACACCGAGACAAATTCCTAGTTGTATACTACATGTGTACTATATGAACAATGGCAATAAAACTCTTTCTGATTCTGATTCTGATTCTGATGAAAGACGCTGCTTTATTTAACCCATAAAGACCCAAACTACCACTGTCGACCAATATATCATGTTTAATAACTGCTATCCGATTAATACATGACAATAATTGATGTAAAATACAGTTATTCATCTTCAGAGGTGGGAAGTAACTAAGTAAAAGTACTTCATTACTGTACTTAAGTAGATTTTTTTAGTATCTGTACTGGAGTAATTATTTTTCTGGTGACTTTTTACTTTATACTCCCAACACTTTTACATAAATATCTGTACTTTATAGTCTTTACATTTGTATAAATATCTGTACTTAATACTCCTTATTCTCATAATAGACTAATTACTTTTTCAAACTAAATGGATGTGGCATTACAAAAATCAAGTAGTTTACAGGAGACATTGTGACTTTCTATATCATAATTGTGACTTTTATCACATGATTGAGATCCAAATTTTGACATTATCTCTTAATTTTATTTTGACTTTCATAATTAGTCATTTCATATCTATATTTGACATTTTATCTCATATTTATGTGTTTTTACCTCATAATTTTGAGTATTTAGCTCATAATTATGCATTTTTCAGTTTCATATTCATGACTTTTTATGTTATAATAATGACTTTTATCTTAATTGTCACTTTATTTTCCATTTTTGCAAAATCTTCTGTCCATACCCGCTAAACTGATTAACTGTGACTTAATCCAACACATTATCTACAAAGTAACTCACTTTTAAAGGCTTTAATTTTGATATTTTTTGAAACTTTTATGCTTTTTCCTGCTTAAATAAGTGTTATTTCATCAATGGCAAAAAAAACATGTAGTTTTACTTTTTACTTCATCACAATTCATAAGTTGGATCATTGACAGTGAATGGAGACACTTTGTTTATGTTCAGTTAATGATAGATTTGACTGAAATTAAATTTTTTCTTCAGTGTTCTGTTTTTGATATCATAACCCTCAACATTTTTCTGAGCCTTTATGAACATCTACACAATCATTTAAATAAATATAGGAAAATACCTGATTTATCCTGATAAAAGGCAAAATACAGAGGATAATATTATAAGAAATGGTGATAAAATCTTAAGTCATTTGGGAACAATAACAAAAGTAGCATTGGGTCTTTATGGGTTAAATTATTTTCCAAAAAGTTTAGCTTTAATTATTCTTAAATTAATGTAGAATTATCACCGTATGGGCGTCTACTGTCAATTAAGGTGACTGCTTGGAGAGGCCTGGTTCTCAGACATTATGATCTTGTAAAATATGATGAAACTATAAACTGGTCCACAAAGTAATTAAAATGTCTTTAACTTTCTACTTGTATAGCAGTGAAATACACATTAATGCAACAACAATAACAACACATTATCACAGAAAACACTCATGGGGAGATTTCATTGCAAAGTGACAGTTATCATATTTGAAGTTTAATATGCATGTTTTGCTTGTGTATTTGTGTGAAGTTGGTCTGTGTTCCACTAGAAGACTGACGATTGCTTGAGTTGGATAGTCTTGCACCTTGTTACTGCTGTAGAAAAACAGAATAATGGACTCTAGGCAGTGTGATATTGCAGAAAATCTAACCTGAGTTCACGACACGAGTGTATTGTCTCTGTTGTAGTTTATGTTAATAACTAATTCAATCAATCAATCAATCAATCAAATTTTATTTATGTAGTGCCTTACAACTCCAAAAGCTGCACAAGGTACTTTCCAAAATGAGATGAAAATAATAAAAACAAGTAACAATTATAAAACTAATGAATGAACTAGCTGTATTACTAGCATGTCAAATAGAAATAGAATAGGTCAACTTATGAGCATCATAACGGGCAACAAAATAATATTAAAGCAATATAAATACAATCATTAGTATCAGCGTCTGACCTGAATTTCCATGTAAAAACATTATTATAATAAATTAATTAAAGTTTTAACAATTTGGTTCTTTACTTTGGCCAAACCAAAGAGGAAAATTCCCATTGATGGCTAAATTTGACTTCATATTTTCTTTTTCACTTTTGCCAGAAAGTATGTAAATCGCTTCGATAGCATTTGTCAGAGTTTCATTGTATTCCCAAACTAACATCCATGTAGTCTTTTTGATTGTCTACCCTCTCAGGTCCATAATCCTGAATAAAGCAGCCTATAAATTATTCCAATTCCCAAACGTTGGCCTTAGGCAGATGGTTCTCCACTGCAAAACCCTTTTGAGAAATTCTAAGTTAGATTGATGCATTTAAGTTTATAAAAAAGCGTGAAGAGTAAGCAGTAAACAAGGCTGATTGATGTTTAGGACTTAAAGAAACATTTCCTGCAGGTCTCTGGAGGTGGACTGAAGGAGATGGAAGCAGTTCTGTGATTAGGATTGATTCTGCTGAGGCAAAGGCCTGTGTTCACATATCTACATGTCTACATGCACAAACTCTCCTGCAGTTTCCGTACTCGTACTCCTTGTCTTCTGCTTCATCCGGGTCACGGGGGCAGCAGCTGAACCCTGTGAGGAAATTTGAGTAATTTGCTTGAAGAAAAACTGTAACAAAAGTGTCAATGTCATTGCACTAATATCAATCAGATACCAATACTCACTTTGTTGTCGATACTATCCATATTTAGATCAATGCGTCTGACTCCCAGTCCCAGTGTTGTACCTGAACGAGTTCATTGAACGATCGTTCACGAACGATATCATATTTTTGACGAACGTGAACAACTCGTTCACTTTTGCCAAACAAACGGGAAGTTGTGAACGCGGTTATTCTGTCATTTATTGAACTGCACTCTTATGTAGTTCACATTTCGTTCTTATCATGTTGCAAACAACCAAGGTTTCAACAAAAAAAAATACCGGGTACTGCGAAAAATAAAGAAATAAATATTTTGTGTGAAAAAGTTGTGGAGTCCCATCAGGCCTCTCGTCTTTATTCTCATCTTTATTTACCTGAGCTTTATTTACCACTTACACTCTGGAGTTACTTGTAATCCGGAAACTACGGATAATGTTTAATTTTGCAGAATTGCAATTCTGTCTGAGTTAATTCAGTCTTAAGTTAATTGTAGATTGTGAAAACTGTTCAAATGTTTTGCACTATAAATAGGGGAACATTAAACATTTTGCTCTCTAAATATTTTTAAGTAGTATTTTTAAGTAGTTTAAAAACATTTTCTTGCATAGTTATGGTATATTATTGAGTCCTATAAGGCATAAAATGGGATCAAAACACAACATTATCATAGATGTCATTTTTGTATTATTCTGAACACATTTTGGCAACATAAGTTTACAATAATAACACAAAAAAAGAACGAAAAAAGAACGAAAAAGTTCATTTTGGGATCCATGAACTTCTAGTTCATAATTTGGAATAATGAACGATGAACTGAACTAATTCATATTGAGTAACTTGAACTGAACTTTGAACTAGTTCTTATTTAAGGTGAAATTTCCCAACACTGCCCAGCCCTACATTTAAGTAGTTCATTGTCCAGGTACAAAGGCCTATGTGTTTTCACAATGTCCACAGAACCTGATAAGCATTAACATGAGTTCCAAATGATCTGATTGATCCCACTTATAGAGGAACTTGTGGCTAAGGAATTTTTTTTTTATCTAGATATGAAGAAATGTTTATTTTATTATTAGGTCTAATGGGACAAAACATTCCTCTGCATAGTTATTTATGATTTAAAAAAAAAAACTTTTTGACTGTTATACTGAAAAGAAAAATATATTCATTTAAATTTACTTTGTGCTCAGAATGCAATGAAAGTTAAATCTTATATTTTGTCTGGTCTTTAACTCTCATGGGGACCTTAATTTTGGTCCCTATGGTGTCAGAGGTCCCCGTGACATGACTGTGTAAACAGATCAATGTCCCCAGAAAGATAGGACGACACACACACACACACACACACACACACACACACACACACACACACGCACACAGTTTAAAATGACTCATGCACTGGACTGTGGGATTGTGTTGGAAGGTAGATTATTCACACAGAATCAACTACAATTTCATGGGTTTCTAGAAATAATTAGCGTGACATTTATTCAGGCTTTATAATTGGTTAAGACTGCGGACTCTCACCTCCTAATGAAGTTGTCATTGAGCCACTAATGCTGCTGGCTTCCATGACAGCAGGGGAATATTGCAGTGCGGTGCAGAGCGTCCGCATCGTCTGTTGGAGGACAGTGAGGGTGTCCGTGTATGTGGACGGGATTTCAGTTAAATGGTCTCCGTCATTCTGAAACCTGCTCACAATTAGATGAGACAATCTTTCAAAGGTTTACAACATGACATCAGGATTTTAAATAGTCTTTGATTTCATTGGTTTGACAAGATTTTAGGCGACAAATGTATGGTACAATATGATTGGTTAGAGGCTTGTGTTATTTTTTAATGCAGTTTTTTTAAGCGTCACTTATGAGTATCGTAGTCCCATAGAGGGTTAATGTTAAAATGAGCCACATGTTTGTTTGCCGACTATTTACGCCTGTAAAAACTAATGTTGATTAATCCATCATCATGATTAATCTGATTAAATGTTTTACTGCATTTAAATGCAACAGTTGTTTTGTTCAAGTTGTTTTGTGGAAACTGGAATTTCCCCGAGTAATAATAATAATAATAATAATAATAATAGTATACATTTTATTTGAAAGTGGGGCTAATAAAGTAATATCTTACCTTATCACTGCCTACATGAATTATTAGTCCTGTGCTACAGAAGATCCTCTAAGCTACAATGACAGTTGCACAGATGGGAGAAGAAAACAGCTAATTACTTAATGTGACTACATAAATCAGTGACTGGACTGTGGAATATTAGTAGAGAAAGTATGTTCTCCATGTCACATTTTATGAATATATTAAAGTTTTCTTTGTTATTTTTTTCTTTAATCGTGTTTCTTATATATAAACAGTAAAAGTGGCTTCTATTTTTGTGCAGTAGGTTTTAAAGGCTGTAAATTCTTCATATAGAAAAATGTCCAACTCAACTGGCTGCTTATTCCACCACTCACCAAACACTGCATTACCCTGTCACACTCCCAAATCTGGTCGACACTTATGGTGCATTCAAGTGTACTTTGTAAATGCAGTATTTTGTTCTCATTTGTATTACACCCTCCACTAACATAACATAATTTTTACCAGTATTTTTTTTTCAGTTTTCTTGAGTTTCTTCCTGACCTTAACCTTTGACCTAGAACACCCAAAATGTCATCACCTATTCTACATTTTATGAGGATTTTAAAAAGAGAAACTGTTTATTTTGTTTTTATCGTTCCACCATTGAAAGTGTTCTTATGTACAGTACCAATGTCTGATTTACTGGGACCTCAGCAGCTGATAGGAAATCCATGCAATGAATCATACTGTCAATGCAGCACAAAAAATAATCGGTCGTCCATTGCCTTTTCTGGAGGAGATGGTTCGATTCCCACTCTGTCCTAGTCAGGCCGTTGTGTCCTTGGGCAAGGCGGTGGTCAGAGGGGCTGTACGCGTGAAATGGCATCCACGCTTCTGTCAGTCTGCCCCAGGCCAGCTGTGGCTAATGTAGTGTAGTTTACCACCACCAGAGGGAACATGTGAGAGTGAATGAATAATGGATCACTAATGTAAAGCGCTTTGGGTGCCTAATCCATTATTACTATTATTATTATTAGTAGTAGTAGTAGTAGTATTATTACTATCTTAATTAAGTCTAAATATGTAAGATTTATATATTATTCCGAGAACAGCATACAGTATGTATTACTACATGCTGTGAGTGCTTTGCAGTCACTAAGCACAACCAGAATGAATCCATATATAATAAGGGACACTGTAATTTTTGGAGAAAATTAAAGGCTTTTAAGTGTGCCTTATAATCCAGACAATACAGTAATTGCATTAAAAAAATGAATCAGGTTAATCGTGTTGATGAATTAAATTGTGTTAATTGACAAAGGCATAAGTTAAACCCTATATTTTCCCCCTTATTTAGTTTGTTCATTTTAGGCCCTGGTTTTATGTTGTGTGGTCTTCCTCACTGTACTGCATCAGTCTCAGCCTGCAACTGAGCTTCTGTGTATGTGTGGTTTTTCTGTGTGCCTCAGGTGGCCGTGACATTTGCAGTGGGGTCAGAGGTCGGCCTTCACAGCAGCAGTGACTTCACTCAGATGGGCAAACCTTTCCTAATGGGCACCGTGGCTCTGGGTGAGAATCTACTTTGTACTTCCTTCTGGTAGCTTTGTTCCTGTTGTGTCTCTTTGTCGTTTTATCTTTATCTTTTCATCTCCGTGCCCTTCTGAATTCCCTCCTTTTTTTCCTTTGCTCCACCTTCACTGTGGCCAAAATGTCCGTGTACATCAGAAGATACAAAGCTCACAGTTCAGAAACAGACACAAAAAAGGGTGAATTGAAGCTGAATATGAAGTGTCACCAACAAAGACCGCAGTGCTTTTTCCTCTGGAAACACCTGCCAACTTTGGTCTGCATTTATAATCTGAAAAACACATTATCTACTCGTCTTCCATTTACACTTATACAATCAACATCTCCATCAGCAGACACCTGAGGTAGTGCCACACATCAGCCCAGTGTAATTCTGGTTTTAGAGAGTATTTAGTCCACAGGTGTCAAACTCCAGTCCTTGAGGGCCAGTGTCCTGCATGTTTTAGATATTTCCCTCTTCCACCCTTTAACACCTGAGAACTAACAAAATAATTGGTAACATGAGCAAAGTAAGACACAAATGGCAGACAATCAAAGAAAAATACTACAATATTTATAATATCTACAAAAAAATGTAGAAAAATAAACAAAATGACAAATAATGTGGAAAGAAAACTACTATTGAAATTTGGTCCCAGCAATTTTAATTTTGCCTTTAAAATTTTTTTAAATAAAATAAAATAAAATAAAAAATAAACTCTTGCTTTTTGGCACTTTGTCCATGCACAAAACTAAAAGGAAAATGGTTGAATTTTTCTGAATATTTAAACTAAATCATCCATTCAGAACGCATCAGCACTGACACTTAAAGAGTTAATAATCAGCTCCTAATCAGACTGATAATGATGCAATGACCTCCAGGTGTAATGGAAGAAGGAAACTGGCCCTTGAAGACCGCACTTTGATACCCCTGACTTAGACTATTGTGAGACTCTAAATCTGCCCCCTGTGGTGTAGGTAAAATAAATCAAATCAGCTTTATATAGATCTGTGACAGTTAATAACATAGCATACAGAAATAACTTGTTTTTTTCACCTCAATAGGGTTTAGTATTATATAAATTGGTTTTGGAATGCAATATCTAACCCTAAGAAGACAACATATGCAAGAGTAGTGGGGTAAAATAGTTTTAATAATCATTCCTTCATTTATTCAATTAATAATTTACATACAAATAAAATTGTTGTTGAATGAAGCAGCTGTATTTGTATTTCTGTGCACAAGGCCATTGTACTTTGAGGACCAGTGAAGTAAAAACATAAAATAAGATTAACTTACACAGCAAAGCACAAAAATGCCTTCAAGGTTTTCTGATTCACTTTGAGAAATCTGATTTCAAATTGTGTTAGCATCGTAATATCATCTAAAAACTGGCCGGCTTGTGTTGGGTGTTTTTAAAGAAATCACACCGCAGTTTTCAGTCAATTTTCTGCCACACACACACACACACACATACCTCCACCTTTCTGAAAATTTCAGCCTGAGATAAAACAAGTTATAAAAATACTGATGAGGTAGTGTCAAAAATACAAATATATCTAAAATGGAGAGAATAATAACTATGCACTACAATGATTTCACACACATGAGTAAATGTTTATTGCACAATTCTGAGGTAAATGGTACTGCTCAAAGTGCTTTACATTAGCCTCAAATTCACCCATTCATACACACACACACACACACACACACACACACCAGTAGGTTTCTAAGGTTCTGTCAGACCTACTGGGAGCCTAAGTCAGGGTTCAGTGTCTTGCCCAAGGACACTTCGACATGTGAACCACCAACCTCTCAGTCATTGGGTGTCCCACTCTACCAACTGAGCAACAGCCACACAGTTTCACACTTACAGACACTTATTTAAAAGACAAATGGTGGTAGGAAAGAAATAGTTTTTAAACCTGGCAGTTGTACATTTCATTTTCATGATCTGATATTTAATAAAAAAAAAAATTTAAACCACAGCTGATTTTACATCCTGAGTGAAAGTTGTCTTTAATCTTGAAAGTGAAACTAATTGGACATTTATTTTAATCATTTTTGATACTGATTTTTAATATTTTATGATAGTGATCTTGAACTGGACCACCCAGCTTTGAGAACTAAATCAAACAGCCAATATGTTAAAAAAACACACACAAAAAAACCATTAAGTAAGATTAATAATGACCAGCGAAGTGTACCTCTGCTCCATATAGGAGTCAGATGATGCTTAATTGTTTTATTTGACCTATATTTCTAATTCTGATAAATATATCGTGAAATATAGTGGGAGCCTTCATGTATTAAAGGTCATCTGAAAGCGTACGTTCTTATTTTCCTATTTTTCTGTGTCAATATCTGGACAAAGTTTTTAATAAATGTAGATGTAGTATAAAAACTTTGTAGTCCACTGTATCCTGTATGTGCTTGCTGATATGCCAACACCGGTTCGATCACTGCTGCAGATTCACAGTGTGACAAGGCCAGTACCACTGCTTTTATCTCCATTCAGTCTGGGTGAATATCTGCTATATTGTGTTTGTCTCAACAGGAGGGATTGTAAATGTGATGCCACTGCTCTTCTCACAGATCTCACACAACAAGACACAGGTAAGTGTTTTCGTTCTTTTATTTATTTTTTTTCTACTCTGATACAACCCATTCTGTATGCTCTATGCACTCAATTCAAGGTGTTCTGGTTAACTGGAACAGCAGGCGAGTGTAAAAAACAAAACACACTTTTCAACTGAGCATATCTTTACACATCCCTGCTGGTCATATCCAAGAGTTTCTTGCAGGATTAAGGCCAGATTTACTAAGGCAGTCCAGAAAAAGCACCCACATGGGTCACTTTTCAGTTGGTAAATTGTTAAAAGATTCATAAACATATGAACAGATGCAAACAGTTCATTTTAATAATGTTCTACCAAGACCAGATTTACATGTTTTTCCATGGAAACAGCAAGACAGACTAAAGAGAGGCCACAGAGAATGTTCTGTGGTGAAACTGAAGGAGTTAGTGGATGAATGGGATTTAGTCTGAAATCTGAAATAGAGACTCAAATGCTTTAACCCTTTGTTGGTCACACTACAAAAAAAATCACAATATTTTTTTTTTGCCTTTTTCCACCTCACAGGGACTATTATAACATGAAACAGATTTTATTTTAACTGACCCTAAATGTAACTAAAGTATTAAAACTCAAACATTACTCCTTCTTCAATCTTACCAACATAAGTTACAATTTGGTTCATATTAGATGTATTAGCTCTTTGTGTTTGTATCATTAGTGTACTGGTTGTCAAATTTCTTTCTGTGATGTTCCCCCTTCGAAATATATTTTTAGTCCAGAACCCCCTGACATGGGCAAAACATTTTTGTAAGTTTTTATCTCACAATTTTGACTTTTTATCTCATGATTTTGACTTTGTATTTCATGATTTCACCACTGACATCACAAAAAAGTTTGAGAACCACTGTTAATTAAAGTTAATTAAATGGGGGAAAAAAATCACACTTTCCTGCAATTTTGTGTCCAAAAGAAAAGATCATAGCAGAGGTGTTGTCACATTTATGGTCTTCTTCCTTGGTGGTATACTAGCATGAACTAGCCTGAATATGACCAAGACGTTTGGTGTCAAAGAACTCAAATTTAGCTTCGATATCAGGGTTCAAAGTTACCTCTACCAAACGGTTGAGCTGACCAACAATGGGTTATAACCAAAGCATATAACAGGGGTTCTCAAACAATAGGTGCTTTCCCACTGTAGGAACCATTTGTAGTTCCTATAACCTTTTTAGTTCCTGGAACCTTTTTTCACCCTTTCCCACAGCATAGGAACTACATAATTCCTGGAATCTTTTTAGTTGCTCCTGGCAGGCAGGGTCTTTTTTAGTTCTCCAGGAACTATATAACGAAGGTGATTGGTAGAGCCCATACCATCCCTGTTTCCGCATTTCCTCATCTTGCAGTTCCGTTATCTTTAAAACCATCTGTGTAGCATCAGCTGTGATGCTAATTTAACCAGGTGTGTTGGAAGAGGGAAATATCTAAAACATGCAGATTAATGGCCCTCGAGGACACCCCTGCTATAGATATATGTTTGTTTAATCTTTGTCATCTAAAGATAATCCAAATCTAATGGATCTACTTAACTTTATTTCATGAAGATATAACATGTCACATGTCATGTGTCTTAAATTCAGATCCTGTGGTTTCGTAGAGCTGTACTCGGAGGCTTGACGACCTGCACTCTGCTCAACATCCTGTGGTGAGTTCAATGGTCTAAGTCCAACTATTAACAACACTAACTGGACAGAACATAGGTGATCTGTGGTTTCACTGTGGTTGATTTCAGCCTGAAAACAGACTCTAACTTGTGGAGCTATAATGTAAACCAGGGGTCTCCAAACTATTCCACAGAGGGCCAGTGTGGGTGCAGGTTTTTGTTCCAACCAACCAAGAGTTCACACTTTGACCAATCGACTCTAAAGACGGAGATCAGTTGATTAATTTATTCAAGTCTGGTGTGCTTCTGCATGGTTGGAACAAAAGCCTGCAGCCACACCGGCCCTTTGTGGAATAGTTTGGAGACCCCTGCTGTAAACTATCAGCTGATGACGTGACGATTCTAAGACCACTGCTTATTATGACATTTGGTCAAAATAAAACAGAGCTGTTGAAGAAGGAATGTGATGGTATAATATAATACTTACTAATAGTTTATTAATCTTGCCCAACATTGGTTGGGGGACATTATTGTAATCAGTGTATGTGCGTGTCTGTTTTTTGTCTTTTTTTGCCCCCCTTCTCAGTGAATCATGACAGGAAAAAACAGAACATATCAGCCATAGCAACAAGGCTGATACTGATACAAGAAAAAAACTGAAATATGAAGCCAATATGTGGACTGGCTGATATATCTGTCTATCATGGATGATAGATGGTTTACAGTGTGTTGTTGTAGCACTATTAAAGTGTCGCCCATGTTCAGTGGAACTACATTGATCCATGTAATGAATCACAAACGTCTGATAATGAGCTTTCATAAGTAACTCTTTTAGATGATGTAGATCACTGTGGAAGTGTCTAGAAGGACCAGATCCTCTGAGAGCTGAAGCAGGAGTTTGTGCAGCAGCAGACGCTGGTGGAGTTAATCTGGCTCAGTGTGTAAGGAGGCCATCTGGAATAGTAACGGTCTGCTGAGGACTGGAGATTCACTGAAAATTGAAAGTTATTTTGCAGCTGAAGGGTCTTAGGCAGGTGCATTTCAGGGATAGCAGACCGCTTAAGGTGTGAGAGCAACAACACTTTTCCTCCAAATTCTGCACCTGTAAAATGTGATGAGATGTGACCTGTAGTATTTTTATTTATAGGTATTTGAGTTTTTAAACAAGCTGTGTGTCTTGTTGTTATTTTTTGTTTAGTTTTTGTTCAATGTGTGGCTCTGATTTTTGGTCTGCAGCTTTTATACTAAACTTTATATTAATTATATATATTAATTAATATTCATACTTTTTGTGCATTTATTGTTTTTTTAGTGTAGTTTTAGTGTATTTCTAGTGCAATTTGGTTCATTTTTAGTGCATTGATTGTTTATAGTGCAGTTTTAATGTATTTCTAGTGCAATTTGGTTCATTTTTAGTGCATTTTATTGCTTTTAGTGCAGTATAGTGTATTTGTATGTGCACTTTATTTCTTAGTGCATTTTATCGTATTTTGTTTTATTAAAAGCCAAAATTATGAGATAAAATGTCAAAACTATGAGACAAAATGTCAAAATTATGAGATAAAGTTAAAATTTGCAGTCAAGAGAACTTTAAGGTAATTTTTCTCAGTTTGGTGCTCTGTGCAGTTACTGCCTTTTTACTTTGTAGGGCAGTGTTGCACAGCTGCATGAGACAGTTTTTTGCAAACCCATGACAAATTCCACTAAGCTACATGTAACAATTGGTTGTGTCTGACCTTTAGTGTACTTTGCTGATCAGCTTCTGGCAAAACAACTTAGAACAGCTCCACACAATAAGTCTTTCTCCTTTGGGATTCTTCACTGAGATTTATGAGCTCCAGGCGGCGTTTTTTGTTGCGTGTCCAACCCACACACCAGATTATAAAAGCAGCATTGCGTGTCAAAGCAGTGCCCTATAATGCCAGGGTTTTTTTCCACAGGGGAGCTCCATTTATCGATTCATGATTATTTTTTAGTCACAGGTTTTGCTACTTGCACAAGAAAAATTAATGTCAAGCTAAAATATTGTAATGTTAACTATGATAACCAGGCCTAAAATACAAATGCAGTAAAAGTACACACTTTTGTTTTCCGCTATTTTGCAAAAACACTGCACACTGTTACTCTGTTATTCTCTCATTTCTAGTCAAAATATCTGATCACACTTAAAATAAGATATAATTACCTAAAGAGTAACTTGCAATTGAAATATAAAGTTATTTTCAGACAATCAAGTAATCTTACTCAGACAATTTCTCCTTATTCCACTGGCTTTTTTTCCTCCTCGAATTTAACAACAAAATGATTAAAATCTTGAATATACCTCTTTTACCTCTGCTGATATATGTGGGTTTTTTATATCGTCTTTTCTTTTATTGTCTTTTAGTTTGTTTTTAATGATATGGTGCTGATGAGATGCTGCTAAATTGAATTTCATTGTATTTACAATGACAATAAAGTGTTATTCTATTCTGTAGTTCACTATTTTTCACATGAATTTGTATGGGTTCACCATCTTTACTCTGGTGCACCCACCCAACAGTAGCTGCGTTTCCATTACCCTTGGAAATTCACAAAATGTAAATATCAATATATAAAACTGGTAATGGAAACAACTGAATATCATGAAAAAAAACAAAAACTCAAATATTGATAAAAAGTTTTCACGCTTTCATGAGGTGGTTTTACAGACATTTCAGTATTCTAATTTATCGCAAAAGCACGTTGGAAAAAAATGTTCTGCAATTATATGTCAGAGGATGTGACGTATATGGTCACATGATCACTTCTCTCATAGTGAAAATGGTGTTCAATACGCAAATATACTTTGTCGAAATTTTAAGAATATCGCTGTTGTTTTTCGCAAAACAACAGCGAGTCCTGTGTGTGTCCTGTGAGTCGAGTTATGGTCTGGTTTTGGTTAAAGCGAAAGTAGTCCCGGCAGGTTTCCTGGGGTCAAAAACATAAAACGTGTCTTCTCAAAATAGTATGTATTTGAATGAGTGATTTATTTGCATAACAAAACCGTCACGGAACAAAACCTCACACCTCATAATTGCTTGGAGCTACTTTCTCTCAATAGCGATCAATGTGTGTTGCCACTGCTAACAGCTGTGCACCCTAGCAAACTACTTTCATCAGTTGTTCGGCAGTGTTTACGGCTGCTATGTGCAGGCGCACGTTGACACACATTTAATTTTTTTGATGCCAGGAAACCTGTCGGGACTACTTTCATTTTAACCAAAACTGGACCAGAACTCGACTCACAGGGCACTGTCGGGGGTAAGTCACTGTGGGTGCACCAGAGTAAAGATGCTAATTCTATACAAATTCATGTGAAAAATCGTGAACTATCCCTTTAAGTTAAAAAAAAATCTGCCAGTGGAACAAGTGAAAATTATAATAGTAAGATTTCTTGATTTTCAAGATTTAGTAACAGTTCACATATACCACTGAGAAGTAATCATTTGGTGATTGTGTCCTTTTTTAAGATATTCTGAATACAAATGAGGAAAAATACACTTGGTGACATGTAGATTTGTTTCCAGTGTACACACTTTGAGTTATTCAATACAGAATGAGCAAGAATTGACTTTTTAAAGTGAATAACTACCGGTAGTTGAACACCAAGTGTGTATGAGACTTATCGGAACATAACCTCACAGAGAACAATGATCAGGACCAGGCAGTAGATGCAGATGTATGAGACAATATCAGGTCATAGTTTCCTTGTTTTATATCCAGGGGTGACATTGCATATAATGAGAATGAACTGATATGAACTTAACAGAAGGCAGGATCTATACATTTTCTTCTCATCCTTTACAGCCTAGTTTTTGTTTGTCAATGCAGTGTTATTTTACTATAACAATATTCTTTGAGTTTAGAATATTGTATTATTGTACTGTAGTGTTACTTTGGATTAATTTTCTTTCAAAACTCCTACAGTAGAAAAGAAGGACAACTATGGAGGCCTGTATACGTTTCTGAAGTTTTTTTTTTATTTTAAGTTTTATTTTGATGCTTTCAAACAGCCTGAGAGTGAACGAAAGTGTCATTCAGTCACATTTTAATCAACAACACAGTGATGTATGTTATACAGAAAACTACTCTTTTTATGCTAAGAGTCATTGACATGGTACATATTTGTGGCCAAAATGCCATTTTTCTAGCATCATAAGTAATTTAAGTGTTTAATTTTGATATAAAAGTAAGATGTTTTATCTCCAAATGTAGTTGTATTGTTAAACTTTTTACGACTTTTATTCTCTGATGGTAGAGTTTAAATCCTTCAGAATGGTATATTGGATGTTGTAGATTTTTTGGAAGAATTTGCCTCATGTGGTTTCATTTTGAGACACAAGTTAGTTTAGCTCCAAGGATTGGGTTTATGTACAGTATAGAGAGCTTTGACACAATAATATTTAGTACATTTCTGCCAAGAAACGATAAACAAAAGCACCTTCTAAATAACTTTTAAAGTTGCAACACTGAACTATTCTCATCAAGTCTGGATCCAGAAATGCGTTTTTGTGGCACTGTGATAAATAGTATTTAAAACGTGGATCCAGTATGCGCTAACTAAACTGAACTAAATGCAGTTATTTGTAACCTACACTTTTTAAAAGTAAATTGTCACCTGCAGTAGATCATGATTGGAAATGTTTTAAAGGTAGGTAGGGTAGGAGATCCTGGAGAAATGGTTAAAGCAAAGTAAATTTTTAAAATACACAATTCAAAAGTCCAAACCCCTTTCTTCTAACTTCCGCCAAAGACACAGTCACTACCAAAACACTCAATGTTTGTTTTCGAGGCACAAGCTGCAGTTTTTGTTAACACATTTTATGAGCAAAGTTCTGACAGTCCAAAATGAAAGCAGTGTGTAATTATTTCAATTATTTTTTTCAGAATTTCAAATTTTTAAAAATTCTTTAAACAAAGCAAATTTTGGTCTTTTTCTCAAGACGATTCTTGAAAAGAGAGGGGGGGGTAGTCATGTTATAATCAGGGTCGTTCTAGATTTGGGTCAATAAAGTATGAAGCAATTAATGTCTGACCTAAACAAAAGGTACAAAAACTGCACAAAGTTCTAAAATTGTTTAACTCATTTTCCATCACAGAAATGTTAACCTTACCCTGAAAATTGAAAAAAAAACCTTAAGACAAGGGAAAGTTTTTTACCTGGGTAATTTAGGTGGAAGCACACAAACCACTGCTGGATAAGTAATAGAAATAGTAAGACATACCGGACATTTGCCCAGTGGGCTGCGAGGCCTCAGTGCCCCCCCCCCCCTCCCCCTTTCTCAGACGTCACTGCATGTGAGGTTCCTCTTTCAGAAAGACTCATAGATCACAGGACTCTATGGTGGTGTCCAAAACCAAACCCTTACTTTTTCATGGGTAAACAGTTCCTGTTAATTGAAGTTACTGCGAATGTCAGTGTAAAAGGGTCTGTTGTAATTGTGTAGTCTATTCAATCAGTAAATAATCTGGAAAAAAGAGTCAGCCAGTTTGTGTGACATTCAGGTAGCTGTAGGGGGAATGAGGCCCTGAGACACCCATCCATCCACCCCCGACTGAGCTGTTATCAGCAGTGCAACTTAAGCCTTCAACAAAAGGTGAAGGGCTCTTCTATCTTCTCCTGTACAGTGTCTGAGGCTTACTCCCAGAAGAAACTCGCCCCCGCTGAGCTGAGTCTGTAACTGTGGGCAGTAAACCCACTGCTATCACTTCCAACTGCCCTGTCTGCCTCACCTATGGCACTGCTAAAGCCGGTGTGCTGTTTTCATTTGGCCCTCTATGCTAAAGCCATCCCTACCATGGGAGACCATTGTCCACTCACTGGCCTTTCATTGGTTTGTGTAAAACACAACTTTGAAGGATATTTAGGGGTCATTTACATGAGGACGATTGCAGCTAATTTCATTTACACAAAGCCGATGTTGTCAAGGTATGAATACGCACAAATCTGAAGACTCCTTCCAGAGTGCAGCGTTTTGAAGACGTGCAGGGTCGCATCTCCATCTAAATGGAAAGAAACGCTCATGTTCACGTTGCGTGCGTCTTTACGTCACATACACTTTCAGGTTACATTTATATGCCGATCAGGTGAAGCAATAAAAATGTGGGACAACCTGGATCCCACAGATCTTCCAGCTGCAATAGCATTAGCATTAGCAGCTCTAGTAAATGTACAAGAATAATTTCAGCTATTGTACAGGCATTACACACATACCATAGCAGAAAAAGAGATGGGTGGACAATTACATACGTCAACAACAGAAAAGGACATATGGACAGGTCTATCACAGTACCACATAGCCAGCCTGGCAGGACTATCCAATCATATTTCGCCTACTGTTGCATCTCCCCAGAAACAAGGATGTCCTCCTGAATACACTTGTCTAAATTCAAATGAAAAACTGAAGACAAGACGACACTTTTGCGTCTTCTGTTTTCATCACCTCTGTATAAATGTAGCCTTAGAGATGGAGGCTGTTTTGTTTGCGTCACAGGAATTATTCCTGGCCTTTCTGTGTGGAGTTTGCATGTTTCTCTCCCCATGTCTGGATGAGTTTCCTCTGGGTGTTTCCCCCATCACCCAATAATGTGTTAGGTCAGGTGATTCTGACTATTAGCCTGGTTCTACAGCTGGAGGTGGGTCCCCAAGCGCCACCCACTGCTCCTTATAGGTGCCCCAATGGCATCAAGGATGGGTTAAATGCAGAGAACAAATTTCATTGTACAGTGTATAATGACAAATTAAGTTCTTTACCTTTTACTTTTTACTTTTTATCTTTTATCCTCCATTACTTATTTGTTTTCTTGGATTTTCAATTGAGTTGCAATGGCAGTTGACAGCTGTGTTTTTTGTTTGAAGCCACACAACTAATACTACTAGACACGACTATGCAATTGATGAAGGTTAGCCCGAGGATTGTAAGTACTGCATTTTTCCTCCTCTGACACCACATTCTTTAATATAATGTGTCTCTCATCTACAGACATGTGGTTGATGACGAGAAATGTCATACCGGAATAAATCTGAAAGGCAGTTCAGCACACACTGACAAGTATTTTATCACAATCATCATGTTTTATACCTCTGCTGAGAGTCTGTACTGTGTTTTGCTTCACTTGTAGATGTACTGTGCTGTTTGTTCATTTACATAAACAGAGAAGTACATGGACTCCATCTTGAAATCAAACTGATTAGGGCTGAATAATATTGGGGAAAAAAACCCTCATTGTGATTTTTTTTTTTTTAACCCTGTGATATAGTGTAATATGAATAATACTCAGAAGGATATAACAACTGGTCAAATAAATTACTTGTTTCATCTCCTTGTGGCAACAATTGCAAAAGCACTGTCACCACAGAACACATGCGGATAACTGATGTTGCTTTTATTTTTGGCACAGAGTCTTCACTTACGGTAATTTTCTCTTGTTTGTTGCCCCCCCAATGTTGCCACTAGCGAATCACTCTAAACTGATTAAGAACGATTGTGATTGGTGGATAACTGGGTACAGTGTGTGTCAGGTTCCCTGGAAATTAGATGAGTTAATTTGCCTCCGAAATAGCAGGACTTGCGATATGACTATGATGCAGACATGTATTGCAATTTTGATGTTCAAGCAATATGTTAAGCAGTTTGTGATCTGTAAATTGTAATTTTCATGTGTAAATGATACATAATGTTAAAACTGCATGTAATTTTCTTAGTTATTCACATTGTTTTAAAGAATGTAAACATTTTCACCACATAACTTTAATTTCTTTACATAGAGGAAACTTTGGAGTTGACATTTCACTGTTCCGGCGCTCTCAGATTAAATGTGGCCCCTGAGCTGAAATGAGTTTGACACCCCTGCTCTTGTATGTTTGTCTTAACCTTGTACTGTAATGTCTTCCTATGCCCACCAGAAATTCTAACTGCAGCTCTGTTAGACTAGTGTGCAGAGCTGCACTATCGTACTTGTATGAGCATTGTGATTTTACCAGATGCTCTCAATGGATGCAATAATTACTGCAGCCAGTCAAACACATTCTTTGGCAGAGCAATGTTTTGTTTCACCAGAGTCTGGTCTTCTCCTTTTGCCAAGTGTTTTAATTTCGATTTTAAGACATCTTTGAGAGCCTGGTAAATTATTAACTTGGAGTTCTATGGTGTTTGAATGACTAAGACTGTAGAAGCAATTAAATACGAACGAAGAGAAGAATTTAGCCATTGTCTGAAAGATTCATTGCCTCCTCTTCATCACATATCTTTCAGTCCCTCCCCCTTCCGCAAGACTCCCAGAGATCATAAACCTTTTATATAATCTGAAAGCTCAAACCTGTGAGTGAACTCGTAAAGAGATGTAATGGATTTACTTGTTCCTCAAAAAGCTACAGATCGGCACAGTTTTTTAATTGAAGAGGTTTAAAGTTGTGAAGGCATTCACTGCAGAGATGCAAATCCTCTCCCGGTCTTCACCCCCCCCTCTTCCTCTCTCCCCTCTTTTTTTTGGGGGTCTGTTCCTTGCTTGACATCCCGGTAAGCAATCTCCTGTGCCTCCATTTTTCAGACCATAATTTTGATTGATAATTATCGTTGGGGACATAATTCTGTTGAGCCACCCGGCAGAGTGAAAGACTAGTAGAATAAAATAGAAATGGTATGTTGTTGGGTGCATTCAAGCGTAGCTACAACAAATGAATGGATAAATCTCTCGGAGCTGCACTCTACACTGCCGGCTCAAAGAGACCGGCATCCACTGCCGTAGATGGACGAGAAAACTTACTTGTCCATGACTTGCTTTTTCTCCCTCTGCAGATGAACTTAATGGCCTTTGGTTTCAAACAAAGAAGTTGTATTTCATCCTCAGTTGCCTGGTTTTAAGTTTTTGAATAAACCTTCAAAAGACTCACTTTTGCACCCCATAGGATTATACCACAGGTTTTAATCACCTTCAGTCTCAGCTTTAACATCAGATCTGCAGGATTCACAAATACAAGGTGCCAGAAACACCTGAGAAAACCTGCCTCTTCGAGTGTCATGTTACAAAAGAAATTCAAGTGCAAGTTCAGAAATCCATGGCCGCAGGAGCTCGAATACGACAACACTCCCCCTTTTCAAATCCAACCTTAAACCTTTTTTTTTTTTTTTTTTTTTTTGTTTAGAATCACTTTCTTGATGCAACCATGTCTTGATGCAACCACTGTCCATTTTTAACCTACCTTTTCACACCATTTTATAGTTCCCTGTGCAGTGTCTTGGTGCCAAGAAAGGTACCTATAAAGGAAAGATATTAGCTCCACGAAGGAGGTCATGTTCTGCCTCACATTTGTTTGTCAGCAGATAACTCAAAACGTTATGGATGGATAATGATGTAACTTTCAGAGATTATTTATAATGAGTCAAGGAAGAAACCATTACATTTTGAGCTATAAAGGTCAAGGTCACCAGCTAAAATACATCAGCGGTGATATCTCAGAATCCAGACCAGATAGTATCAGATGGTTTATTTTTTATTTTTTATTTTTTTTAAATTCACTTAGTCTTACCTTCGGACATTGGATGAGATAACACCGATAGGGTCGATGACATCACGACATCAAGCGAATGGTATATTTGCAAAATTTATTACCTATATTATGAAGCAGAATTATTGACATCTTTGGTTAAATCCGACAATATGTTGTGCGTCATACTTACCTCCACCAAGGAGTATTAAATTTGGGTCCATTTGTCAGCAGGATGATGCAAAAAGTTCTGAACGGATTTTGATGAAACTTTCAGGAATGATAAATAATGGGTCAAGGAAGAACCTATTTGATTTTGAGCAATGAAGGTCAGAGGTCAAGATCACACTAAAGGTCAACATCTAAAACACGTCAGTGGTAATATTTCAGGATTCAGACAAGATACAATCTGGTGTTTTTATCAGGATTGGTGAAGAGGAGAGAGGACTCCAATGCTCAGTTTTGAAGGTAAAAAATAATTTAGTAACAAACAAGGCAAAATCATGACAGAGACAGAAAACAAAACCTGGGGGGTAGATCAGCCAGTGTTCATGGTGGTGAATGAAATGTCCAGGTTACGGTGCCAGTGGAAATCAGCAGCATGTCCAGGTCATGGAGATGACAAACTGAATGGTCCTGCGGCAGCAACTGCACGCTTCACTGCTTATGTAGGTGCAGATCAGCAACGGCTTGCAGCTGCGCGGTGTGAGCCAGGTGATCTGGAGTGGATCTGGGGCAAAGGTTGGGACAGGAGAGGTGAAGATCTGGGGGAAAGGTTGTGGCAGGTTGGGACTGATTTTTTGCCTTCATGTGCCTTCAGACATCAGATGGGTCAACACCTATGGCACGTGATTACGTGATGTTTTGACGTCACGTGACCTTGGTGGAGGTCTGGTGTTTCTGAATGCCTTGTTATTATTATTGTTAGTGAATAGTTTCAATTGTTTCTTGCTGTGTGGAATTCTGAAAAAAAGACAGAGTGAAGGTTTTGTTCAGGTTTGGTATGTAAAAAAAATGGCCTTTTTGTGATGGAGTACACTTCAAAGTTCTTCAGGGTGAAGAGAGTAATTCTGGAAAGATTAACAGATTCATGAGACTGAATCACTTGGGTTTTACAGATTTGATGAAAGTCATACTCAGTCCTAAAATGTACAGATGTTTAATGTGTCAGAAAATCTTCTCATAATTGGATTTAAAAATTTCAATGTGTGTATAAAAATATTTAAGTGACATACTATTTTCCTCATCATCATCATTCTTATAAATTAATTTCAAAAACTGCCACCTCAAGAAAAATACATTTAGTATGTAATAGTATACTAAATGTATTTTTCTTGAGGTGGCAGTTTTTGAAATGAATTTATAAGAATGATGATGGGTGCAATGCAAAACATGTATTTTTAGCCTTCAAAAGGGCTCTAAAGGCTTCAGCGGTACCTAAGTGAGCTCTAGCTATAGGCCACACAGGCGGAGGCCTAGACAGAGGCCAAATGAGGCCTCTGAAAGCTTCTGACGGATTCTAAAGCCTCTAAAGGTTTCTGAAGGCTTCACTGGTACCCCGGTGAGCTCTACTTATAGGCCACACAGGCAGGTGCTTAGAGGAAGGCTAATAAAAGATCAAGAAGGCTTCTAAACTATTTTAAAGCCTCTAAAGGTTTCTGAAGGCTTCGGGGGTACCTAGGTGAGATCTACACAGGCGAGGGCCTAGAGGAAGGCTAATAAAGGCTCCAGAAGGCTCCAGAAGGCTTCTAAACTATTTTAAAAACTCTAAAGTTTTCTGAAGGCTTCGGGGCTCTACTTCTAGGCCACACAGGCAGGGGCCTAGAGGAAGGCTAATCAAGGCTCCAGAAGGCTTCTAAATGATATTAAAGCCTTAAAAAGGTTCTAAAGGGTTCTAAAGGATTCAGGGGTAGCTCTACCTATAGGCCACACAGGCTGGGGCCTAGAGGAAGGCTAATAAAGGCTCCAGAAGGCTTCTAAAGGATTTTAAAGCCTCTAAAGGCTTCTGAAGGCTTCAGGGGTACCCAGGTGAGCTCCACTAATAGGCCACACAGGCAGGGGCCTAGAGGAAGGGTAATAAAGGCTCCAAAAGGCTTCTAAAGGATTTTAAAGCCTCTAAAGGTTTCTGAAGGCTTCGGGGGTACCTAGGTGGGCTCTACTTATAGGCCACACAGGCTGGGGCCTAGAGGAAGGCTAATAAAGGCTCCAGAAGGCTTCTAAAGGATTTTAAAGCCTCTAAAGGTTTCTGAAGGCTTCAGTGGTACCTAGGTGAGGTCTACTTATAGGCCACACAGGCGAGGGCCTCGAGGAAGGCTAATAAAGGCTCCAGAAGGCTTCTAAATGATATTAAAGCCTTAAAAAGGTTCTAAAGGGTTCTAAAGGATTCAGGGGTAGCTCTACCTATAGGTCACGCAGACAGGGGCCTAGACGAAGGCTAACCAAGGCTCCAGAAGGCTTCTAAATGATATTAAAGCCTTAAAAAGGTTCTAAAGGGTTCTAAAGGCTTCAGGGGTAGCTCTACTCATAGGCCACACAGGCGGGGGCCTAGAGGAAGGCTAATGAAGGCACCAGAAGGCTTCTAAAGGATTTTAAAGCCTCTAAAGGTTTCTGAAGGCTTCAGGGGTACCAAGGTGAGCTCCACTAATAGGCCACACAGGCAGGGGCCTAGAGGAAGGGTAATAAAGGCTCCAAAAGGCTTCTAAAGGATTTTAAAGCCTTAAAAAGGTTCTGAAGGCTTCGGGGGTACCTAGGTGAGCTCTACTTATAGGCCACACAGGCAGGGGCCTAGAGGAAGGCTAATCAAGGCTCCAGAAGGCTTCTAAATGATATTAAAGCCTTAAAAAGGTTCTAAAGGGTTCTAAAGGATTCAGGGGTAGCTCTACCTATAGGCCACACAGGCTGGGGCCTAGAGGAAGGCTAATAAAGGCTCCAGAAGGCTTCTAAAGGATTTTAAAGCCTCTAAAGGCTTCTGAAGGCTTCAGGGGTACCCAGGTGAGCTCCACTAATAGGCCACACAGGCAGGGGCCTAGAGGAAGGGTAATAAAGGCTCCAGAAGGCTTCTAAATTATTTTAAAGCCTCTAAAGGTTTCTGAAGGCTTCAGGGGTACCCAGGTGAGCTCCACTAATAGGCCACACAGGCTGGGGCCTAGAGGAAGGCTAATAAAGGCTCCAGAAGGCTTCTAAAGGATTTTAAAGCCTCTAAAGGTTTCTGAAGGCTTCAGTGGTACCTAGGTGAGGTCTACTTATAGGCCACACAGGCGAGGGCCTAGAGGAAGGCTAATAAAGGCTCCAGAAGGCTTCTAAATGATATTAAAGCCTTAAAAAGGTTCTAAAGGGTTCTAAAGGATTCAGGGGTAGCTCTACCTATAGGTCACGCAGACAGGGGCCTAGACGAAGGCTAATCAAGGCTCCAGAAGGCTTCTAAATGATATTAAAGCCTCTAAAGGTTTCTGAAGGCTTCAGGGGTACCCAGGTGAGCTCCACTAATAGGCCACACAGGCGGGGGCCTAGAGGAAGGGTAATAAAGGCTCCAAAAGGCTTCTAAAGGATTTTAAAGCCTCTAAAGGTTTCTGAAGGCTTCAGGGGTACCCAGGTGAGCTCCACTAATAGGCCACACAGGCAGGGGCCTAGAGGAAGGGTAATAAAGGCTCCAAAAGGCTTCTAAAGGATTTTAAAGCCTTAAAAAGGTTCTGAAGGCTTCGGGGGTACCTAGGTGAGCTCTACTTATAGGCCACACAGGCAGGGGCCTAGAGGAAGGCTAATCAAGGCTCCAGAAGGCTTCTAAATGATATTAAAGCCTTAAAAAGGTTCTAAAGGGTTCTAAAGGATTCAGGGGTAGCTCTACCTATAGGCCACACAGGCTGGGGCCTAGAGGAAGGCTAATAAAGGCTCCAGAAGGCTTCTAAAGGATTTTAAAGCCTCTAAAGGCTTCTGAAGGCTTCAGGGGTACCCAGGTGAGCTCCACTAATAGGCCACACAGGCAGGGGCCTAGAGGAAGGGTAATAAAGGCTCCAAAAGGCTTCTAAAGGATTTTAAAGCCTCTAAAGGTTTCTGAAGGCTTCGGGGGTACCTAGGTGGGCTCTACTTATAGGCCACACAGGCTGGGGCCTAGAGGAAGGCTAATAAAGGCTCCAGAAGGCTTCTAAAGGATTTTAAAGCCTCTAAAGGCTTCTGAAGGCTTCAGGGGTACCCAGGTGAGCTCCACTAATAGGACACACAGGCAGGGGCCTAGAGGAAGGGTAATAAAGGCTCCAAAAGGCTTCTAAAGGATTTTAAAGCCTCTAAAGGTTTCCGAAGGCTTCGGGGGTACCTAGGTGGGCTCTACTTATAGGCCACACAGGCAGGGGCCTAGAGGAAGGCTAATAAAGGCTCCAGAAGGCTTCTAAACTATTTTAAAGCCTCTAAAGTTTTCTGAAGGCTTCGGGGGTACCTAGGTGGGCTCTACTTATAGGCCACATAGGCAGGGGCCTAGAGGAAGGCTAATCAAGGCTCAAGAAGGCTTCTAAATTATTTTAAAGCCTCTAAAGGTTTCTGAAGGCTTCAGGGGTACCCAGGTGAGCTCCACTAATAGGCCACACAGGCAGGGGCCTCGAGGAAGGCTAATCAAGGCTCCAGAAGGCTTCTAAATGATATTAAAGCCTTAAAAAGGTTATAAAGGGTTCTAAAGACTTCAGGGGTAGCTCTACTCATAGGCCACACAGGCAGGGGCCTAGAGGAAGGCTAATCAAGGCTCCAGAAAGCTTCTAAATTATATTAAAGCCTTAAAAAGGTTCTAAAGGGTTCTGAAGGATTCAGGGGTAGCTCTACCTATAGGCCACACAGGCTGGGGCCTAGAGGAAGGCTAATAAAGGCTCCAGAAGGCTTCTAAAGGATTTTAAAGCCTCTAAAGGCTTCTGAAGGCTTCAGGGGTACCCAGGTGAGCTCCACTAATAGGCCACACAGGCAGGGGCCTAGAGGAAGGGTAATAAAGGCTCCAAAAGGCTTCTAAAGGATTTTAAAGCCTCTAAAGGTTTCTGAAGGCTTCGGGGGTACCTAGGTGGGCTCTACTTATAGGCCACACAGGCTGGGGCCTAGAGGAAGGCTAATAAAGGCTCCAGAAGGCTTCTAAAGGATTTTAAAGCCTCTAAAGGTTTCTGAAGGCTTCAGTGGTACCTAGGTGAGGTCTACTTATAGGCCACACAGGCGAGGGCCTAGAGGAAGGCTAATAAAGGCTCCAGAAGGCTTCTAAATGATATTAAAGCCTTAAAAAGGTTCTAAAGGGTTCTAAAGGATTCAGGGGTAGCTCTACCTATAGGTCACGCAGACAGGGGCCTAGACGAAGGCTAATCAAGGCTCCAGAAGGCTTCTAAATGATATTAAAGCCTTAAAAAGGTTCTAAAGGGTTCTAAAGGCTTCAGGGGTAGCTCTACTCATAGGCCACACAGGAGGGGGCCTAGAGGAAGGCTAATGAAGGCACCAGAAGGCTTCTAAAGGATTTTAAAGCCTCTAAAGGTTTCTGAAGGCTTCAGGGGTACCCAGGTGAGCTCCACTAATAGGCCACACAGGCAGGGGCCTAGAGGAAGGGTAATAAAGGCTCCAAAAGGCTTCTAAAGGATTTTAAAGCCTTAAAAAGGTTCTGAAGGCTTCGGGGGTACCTAGGTGAGCTCTACTTATAGGCCACACAGGCAGGGGCCTAGAGGAAGGCTAATCAAGGCTCCAGAAGGCTTCTAAATGATATTAAAGCCTTAAAAAGGTTCTAAAGGGTTCTAAAGGATTCAGGGGTAGCTCTACCTATAGGCCACACAGGCTGGGGCCTAGAGGAAGGCTAATAAAGGCTCCAGAAGGCTTCTAAAGGATTTTAAAGCCTCTAAAGGCTTCTGAAGGCTTCAGGGGTACCCAGGTGAGCTCCACTAATAGGCCACACAGGCAGGGGCCTAGAGGAAGGGTAATAAAGGCTCCAAAAGGCTTCTAAAGGATTTTAAAGCCTCTAAAGGTTTCTGAAGGCTTCGGGGGTACCTAGGTGGGCTCTACTTATAGGCCACACAGGCTGGGGCCTAGAGGAAGGCTAATAAAGGCTCCAGAAGGCTTCTAAAGGATTTTAAAGCCTCTAAAGGTTTCTGAAGGCTTCAGTGGTACCTAGGTGAGGTCTACTTATAGGCCACACAGGCGAGGGCCTAGAGGAAGGCTAATAAAGGCTCCAGAAGGCTTCTAAATGATATTAAAGCCTTAAAAAGGTTCTAAAGGGTTCTAAAGGATTCAGGGGTAGCTCTACCTATAGGTCACGCAGACAGGGGCCTAGACGAAGGCTAATCAAGGCTCCAGAAGGCTTCTAAATGATATTAAAGCCTTAAAAAGGTTCTAAAGGGTTCTAAAGGCTTCAGGGGTAGCTCTACTCATAGGCCACACAGGAGGGGGCCTAGAGGAAGGCTAATGAAGGCACCAGAAGGCTTCTAAAGGATTTTAAAGCCTCTAAAGGTTTCTGAAGGCTTCAGGGGTACCCAGGTGAGCTCCACTAATAGGCCACACAGGCAGGGGCCTAGAGGAAGGGTAATAAAGGCTCCAAAAGGCTTCTAAAGGATTTTAAAGCCTTAAAAAGGTTCTGAAGGCTTCGGGGGTACCTAGGTGAGCTCTACTTATAGGCCACACAGGCAGGGGCCTAGAGGAAGGCTAATCAAGGCTCCAGAAGGCTTCTAAATGATATTAAAGCCTTAAAAAGGTTCTAAAGGGTTCTAAAGGATTCAGGGGTAGCTCTACCTATAGGCCACACAGGCTGGGGCCTAGAGGAAGGCTAATAAAGGCTCCAGAAGGCTTCTAAAGGATTTTAAAGCCTCTAAAGGCTTCTGAAGGCTTCAGGGGTACCCAGGTGAGCTCCACTAATAGGCCACACAGGCAGGGGCCTAGAGGAAGGCTAATAAAGGCTCCAGAAGGCTTCTAAAGGATTTTAAAGCCTCTAAAGGTTTCTGAAGGCTTCAGTGGTACCTAGGTGAGCTCTACTTATAGGCCACACAGGCAGGGGCCTAGAGGAAGGCTAATCAAGGCTCCAGAAGGCTTCTAAATGATATTAAAGCCTTAAAAAGGTTCTAAAGGGTTCTAAAGGATTCAGGGGTAGCTCTACCTATAGGCCACACAGGCTGGGGCCTAGAGGAAGGCTAATAAAGGCTCCAGAAGGCTTCTAAAGGATTTTAAAGCCTCTAAAGGCTTCTGAAGGCTTCAGGGGTACCCAGGTGAGCTCCACTAATAGGCCACACAGGCAGGGGCCTAGAGGAAGGGTAATAAAGGCTCCAAAAGGCTTCTAAAGGATTTTAAAGCCTCTAAAGGTTTCTGAAGGCTTCGGGGGTACCTAGGTGGGCTCTACTTATAGGCCACACAGGCTGGGGCCTAGAGGAAGGGTAATAAAGGCTCCAAAAGGCTTCTAAATTATTTTAAAGCCTCTAAAGGTTTCTGAAGGCTTCGGGGGTACCTAGGTGGGCTCTACTTATAGGCCACACAGGCTGGGGCCTAGAGGAAGGCTAATAAAGGCTCCAGAAGGCTTCTAAAGGATTTTAAAGCCTCTAAAGGTTTCTGAAGGCTTCAGTGGTACCTAGGTGAGGTCTACTTATAGGCCACACAGGCGAGGGCCTAGAGCAAGGCTAATAAAGGCTCCAGAAGGCTTCTAAATGATATTAAAGCCTTAAAAAGGTTCTAAAGGGTTCTAAAGGATTCAGGGGTAGCTCTACCTATAGGTCACGCAGACAGGGGCCTAGACGAAGGCTAATCAAGGCTCCAGAAGGCTTCTAAATGATATTAAAGCCTTAAAAAGGTTCTAAAGGGTTCTAAAGGATTCAGGGGTAGCTCTACCTATAGGCCACACAGGCTGGGGCCTAGAGGAAGGCTAATAAAGGCTCCAGAAGGCTTCTAAAGGATTTTAAAGCCTCTAAAGGCTTCTGAAGGCTTCAGGGGTACCCAGGTGAGCTCCACTAATAGGCCACACAGGCAGGGGCCTAGAGGAAGGGTAATAAAGGCTCCAAAAGGCTTCTAAAGGATTTTAAAGCCTCTAAAGGTTTCTGAAGGCTTCGGGGGTACCTAGGTGGGCTCTACTTATAGGCCACACAGGCTGGGGCCTAGAGGAAGGCTAATAAAGGCTCCAGAAGGCTTCTAAAGGATTTTAAAGCCTCTAAAGGCTTCTGAAGGCTTCAGGGGTACCCAGGTGAGCTCCACTAATAGGACACACAGGCAGGGGCCTAGAGGAAGGGTAATAAAGGCTCCAAAAGGCTTCTAAAGGATTTTAAAGCCTCTAAAGGTTTCTGAAGGCTTCGGGGGTACCTAGGTGGGCTCTACTTATAGGCCACACAGGCAGGGGCCTAGAGGAAGGCTAATAAAGGCTCCAGAAGGCTTCTAAACTATTTTAAAGCCTCTAAAGTTTTCTGAAGGCTTCGGGGGTACCTAGGTGGGCTCTACTTATAGGCCACATAGGCAGGGGCCTAGAGGAAGGCTAATCAAGGCTCCAGAAGGCTTCTAAATTATTTTAAAGCCTCTAAAGGTTTCTGAAGGCTTCAGGGGTACCCAGGTGAGCTCCACTAATAGGCCACACAGGCAGGGGCCTCGAGGAAGGCTAATCAAGGCTCCAGAAGGCTTCTAAATGATATTAAAGCCTTATAAAGGTTATAAAGGGTTCTAAAGGCTTCAGGGGTAGCTCTACTCATAGGCCACACAGGCAGGGGCCTAGAGGGAGGCTAATCAAGGCTCCAGAAGGCTTCTAAATTATATTAAAGCCTTAAAAAGGTTCTAAAGGGTTCTAAAGGATTCAGGGGTAGCTCTACCTATAGGCCACACAGGCTGGGGCCTAAAAGAAGGCTAATAAAGGCTCCAGAAGGATTCTAAAGGATTTTAAAGCCTCTAAAGGCTTCTGAAGGCTTCGGGGGTACCCAGGTGAGCTCCACTAATAGGCCACACAGGCAGGGGCCTAGAGGAAGGGTAATAAAGGCTCCAAAAGGCTTCTAAAGGATTTTAAAGCCTCTAAAGGTTTCTGAAGGCTTCGGGGGTACCTAGGTGGGCTCTACTTATAGGTCACACAGGCTGGGGCCTAGAGGAAGGCTAATAAAGGCTCCAGAAGGCTTCTAAAGGATTTTAAAGTCTCTAAAGGTTTCTGAAGGCTTCAGTGGTACCTAGGTGAGGTCTACTTATAGGCCACACAGGCGAGGGCCTCGAGGAAGGCTAATAAAGGCTCCAGAAGGCTTCTAAATGATATTAAAGCCTTAAAAAGGTTCTAAAGGGTTCTAAAGGATTCAGGGGTAGCTCTACCTATAGGTCACGCAGACAGGGGCCTAGACGAAGGCTAATCAAGGCTCCAGAAGGCTTCTAAATGATATTAAAGCCTTAAAAAGGTTCTAAAGGGTTCTAAAGGCTTCAGGGGTAGCTCTACTCATAGGCCACACAGGAGGGGGCCTAGAGGAAGGCTAATGAAGGCACCAGAAGGCTTCTAAAGGATTTTAAAGCCTCTAAAGGTTTCTGAAGGCTTCAGGGGTACCCAGGTGAGCTCCACTAATAGGCCACACAGGCAGGGGCCTAGAGGAAGGGTAATAAAGGCTCCAAAAGGCTTCTAAAGGATTTTAAAGCCTTAAAAAGGTTCTGAAGGCTTCGGGGGTACCTAGGTGAGCTCTACTTATAGGCCACACAGGCAGGGGCCTAGAGGAAGGCTAATCAAGGCTCCAGAAGGCTTCTAAATGATATTAAAGCCTTAAAAAGGTTCTAAAGGGTTCTAAAGGATTCAGGGGTAGCTCTACCTATAGGCCACACAGGCTGGGGCCTAGAGGAAGGCTAATAAAGGCTCCAGAAGGCTTCTAAAGGATTTTAAAGCCTCTAAAGGCTTCTGAAGGCTTCAGGGGTACCCAGGTGAGCTCCACTAATAGGCCACACAGGCAGGGGCCTAGAGGAAGGGTAATAAAGGCTCCAAAAGGCTTCTAAAGGATTTTAAAGCCTCTAAAGGTTTCTGAAGGCTTCGGGGGTACCTAGGTGGGCTCTACTTATAGGCCACACAGGCTGGGGCCTAGAGGAAGGCTAATAAAGGCTCCAGAAGGCTTCTAAAGGATTTTAAAGCCTCTAAAGGCTTCTGAAGGCTTCAGGGGTACCCAGGTGAGCTCCACTAATAGGACACACAGGCAGGGGCCTAGAGGAAGGGTAATAAAGGCTCCAAAAGGCTTCTAAAGGATTTTAAAGCCTCTAAAGGTTTCTGAAGGCTTCGGGGGTACCTAGGTGGGCTCTACTTATAGGCCACACAGGCAGGGGCCTAGAGGAAGGCTAATAAAGGCTCCAGAAGGCTTCTAAACTATTTTAAAGCCTCTAAAGTTTTCTGAAGGCTTCGGGGGTACCTAGGTGGGCTCTACTTATAGGCCACATAGGCAGGGGCCTAGAGGAAGGCTAATCAAGGCTCCAGAAGGCTTCTAAATTATTTTAAAGCCTCTAAAGGTTTCTGAAGGCTTCAGGGGTACCCAGGTGAGCTCCACTAATAGGCCACACAGGCAGGGGCCTCGAGGAAGGCTAATCAAGGCTCCAGAAGGCTTCTAAATGATATTAAAGCCTTAAAAAGGTTATAAAGGGTTCTAAAGGCTTCAGGGGTAGCTCTACTCATAGGCCACACAGGCAGGGGCCTAGAGGAAGGCTAATCAAGGCTCCAGAAGGCTTCTAAATTATATTAAAGCCTTAAAAAGGTTCTAAAGGGTTCTAAAGGATTCAGGGGTAGCTCTACCTATAGGCCACGCAGACACGGGCCTCGAGGAAGGCTAATCAAGGCTCCAGAAGGCTTCTAAATTATATTAAAGCCTTAAAAAGGTTCTAAAGGGTTCTAAAGGCTTCAGGGGTAGCTCTACTCATAGGCCACACAGGCGGGGGCCTAGAGGAAAGATAATAAAGGCGCCAGAAGGCTTCTAAAGGATTTTAAAGCCTCTAAAGGTTTCTGAAGGCTTCAGGGGTACCCAGGTGAGCTCCACTAATAGGCCACACAGGCAGGGGCCTAGAGGAAGGCTAATAAAGGCTCCAAAAGGCTTCTAAAGTATTTTAAAGCCTCTAAAGGTTTCTGAAGGCTTCAGGGGTACCTAGGTGAGGTCTACCTATAGGCCAAACAGGCGAGGGCCTAGAGGAAGGCTAATAAAGGCTCCAGAAGGCTTCGAAATTATTTTAAAGCCTTCAAATTGTTCTAAAGGGTTTTAAAGGCTTCAGGGGTACCTAGGTGGGCTCTACTTATAGGCCACACAGGCAGGGGCCTAGAGGAAGGCTAATAAAGGCTCCAGAAGGCTTCTAAAGGATTTTAAAGACTCTAAAGGTTTCTGAAGGCTTCAGGGGTACCCAGATGAGCTCCACTAATAGGCCACACAGGCAGGGGCTTACATAAAGGCTAATAAAGGCTCCAGAAGGCTTCGAAATTATTTTAAAGCCTTCAAATTGTTCTAAAGGGTTTTAAAGGCTTCAGGGGTACCTAGGTGGGCTCTACTTATAGGCCACACAGGCAGGGGCCTAGAGGAAGGCTAATCAAGGCTCCAGAAGGCTTCTAAATGATATTAAAGCCTTAAAAAGGTTCTAAAGGGTTCTAAAGGATTCAGGGGTAGCTCTACCTATAGGTCACAGCAGACAGGGGCCTAGACGAAGGCTAATCAAGGCTTCAGAAGGCTTCTAAATGATATTAAAGCCTTAAAAAGGTTCTAAAGGGTTCTAAAGGCTTCAGGGGTAGCTCTACTCATAGGCCACACAGGAGGGGGCCTAGAGGAAGGCTAATGAAGGCACCAGAAGGCTTCTAAAGGATTTTAAAGCCTCTAAAGGTTTCTGAAGGCTTCAGGGGTACCCAGGTGAGCTCCACTAATAGGCCACACAGGCAGGGGCCTAGAGGAAGGGTAATAAAGGCTCCAAAAGGCTTCTAAAGGATTTTAAAGCCTTAAAAAGGTTCTGAAGGCTTCGGGGGTACCTAGGTGAGCTCTACTTATAGGCCACACAGGCAGGGGCCTAGAGGAAGGCTAATCAAGGCTCCAGAAGGCTTCTAAATGATATTAAAGCCTTAAAAAGGTTCTAAAGGGTTCTAAAGGATTCAGGGGTAGCTCTACCTATAGGTCACAGCAGACAGGGGCCTAGACGAAGGCTAATCAAGGCTCCAGAAGGCTTCTAAATGATATTAAAGCCTTAAAAAGGTTCTAAAGGGTTCTAAAGGCTTCAGGGGTAGCTCTACTCATAGGCCACACAGGAGGGGGCCTAGAGGAAGGCTAATGAAGGCACCAGAAGGCTTCTAAAGGATTTTAAAGACTCTAAAGGTTTCTGAAGGCTTCAGGGGTACCCAGATGAGCTCCACTAATAGGCCACACAGGCAGGGGCTTACATAAAGGCTAATAAAGGCTCCAGAAGGCTTCGAAATTATTTTAAAGCCTTCAAATTGTTCTAAAGGGTTCTAAAGGATTCAGGGGTAGCTCTACCTATAGGTCACGCAGACAGGGGCCTAGACGAAGGCTAATCAAGGCTCCAGAAGGCTTCTAAATGATATTAAAGCCTTAAAAAGGTTCTAAAGGGTTCTAAAGGCTTCAGGGGTAGCTCTACTCATAGGCCACACAGGAGGGGGCCTAGAGGAAGGCTAATGAAGGCACCAGAAGGCTTCTAAAGGATTTTAAAGCCTCTAAAGGTTTCTGAAGGCTTCAGGGGTACCCAGGTGAGCTCCACTAATAGGCCACACAGGCAGGGGCCTAGAGGAAGGGTAATAAAGGCTCCAAAAGGCTTCTAAAGGATTTTAAAGCCTTAAAAAGGTTCTGAAGGCTTCGGGGGTACCTAGGTGAGCTCTACTTATAGGCCACACAGGCAGGGGCCTAGAGGAAGGCTAATCAAGGCTCCAGAAGGCTTCTAAATGATATTAAAGCCTTAAAAAGGTTCTAAAGGGTTCTAAAGGATTCAGGGGTAGCTCTACCTATAGGCCACACAGGCTGGGGCCTAGAGGAAGGCTAATAAAGGCTCCAGAAGGCTTCTAAAGGATTTTAAAGCCTCTAAAGGCTTCTGAAGGCTTCAGGGGTACCCAGGTGAGCTCCACTAATAGGCCACACAGGCAGGGGCCTAGAGGAAGGGTAATAAAGGCTCCAAAAGGCTTCTAAAGGATTTTAAAGCCTCTAAAGGTTTCTGAAGGCTTCGGGGGTACCTAGGTGGGCTCTACTTATAGGCCACACAGGCAGGGGCCTAGAGGAAGGCTAATAAAGGCTCCAGAAGGCTTCTAAAGGATTTTAAAGCCTCTAAAGGCTTCTGAAGGCTTCAGGGGTACCCAGGTGAGCTCCACTAATAGGACACACAGGCAGGGGCCTAGAGGAAGGGTAATAAAGGCTCCAAAAGGCTTCTAAAGGATTTTAAAGCCTCTAAAGGTTTCTGAAGGCTTCGGGGGTACCTAGGTGGGCTCTACTTATAGGCCACATAGGCAGGGGCCTAGAGGAAGGCTAATCAAGGCTCCAGAAGGCTTCTAAATTATTTTAAAGCCTCTAAAGGCTTCTGAAGGCTTCAGGGGTACCCAGGTGAGCTCCACTAATAGGACACACAGGCAGGGGCCTAGAGGAAGGGTAATAAAGGCTCCAAAAGGCTTCTAAAGGATTTTAAAGCCTCTAAAGGTTTCTGAAGGCTTCGGGGGTACCTAGGTGGGCTCTACTTATAGGCCACACAGGCAGGGGCCTAGAGGAAGGCTAATAAAGGCTCCAGAAGGCTTCTAAACTATTTTAAAGCCTCTAAGGTTTTCTGAAGGCTTCGGGGGTACCTAGGTGGGCTCTACTTATAGGCCACATAGGCAGGGGCCTAGAGGAAGGCTAATCAAGGCTCCAGAAGGCTTCTAAATTATTTTAAAGCCTCTAAAGGTTTCTGAAGGCTTCAGGGGTACCCAGGTGAGCTCCACTAATAGGCCACACAGGCAGGGGCCTCGAGGAAGGCTAATCAAGGCTCCAGAAGGCTTCTAAATGATATTAAAGCCTTAAAAAGGTTATAAAGGGTTCTAAAGGCTTCAGGGGTAGCTCTACTCATAGGCCACACAGGCTGGGGCCTAGAGGAAGGCTAATCAAGGCTCCAGAAGGCTTCTAAAGGATTTTAAAGCCTCTAAAGGTTTCTGAAGGCTTCAGTGGTACCTAGGTGAGGTCTACTTATAGGCCACACAGGCGAGGGCCTCGAGGAAGGCTAATAAAGGCTCCAGAAGGCTTCTAAATGATATTAAAGCCTTAAAAAGGTTCTAAAGGGTTCTAAAGGATTCAGGGGTAGCTCTACCTATAGGTCACACAGGAGGGGGCCTAGAGGAAGGCTAATGAAGGCACCAGAAGGCTTCTAAAGGATTTTAAAGCCTCTAAAGGTTTCTGAAGGCTTCAGGGGTACCCAGGTGAGCTCCACTAATAGGCCACACAGGCAGGGGCCTAGAGGAAGGGTAATAAAGGCTCCAAAAGGCTTCTAAAGGATTTTAAAGCCTTAAAAAGGTTCTGAAGGCTTCGGGGGTACCTAGGTGAGCTCTACTTATAGGCCACACAGGCAGGGGCCTAGAGGAAGGCTAATCAAGGCTCCAGAAGGCTTCTAAATGATATTAAAGCCTTAAAAAGGTTCTAAAGGGTTCTAAAGGATTCAGGGGTAGCTCTACCTATAGGCCACACAGGCTGGGGCCTAGAGGAAGGCTAATAAAGGCTCCAGAAGGCTTCTAAAGGATTTTAAAGCCTCTAAAGGCTTCTGAAGGCTTCAGGGGTACCCAGGTGAGCTCCACTAATAGGCCACACAGGCAGGGGCCTAGAGGAAGGGTAATAAAGGCTCCAAAAGGCTTCTAAAGGATTTTAAAGCCTCTAAAGGTTTCTGAAGGCTTCGGGGGTACCTAGGTGGGCTCTACTTATAGGCCACACAGGCAGGGGCCTAGAGGAAGGCTAATAAAGGCTCCAGAAGGCTTCTAAAGGATTTTAAAGCCTCTAAAGGCTTCTGAAGGCTTCAGGGGTACCCAGGTGAGCTCCACTAATAGGACACACAGGCAGGGGCCTAGAGGAAGGGTAATAAAAGCTCCAAAAGGCTTCTAAAGGATTTTAAAGCCTCTAAAGGTTTCTGAAGGCTTCGGGGGTACCTAGGTGGGCTCTACTTATAGGCCACATAGGCAGGGGCCTAGAGGAAGGCTAATCAAGGCTCCAGAAGGCTTCTAAATTATTTTAAAGCCTCTAAAGGTTTCTGAAGGCTTCAGGGGTACCCAGGTGAGCTCCACTAATAGGCCACACAGGCAGGGGCCTCGAGGAAGGCTAATCAAGGCTCCAGAAGGCTTCTAAATGATATTAAAGCCTTAAAAAGGTTATAAAGGGTTCTAAAGGCTTCAGGGGTAGCTCTACTCATAGGCCACACAGGCAGGGGCCTAGAGGAAGGCTAATCAAGGCTCCAGAAGGCTTCTAAATTATATTAAAGCCTTAAAAAGGTTCTAAAGGGTTCTAAAGGATTCAGGGGTAGCTCTACCTATAGGCCACGCAGACACGGGCCTCGAGGAAGGCTAATCAAGGCTCCAGAAGGCTTCTAAATTATATTAAAGCCTTAAAAAGGTTCTAAAGGGTTCTAAAGGCTTCAGGGGTAGCTCTACTCATAGGCCACACAGGCGGGGGCCTAGAGGAAAGATAATAAAGGTGCCAGAAGGCTTCTAAAGGATTTTAAAGCCTCTAAAGGCTTCTGAAGGCTTCAGGGGTACCCAGGTGAGCTCCACTAATAGGACACACAGGCAGGGGCCTAGAGGAAGGGTAATAAAGGCTCCAAAAGGCTTCTAAAGGATTTTAAAGCCTCTAAAGGTTTCTGAAGGCTTCGGGGGTACCTAGGTGGGCTCTACTTATAGGCCACACAGGCAGGGGCCTAGAGGAAGGCTAATAAAGGCTCCAGAAGGCTTCTAAACTATTTTAAAGCCTCTAAAGTTTTCTGAAGGCTTCGGGGGTACCTAGGTGGGCTCTACTTATAGGCCACATAGGCAGGGGCCTAGAGGAAGGCTAATCAAGGCTCCAGAAGGCTTCTAAATTATTTTAAAGCCTCTAAAGGTTTCTGAAGGCTTCAGGGGTACCCAGGTGAGCTCCACTAATAGGCCACACAGGCAGGGGCCTCGAGGAAGGCTAATCAAGGCTCCAGAAGTCTTCTAAATGATATTAAAGCCTTAAAAAGGTTATAAAGGGTTCTAAAGGCTTCAGGGGTAGCTCTACTCATAGGCCACACAGGCAGGGGCCTAGAGGAAGGCTAATCAAGGCTCCAGAAGGCTTCTAAATTATATTAAAGCCTTAAAAAGGTTCTAAAGGGTTCTAAAGGATTCAGGGGTAGCTCTACCTATAGGCCACACAGACACAGGCCTCGAGGAAGGCTAATCAAGGCTCCAGAAGGCTTCTAAATGATATTAAAGCCTTAAAAAGGTTCTAAAGGGTTCTAAAGGCTTCAGGGGTAGCTCTACTCATAGGCCACACAGGCGGGGGCCTAGAGGAAAGATAATAAAGGCGCCAGAAGGCTTCTAAAGGATTTTAAAGCCTCTAAAGGTTTCTGAAGGCTTCAGGGGTACCCAGGTGAGCTCCACTAATAGGCCACACAGGCAGGGGCCTAGAGGAAGGCTAATAAAGGCTCCAAAAGGCTTCTTAAGTATTTTAAAGCCTCTAAAGGTTTCTGAAGGCTTCAGGGGTACCTAGGTGAGGTCTACCTATAGGCCAAACAGGCGAGGGCCTAGAGGAAGGCTAATCAAGGCTCCAGAAGGCTTCGAAATTATTTTAAAGCCTTCAAATTGTTCTAAAGGGTTTTAAAGGCTTCAGGGGTACCTAGGTGGGCTCTACTTATAGGCCACACAGGCAGGGGCCTAGAGGAAGGCTAATAAAGGCTCCAGAAGGCTTCTAAAGGATTTTAAAGACTCTAAAGGTTTCTGAAGGCTTCAGGGGTACCCAGATGAGCTCCACTAATAGGCCACACAGGCAGGGGCTTACATAAAGGCTAATAAAGGCTCCAGAAGGCTTCGAAATTATTTTAAAGCCTTCAAATTGTTCTAAAGGGTTTTAAAGGCTTCAGGGGTACCTAGGTGGGCTCTACTTATAGGCCACACAGGCAGGGGCCTAGAGGAAGGCTAATCAAGGCTCCAGAAGGCTTCTAAATGATATTAAAGCCTTAAAAAGGTTCTAAAGGGTTCTAAAGGATTCAGGGGTAGCTCTACCTATAGGCCACGCAGGCAGGGGCCTAGAGGAAGGCTAATCAAGGCTCCAGTAGGCTTCTAAATGATATTAAAGCCTTAAAAAGGTTCTAAAGGCTTCAGGGGTAGCTCTACCTATAGGCCACGCAGTCAGGGGCCTAGAGGAAGGCTAATAAAGGCTCCATAAGGCTTTTAAATGATTTTAAAGCCTTCAAAAGGCTTCTAAACGCTTCAGGGGTACCTAAGTGAGCTCTAGCTATAGGCCACACAGGCGGGGGCCTAGAGGAAGGCTAATCAAGGGTCCAGAACGCTTCTAAACGATTATAAAGCCTGAAAAAGGTTCTAAAGGGTTCAGGGGTACCTAGGTGAGGCTTCAGTGTGTACACGCTTGACTTTAATTATAAAATTCAATATGATGTTTCCATTCACATTGTGCTTATTCTAATATCGTTTCATGGATGTATTTTCATGGGTTTTAGGTGCTGGGCAGTGCTGGAGATTGTCCCACAGACCCCATTACCTGAGAGGCATATGGTGACCCCTGACCCCAGCAGTCCACCAGGCCCTCAGGCATCTACCACCCCTCTGTTGTACAACAACATCTCCCTGGAGCAGTGAGTCTGCTTTTACTTTGGTCTTGTTTGGTGTTTTCATCACGAGTCTCTTGTTTTGTGTGTGTGTGTGTGTGTGTGTGTGTGTGTGCGTGTGTGTGCGTGTGTGTGTGTGGTGGAGGGGGGTTTCACACCTACAAAGTCATATACTCAGTCTGTTGGTCTACTGTGGCCCTGAAAACTAACACCAAGGTCAAGGTGAGGATGAAAACTGGTAACCTGCTAAATAACATGATGGTGATTCCTCTTCATAGATTAATTTAACTATGACTCTTGTGAAAGAGTTCTTCATTTATCATTTCATTTAATCATTTTATCCATGGCTCTGACTAAACTGTGTCATTTTTAACCTTTTGTGGATGATTCTATACAGATGTTTAGTGCAGCTATTGACAACACAAACTGAGAACAGAAGTGTGCCAAAAACTGTGATAAGTAAACCGACCTTGGGTTCTCCCATTAGTGATAGCGATATAATCTATTTTGCTCCTGCATAATCTTAAAATAACCTGAAAATCCTAATCATTCCCTTAGTTTTCTTCATTGAACAACAGAGGGGATGCTGGAGCAGTGAGTCTGTTTTCTGTTTGGTCCACTTTGGTCTAGTTTGGTCCAGTTTGCTGTTTTCATCACTGGTCTTTAACTGTAGTGTGCAGCTGTATGAAAACTCACATCTCTTCTAAGTGATGAACTCAATCTGGTGGTCTGCGAGGGCACTGAAATCTAACACCAAGGCCAAGTTGAGGATGAAAAGTGTAATGCAATTTCAGAGTCGAAGAAAAACAGCTATAAATATGAATCACAGTCTTTCCTTTAATAATGAAAGTATAAGTATCACTGAACATCATCGAACATTTCATTTTTAATGAAATTATCCAAAAATATGGACATGACTTTCCACAGTTAACCTTGGACTCTAAGTATATTTGGGTACATTTGACCAACTGTGATTTTGTAACCCTGCCCGGGGTTCTTGTTTTTTTTTTGTTTGTTTGTTTGTGTGTGTCAGTAACCTTACACAAAAACTACTGGAATGATTTGCATGAAATTTTCAGTAAAGGTGTGAGGTGGTCCAAACTAGATCCCATTGGATTTTGGTGAATATAGGTCAAAGATAGTGAGTGAACTGTGTAGATTTTTTTGGGGGGGCGATACCATTTAAAAAAAAAAAGTTTTAAATTTTTTTACCTTAGCTGATGAACGCTACAGGCTGCTGATATTTCTAATCCAATATTTGGAGCAGGTACTGATACTTATTTTCTCTGTCAAAGGATAACAAATGTTTCACAGACAAAGATAGTCACAGATAACAACAATCACAGACAGCATAATACTCAATAAATAAATGTTGAATAAAAAAAAAAATAGAATAAAAACTGGAATTGTAAAACATATAATGCAGTTAAAATATGTTATGACATCATATGTTTCTAAAAACAGTGTGAGATAGATCTATGTTCAGAATGGATGATACCATATCAGTATCACATAGTATAACCCCTCCAAAGTTAACACCTAAATATCACCTCAGTCTTTATTTATCAAATATCTCCAACTGTCTGGACAGATTTGAGCTAAATTAGCTGCAGAGTTGTCATATGCAGAAAGCAGTAGGAGACGTACAGCTAAACATATGGACAGTAGTAATGTGCATGTCCATCACTGACACTGCTGGGATCCACACCTCCATGTGCTGCCAATGACACAACACATTAATCTAGCTTTAATTTAGGAAGTAGCTACATCTGTTTTCTTAAAGTTTTGTACATCTTCCCTACTCCACTAGCACAATGCAAATGATTCAAAACAATTTGACACAGGGTAATCCCTGGATAGATAGATAGATAGATAGATAGATAGATAGATAGATAGATAGATAGATAGATAGATAGATAGATAGATAGATAGATAGATAGATAGATAGATAGATAGATAGATAGATAGATAGATAGATAGATAGATAGATAGATAGATAGATAGATAGATAGACAGACAGACAGACAGACAGACAGACAGACAGACAGACAGACAGACAGACAGACAGACAGACAGACAGACAGACAGATAGATAGATAGCATTTTCTCTCAGCCATCCCAAAATTAGTGAATTGTTAATAAAATATCGTGGTAAAAATAGGACCAAAATTGGGACGTGAAAAACTACCCAGGTGTCGGTGCATTTGATCTGGAAAACAGATCTAGCTATGACGAAAGATAGTTACATTTGAGGATCCTAGTGTTTTTTCCTAACCACACATGCAGTCATGTTTCATTCCAGGTTTCATGTATAAACTATTTTATCTACAAAGAAAGTCATGTTAGTCTTCCCATTTCTACCTGTTACAACAATTAATATTGAATTTAGAAACAATTTAATTTAACAATTTCATGCGCAGCATCAAAGAAAGTAGAACATTTAAGGGATGGTTAGGAACCCAAATCTAAACATGTGAAAGTAAAGTTTAATAAAACCTGATGATTATCGACCTGGTTGACAGGAGTGGAGTGAAACAGCTGTGTTACAGGCGTTAAATTTGGATCGAAGTAGTTTTAAAATGTCTTAAATATAGCTTGTAGAAACCTGTATGAGCAACTTCACTGCTTACATTTTAGCAAGTTCATGTCAAAAGGGATAATAGGAGCTCTCAGCAGCGATATTTTCCTTCCCTCGAAGATCATCCTGTCGTCTCAGGTTCAAAAACATTAAACCCACTGATATGTGGTCAGTGCTTTAATGATTTTCCATAAGCTTTTACATTGTTCGATCTCGTTTGGGGGTATTTAAGTAAAAAAACTTCCCACTTTAATTTCTGTAAGTAAGTTAGCTTTTTATCATCACAATTACATACCGTGCTGTTTCGTCGACACCCAAAGGTGATGGCGACGATAGATCAGCACAGAATGGTGTGAATGTGTGCAATTAACATCTCTTGTAGCGACTATGTGATTATTTCAAAGCATCTTTGAATTCTAATAGCGGCCTGGCTCAGACCTTCCTATTCCATTAAATCCTCCTTCATTCCACTGATTTGCAGAACAACCGTTTGTCTTCTTGATTGCTTGGCATGAATTTTTATTTCTGTGTTATTCTTTTACCCCCCTACCCATCAGCATTCATTGTTCATCTCTTTAAAAAGCAGAGCTCCTGTGACCCACATGGCTGAAATAACCTCTGTGACAGGTTCTCCGTTCTCCCCACTCGCCTCTTTGTAGACTTTCGTAGTCCAACATTGCCCCCTCATGGTCTGAGTTTTAAAGAAAGCATCTGTTAGGAGCATTTGGCTGTGATAGACCTTTAAATCCCTGTCCCCTAACCTTGTTCTTACGTGTCTGTCGAGTCTTTTAGAGCAGCTATGTGCTTTTAAAGCCTTTTTAGGTCGAAGGAGGTAATAACAAAGATCAAAGTGAGGCTGGGGGATTCAGAAGTCTGTGTGACGGCCTCATGTGTTCTGTCAGTGGGATCTGAAAAGACTGGCTTTTAGACATCTTGCAGTTTTCTAAGCTCTCGGGATTTGACAACAGTGGCAAATGCTCAGGTAGACATGATGAAGGATGAGTGTGACATGTGGACATGTCTTTTAATAAAAAAAAAAAAAAATACTAAAAATATGTTGAAGATAAAGTGTGAACAAATATATCATTGACTGTACTATGTCCTATCGTTGTTTTTTCATGTTGTTTTGTTATACCTGAGTTTTTGTTATTTGACACTACTTTTTGTATTTATACTTTTGTATATTCATATATCTTATACATATTACTTTGTTACCTAGTCGTTATTTTGTATTCTGTTTTAATTATTGTGCGTTTGCACGAGGGGTGAGAGGATGTCATTTCATCTGTGCTGTATGTTGTTCATATGGTACATTTGACAATAATGTTGACTTTGAGTATGAATAGATTATGCAGAAATCTCAACCCTGGAACATGTATTGCATTATTTACTTGACACCTGATAAAATACAAAATAATGTCACTTAATTTTTATATCCCTGTTGAGCCGCATTTTGTAATAAATGTCCAAAATATAATAACTTTTTCATTTCATTTTGTAATAAACTACCCCACCGCATATTGTAATACATTTTACCACATTATGTAATAAGTTTTTACATTTTGCAGCAGCAGGGTGCTTTGGTGGTGTAGCATTAAAACTCAAGGAGCTGTTTGGGAAACATTCCAAGTGGTTTATGTCTTGGCTGGTAATTAGACATATTAGACATGGACAATTTGAAATTACGAATATATTTTGGAAATAGAAATGCGGCAAAATGTATAACAAAATGTGTTATAGCAGTTTACTACAAAATACAATGAAAAAGTTATTACAATTTGGACGTTTATTACAAAATGCACCATTATTACGATGAAGTTTTGTGGTATACTGTGCTTTTGGTCAGACCACTATGATAACTTGAAAAATATACGGTTTAGAAATTCCATGTTTTCCGTATCAGTGAAAACGAGAAAAATTAGGCAAATCAGTTGTCTAATATCATCATGTTAACATTAACATGTGTGAAATTGAATGTACTTTACTAAAACACTAATACCTAAATATACCAGATTAATTTTCATTAGATAAAAGCCACCATTCATGTGAAAATTTACATCAAACTGACTTTAAAAATGTAAATAATGTTGTTTTATATCTGTTGAGGTGTTTCATTGCTTTTCCTCAGGGTCAAACTCATGTTTGTTTCTAAAATGTAGTTTTATTAAAATGAAAAATGTCTTATTTTTCAGTATTTTTAGAGGTTTGAAAACCCAGGAATCTTTACTTATGTATCGACTTTTACACTATATAGATCTTGGACATGGTTTGAGTAAAATGCCTCGCTAGCACCATATATAACTACAAATTTGAGGCCCCCTGCTATGGTTTTGACGTAGATGTATGACATTTGGAACGCACATGTATCATGTCCAGACGTATATAAGGAAAACCTTTTGCAGCCGTAACCTAAACCCAGCCAATGATGCATGATGCTGCAGGTGTTGTCGGTTTTCACTGAATGTGGAAAATGTAGTTTTATTTATCGTGCACCTGCAACCTGGAACAGAATGTAGAAAAGGCTTTTCATCTATAGGGTAATTAGAATTTTTAATTTCATTACTTTTGACTGTGTTCAGGCTGATTACTTTGCCGTATGTTTTTATTGGCTCAGCTCTTTCTTTGTGTTGGAGTTGATGTTAGGTGACTCTATTATGAAGCTTTTGTCGCCTTCTGTCACCGACATTCATCATAACAGGCCCAGTGCACAGGACACACATCTGTTTTAACTCCAAAGTTGGTGGGGGTTTTTTTGTTAATGTTGAGTAATATTAGCAACCATTACCTTCAAAAAAGCATATTCACCTACTTCAAAGGTGAACAGGAGGAAAAAAACACAACATTTTACGGTAACACTTCATAATACCTACACACAATTCATTATGTATTAACCATTTGTATTTATAAATGTTTATAAATGTTTGTTCATTATGTATTAACCATGTATTAACTATTTCTTAATGTCTTGTAAAGATTTATACTGTCTTCAGAAGATAGTTATAAACACTGCACCTGTCTGTTAAAATATTCTAATTTTATATTTGTTTGTTTGATTATCTGTAAAGCAGTTAAACAAACACTGCACCTGTTTGTTAAAAATAATCTAATTTAACATCTTTTTTTTTTAATGGTTTGTTTATGACAAATCATGTATGAACAATACATTAACAAACCATTTACAAATAGTTAATACATCATTAATTGTGTGTAGGTTTTATAAAGTGTTATCCATTTTTACATAAAATAATTTTATTTAGATGACATGTTTTGTCACATGCTGTTCACTAAGGGTATGAGGCCACATGGTCTAAATTTAGAGTTAAATAAAGATGCCGCTACAGTTTTTAATCTGTCACAGACTTTTGAAAATGTTACATGTTGAACCTTTCACCCAAGATAAATGTTGTCAGTTTCTTCTAAACACCTTCACTAAACTACTGCCTTTTCTTAAATGCTTCTGCTATGACAACATGGTAGAAGTTTCTGTCCAAGAACATGGTTGGAACTGTAACTGTCTCAGCCATAAAATATCTATCTGTCATGGTAGAAACATCCTACCACCTATTGGCAACAAGAAGTTTACGAGCGATGTACTTAAATCTTTTGTCGAGAGGGTCACATACAGTCGCAGAAAAAATGTATTATACCACGTTTGTTTTCTTTCATCTCCTGTTCATTCTAATGCCTGCTACATTTGTTTGGACTAATGTAATGATAACAATAAAAGCTCACAGTAGTTTAATTATATATACATTTTTCCGTGGTTTTCTGAATAATAACCAAAATCACTTCACTTCTTACATCAATGACTATATTATTGTACAAACAAAAACAGTGCTTTTATTCATTCCATGTTTTTTTTTTCTAAATGTTTGAGTCTCACGCTAATGTGAAGGGAATTTTACCTTCGGTCTGTGTCTGTGTCTCACTGATACTGACACGTAAACATTCCGTTCATACTTCCCTGAGAGGAAGGTTGTCTCCAGAGACACGGTGGTGGTACGAGAAGGACAGTGTTTTTCCTTCTCATACCACCCTCTGAATGTTTAGGGAGTATAAAAGAGCTGTATTTTAGACTGATCATCTCTTCAATAAATAATTGTTTCTGATTTGAACAGTTTTCCCTCCCTGTGTGATACAAAATCACACAGGGAGACACATTGCAAAAACAGTTTAAATAGAAAATTCAACAAAAATAAAGAATACATATTCATGACTGTCATCGAACAAAAAACTATACGAAAAAAAAAAAAACCTTTAACAGAGCAACGGGCAAATTATCAATTACAAAAGGAAAACAAAATTAATTCAATTAGATAGATGTAGTCACTTGGCATTCCCCTTTTAATCCATCTGTCATGCGTTCACAACCCTGTTTCCAAATTAAAAGCTTTGACATACACACCTTTAATCTTATTGTTTGTATGTTAATTTTTTTGTTCATCCCACTAGTGCACAGGTGTCACATGATTGCATAACCATTGTTTTTGAATACTTATGATACTCTAGCATTTTTTTCCATGATTGTATAATCTATATATACAGATATGTGCCATGATGGGTGAAGTGGAGAGAGGACTCCGATGCTCAGTGTTGAAGGGAAAAATAATTTAATAATAGACAAAACAAAAAGCAGACAAAGACAGAGATAAAACCAAAACAAGACAAAATAAAACCTGGGTGTAGATCAGCCAGAGTCTGTGGTGGTGAAAGACATCCAGGTTATTGAGACAAGGGAAACTGCAGAGTGTCTGTGTTATGGAAGTGACAAACTGAATGGTCCCACACCGGCAACTACAAGCTTCACTGCTTAAATATTGCAGATCAGCAACGACGTGCAGCTGCACAGTGCAGGGCCAGGTGAATCTGGAGAGCACTGAGGGAAAGGTCGTGACAATATGTGTGAATTATGCACAGAAAAATGATCATAGTACATTATATATATATATATATACATATATATATATATATATATATATATATATATATATATATATATATATATATATATATATATATATATATATATATATATATATGGCCAGAGATTAAAGTCTATCAGTTTATAGCTTGGTCATTACACAGCCTAAACACTTCTTTTGTATAATAATAATAATAATGTTTGAATAATTATAAGGAATTAATCTGCTGTTCTACTTTTGCACAAAAAAGTGGGTTTGTTCACCTTTAATCTTATTGTTTGTATGTGCATTCAGAGTGACTCCCACTAGTGCACAGGTGTCAAATTTAAGGGTCCAATCTGGCCCCTGGGATGAGTGTGTGAAAGATGATTAAAATCATTTTAGGTCAATTCAATCTAAAGTGGATGAGACAAGTAAAATACTGTCCTAATAACCTAGAAATAATGGAAACAAACCTTAAACTAATTTTCCTTTCTGTTTTAGTGTAAAATAAAGCACAAAAAAGACTAGCCTTTAACAAAAAATAAAATGTGAATAACCTGAAATATTTATGGAATTTTACCAATATTCCGCCTGTTACTAAATGTTGTGTATATTTGTAGATCTACTATGATCTGTAAGTTGTGACGCATGTGTATAAATGATAAACTAAAGCATAATATCATCAACATTGCACTTAATTTTCTTCATATTTGTTCGTGTTATGCTCACGTTTGTAGATATAAACATTTTTATTGGAGAATTTAGCTTTTTTTCCCACTCAAAAACACAGACATTTTTAGCATTGACATGATTTTAGATATTTTTATCCTATTATTTATATTATTTTACTGATGCGGCACACTTTATAGCAGATTAGGCTGAATGTGGCCCCTGGTCTAGTGGATTTAAGGTGAAACGCTCATTCCAACTCAAATGGACAAAAACAGAAAATCAGATGCTGTGCGTAGAGCATAAATGAGTATTAACAGGTTCATCAGCACCAAACAGAATATGATCAACACCAGATTGACTCTTGTGTTAGTATCCATGTTAATTTTACCCCTTGGTTTTTTCTGAAACTTAGTTAAAATTCTACCTCTTGTGTTGCTAAAATAATTTAAAGATGATGCTCATGAAAATTGCCACAGTTTGGTTGTATTTCTTCTCTATTCTTTGTTAGAATGTAGGTTTTACATTCAACAGTTGATTTGAGTACACTTCTGTGCAGTGTCTGACCCAGAGCATCTCCAGCAAAAGCACTAAGTGACCTATTGTCAGAAGATATTTTTAAGGACCTCGAAAAACTTGAAAACACTCAACATTTTGCCCACACATTTTGTTATGGATGACATTCCAGACCTGAAGACCTCTACCAACCCTTCAAAGCTTGATGTTCAAGATGTACAAGTTTCTACTTGTGGCTATTCTTCCTTTGACGGTATTGATTTGACTCTGCGGAGCAAACTGTAGTCAAAATAGTTCATTTGAAGGAGTCGACTAAAGTGTCAACATTTAGATTGGAGGCTTTAAAGTGATTTCTTTCTGCTTATTTTAGAGTTTCAAGCAGTTGCAGTTGGAGTTAAGCAGTGATTATCTTTCACCACGAGAGCGGAGTCATCTTGTGAGGCGTGAGAGAGGAAATATTTAACATAAAATACACACAAAAAAAAGCCTCATTTTATTTAACTTGGCTTATTTAGTTGAATTTAAAGTGTAGAATAAAGCAAGAAACGAGCAAGGATTTTCAAAATACAGGATAGTGAGCCTCCCATAAGAGAACTGAAAGACAGTTTCCCCCTTCCCATTATTAGAGACCTTTTTCACAATAACTGGAAATGCGTAATGGTAGTGTATCCTAACTTCCTGTAAAATGTCAAAACAGTAGAAAGATGGAGAGAGTCTTCTCAAATTCTTTCAGGTATTTATCACTTATTATATTTGCAGATATCGGAAGAATCATGGAGGAAAACTCGGTCACAAAAAAAAATAACTTTGTCTTATTTTAAGTGTAATGACATATTTGAACTATAAACGAGAAAAATACACGTGGTGAAATTCAGATTTTTACAGCGAACAATGAGTACAAAGGACATGAGCTACTGCAACATATTTCATGTTTCTATTCTCTCCTAATTTTTATTTATTTTTTTGTCAGTTCACCTTCATACTCCATCTCATCCTCTCTTGTCTATTAATGTTTTAAGGAAGACATGAATAACAGTTAGTGAGTCACTGTGTCATAAACTGAAGGAAGTTAAACTGTTAGAACAGAGCAGGGAGCTTCACTGCAGCTTGGTGACAGCTCTTCATCAGGATGGATGACGGCGAAGCTGCGTTGGTTTTCATCGAGGGTATTCAGACGACAACAGATGCACCAGGTGCAGTCTTAGGATATGTGCAACAAAAAGCACTTCTCAGAGGTCAAACATGAAGTCAGCACTTTGCCCCGGGACAGCCACCTGCTATCTGAACACAGTCTATGATATGTGTGAGCTATTTAAAAAGTCACCTCTGAAGAAAGTTTACTCTTTGACCTTGTACCAAATCCACTCTGGGTCAAAACTCTTCCTGTCATTTTCAAGATGGGTGTAAAAAACAGCATGAATTACAGCTACGTTCATGGTATTAACATGTCAGGGCGTATTCACATAGTAAAGTCCGGACCAAGGTTCGGACCAGAACCTTTTTTTTGCCTTTTCACACTGTACTTATAATCCGGACTTTATTTACAGTCTTCATTCACACTGTATTGAATCAAGTGGACCAACGGACTTTAGAACGTCATGTCGTCAATGCGTGTACAGCGTGCGTCTCTCTATACTCAACCCTGATTGGTTCGTAGATGAGCGCGCTACACTGTTGCAGGAAATGGACCCAGTTACTAGTTTTATGAGTATTTTCTAATTAAGTCTTTATAGTATCATCCGACCAAATTTCAATGAAATACCTGGTTTCCTCGTCTCCCCATGTATTCCCGTGACTCATGCTTGGACGTTGACAAGATTCCGCGCACGTGACTGTGACGTAATTGGTCCGATAGTCCGGACTTTCCTAAAGAGAGCTTTCACACTGTGCACCAGCGAACCTTGGTCCTGACCGAGACTACCTCCTCAGCTCGGACCAAAGACTCGGTCTTTAGTCCAGACCAAGGTTCAGGGGAGCATTCCCACTTGTCAATAAAGTTCGAACTTTCCTGGATAGTCCGAAAGTCCGGATTTTCTGAGTGCAGTGTGAATACGACCTTAATGTTGAAATATTTGGGATGCACTAGGCCAGTGGTTCTTAACCCTGGTCCTCAAGGTCTTGCATGTTTTCGACCACAGGTGTCAAACTCCAGTTCTCGAGGGCCGGTGTCCTGCATGTTTTAGATATTTCCCTCTTCCATGTGATTCAGTTTAACCCTTTAACTCCTGAGAACTAACAAAGTAACTGGTAACATGAGCAAAGTAAAGACACAAATGGCAGAAAATCTAAGAAAATAAAAAAAATTATTAAAAGAACCAAAATGTAGAAAAATAAACAAAATGAACAAAAACTAATAAATATTTATAAAATGACAAATAATGTGGAAAATTTTGGGGGGAAAAATTACTAACGAAGAAAACTAGTATACTAGTATACTAGTAAAAAAAAAAAAGACCTCTTGCTTTTTGGCACCTTTTCCATGCACAAAATGAAGTAAAACTGTTGAATTTTTCTGAATATTTAAACAAAATCATCCATTCAGAATGCATCAGCGCTGACACTTAAAGAGTTAATAATCAGTTCCTCATCAGACTGATAATGATGCAATGGCCTCCAGGTGTAATGGAAGAGGGAAACATCTAAAACATGCAGGACCCCGGCCCTCGAGGGGCCCCCTGGTTTAGATATTTCCCTCTCCCAACACACCTGACGGTCATTATCATTCTTCTGCAGAGCTGGATGATAGGCTAATCACTTGAACCAGGTGTGTTGGGACAGGAAAACATCTAAAACATGCAGGATAATGGGCCTCGAGGACAGCATTAGGCGACCTGTTTGAGCTGCATATATGATAGATGGAGCGAAATACAGATACAGACCCAGCTAACGAATAATCCAAGTAACGAAAACCCTAAATTTTTCGTCTCTGAATATGAAAGAAAATTGTATTTACGAAATAAAACCCCTTAAATATAAATATGTACATTACTGTACGTAATTACGTACAGTACGTATCATCCCATTGACTATGAGGGAGCTACCCATGATGCTTTTCGTGACCCTTTGACCCTCATTCATCACAGAGTTACTGTTGTTTGGTGAGTTTTTCCAGTGTGTTCATTCAAACTTCATTACAGTACGTATTTGTTATTCATCATGCGAATGAAAAGAAGAAGCGTTATATATACATCTTTATAATAGAGAATCATGACACACATAGAAGCTGAAGAGCAGAGGTCTCAAACTCATTTTCGTCAGGGGTCACATTCAGCCTGATTTGATCTGCAATGGGACAGACCAATAAAATGAACCAATAAAATAAAAAAAAAAGATTAAATTATGAAAATAATTTTATAAATTATACAAATGGAGAAAAGTTCAATTTTTAGAAGGAAAATAATAATAATCTGCCACAATGTCCATGTGTTTTATCAGTTCAACAAAGACACTAAACTCTTAGTAACAGAAGCAGAAAATGCTTTGAATTGTGTCTAATTTTCTTTAGACGTTTCAGGTTGTTCACATCTCATTTGTAAATGTCAATATTTTCATAATTTAATATTGTTTTTTGCTGTAAAACGACGACAAAACTGTGAAGTTGTCATCATTTATAGGCAAAAAAGAAAAAAACCAAAAGAAAATACAGAATCATTTAATAGATTATTATGCTCTTCATCCCACGAGCCGCATTTCAAGGTTCTGAAAGGAGTAACATGTGCTTTTTAATGACTTTTAAAACTAAAGTAAGCTTTTTTAAAAAAACCTATTATATTATATATCATGAGAGTAATGATTTCAACATGGCCTTGAGCCCAGGAACTAGTTTTTTGTTTAACCACAGCAGGCTCAGAGGAAAATACAAGAAGTAAATGTGCTGACAGGCAAATGTGTGATGAGGCCTGTGAACTCATCACCACAGCTGCTCTGTGAGAATCCCACACAGCTGGACCTCTGAAAACCTCGATCTGTGTGGCTGCTTCATGTTTCTAAATCAACCGAGCGAGTTAGGATTCCAATACGATACATTTCTGGTGCGTCTACAGATATTTCATTACACCAACTACATCTGTTTTCATCCAAAAAAACCTGGATTCTGCTGTGAGTTTTTTTTTTTCTACCCATCTCTCTTTCTCTGGAACATTTGCTCAAGGCCATTCAGTAACAAACAACCTATATTTATAAGCCAAATTAGCTCTGGTGATTTAAGAATAATGCACAGAACACCACTGTGGTTTTACTCATGTGTGTAATTAGTTTAGTTTGCTCTCGTACCCCCGCTGTGACTCAGCACGAAGGAGGAAAAATCAACGTCAGAACAATAAGAAAGAAAGAAAGTGATGGGATCGAATGAGGAAATGTGGGAGTGGAGGAGGATGGAGGCATGATACTGGGCTGTTACTCACTCAGCTCCATCAAATGCATCGTGGATCAATACCTCACAATAGGCTCAGTGTGATTCTCATAGCAGCTACCCCCATTGATAAATCAGTTTACACAACCCTGTTAGTCTGACTCCTAACATTAAATATAATGGAACTTCTATATTGAAGTATTGAGACCACATTTGCACACATACATTTTAATGCCATCCTATTCTTAATCTGTAGGGTTTCATATGGAAATGACCCTAACCTTTACTTCTGTCACAGTGGCAACTCCACTGGAAAAGATATCCATACACTGTTAAAAAAAAAAAAAAAAAAAATACATATAAATATCTCATCACACTTAAAATAAGACAGAATCACCTTGTAATTGTGGTATAAGAACTTACTTTTAGACAAGTGATGTTGAAAATTGTATATTCATTAAAGGTGTCATTCTGCTGAAAACCACTTTTCCACGCTCTTTTTGGAATCTGATGGGTCACCCCAACTTACCAACACATGTCACCTCCACTGGCTGCATACCGCATTCACAGAAAACAACGAGAGGTACGAGGGACTCAGAAAAAGCCGGTCCGTCTGTCGTCAGATGCACTTTAGCGTCACCCACGTGAGGTTAAACCCGTCCCCCATTGTAGCGAATCTGAAATAGCATTAGCATTAGCATCTACCAGCATCTTTGCTGCACAAAGTGGAAAAAAATGGCGGATCAAACTGGTTCATGTGCTCTCTGTGGAAATAATGCTTCATTTTTCGGGGGGGGTTTCCTGTTTTTCACGTTTTCAGAACAAGCAACGGCACGAAACCTAGCTGGATGTTACTCTGGTAAACACACATAGAGAGCGAGAGGGGAGGGGGGAGTGTTCCTTCACGCATTCTGTGTGTGTGTGTGTGTGTGTGTGTGTGTGTGTGTGTGTGTGTGTGGATTGACCTTATATCGTCAGACGATAAAAGACACAAATACTAATAGTACTTTTCCTCTGAGTGCAGGTCATGATGTAAAGAACACATTATTCAACTGTATGTTTCTAAAGCCACTTCAGGAAACAGATAAACTAACACACATCTTCTGTTTCTTTGTCTCCCCTCTATCCTCATCCCAAGATCGGAGAAAGCAGGAGAAATCGCAACTATTCCACTGACTAAGGTATGACAGCACACTGGTTTTATGTTGCTATAAAAGATGTTCTCATTCAGACGGTTGTAAAATGTTCTTTTTGGTCATTTTTTTTTTCAGTTGCTCTCTAGTTTAACCCTAGTTTCCATTAAACAGTCTAATACCTAAAATACTGAACAGTCACTGAAGGTAATGACGCCTCTATGAGCCTCATTTTGTCTGAGTTATTTTTACCTACAGAGCAGAGGTTTGATTTTTCACAGGTATTTACATGAAACATAAAAACAGATTTCTGGCAGAACACAGAAACAGAAACCTAACAGTGGATGGAACTTTATTTGTATAGTATGACAAATTATGTTTCCCTCCTCTTTGCTGCAGAGAAAAGGTTGTAGTTTTCAGGTGTGTGGTAACGGGGTGCGGGGGGTGACATGGTAATTGACAGTGGCTAGTGACTTCCAAAAATATACTGGCCTCAAAAAAACGTTGCTGCTCAAATAAAATATAAAATAAATAAATAATGGTACCATGGTACCAATATGAAAGTTCTGTGACTCTCTGTTCTTTAGTTATAACCAATAATAATAATAATGTGATTTTGACTTTTTAGTAAATTGTGACCTTGACCTTTGACCTTTATTCAAATGGTTCATTGCATCTGATGTGCATTAACTATATGTATATGCCCATGATGATATTTCAAGTATTCATTGAGTTATAGGATGATATGTCTCTGTGGACACACACACACACACACACACACACACTAATTACAATAATCTCTCCCAACCAATATTGGGCGAGATTAATAAAAGTATTCTTTTCTATATTCTATTGTATCTCACAGTCATTTCTTTGACATGATCATATGTTAATCTGTCTTATTTTAATTAATTTACTGAACCAGTAGAAGCTAAACTTCAGACAGTGTTAACATACTCACACACACAACTGCTGCCTAATAAATCCAGATTCCACTGTAACACCACAATCAATATTACTCCTTCACTCCTGATCTGTGTGTGTGTGTGTGTGTGTGTGTGTGTGTGTGTGTGTGTGTGTGTTCCTCGTAGATCATTACTGAGCGTTACAGCGTCTACTCATGGGTGGCTCGGCTCATCCAGGTCTTCATCGCCATCAGCGTCACCGTGTCCTTCTTAGTGATGGGATCAGCCATGAAACACACCAGTAAGTTCAACATCATCACAAGCAGGAAAGAAATGTTTCACTGCAAAAATCTAAATATGATTAAGTGTATTTTTGTCTCATTTCTCATCCTCATCACCTCATCACACTTAAAGTAAGACATGCTCACCTAAAGATGAACTTTTCTGTGAGGTATAAAGACCTTATTTTTAGACAATAGATCTGGAAAATCATATTTCATAGAATCTTACCAAGATCATTTTCATTTGTTCAAAATTTTTTTTGTTTCTATTTTTCTAGAGTTATTGTCTAAAAATCTAATAATTTCACATTTTAATCAGTTTAATCACAGGGTTGCTTTGGATTAAGTTCAATAAAGCGTGGTAAAATATTAATTTTTAATCTATATTAAGGGTGTTTAGTTTTTCATGAGAAAACAGACTCAAGAAATGAGAGAAAAAATATCCTCAAATCTACTAAAATTCACCAAAAAAGGGCTGAAAAATCCAAAGTATATTCAAAAATGCTTAGAAAATACAGACAATTTTTTTAATGTGTTAAAATATCCAAAACAGATGCAAAAATGTGAATATATATATATATATATATATATACATAATTAAAACATTTATGTAACACCTTCAACTGAAACTATTCCATTCGATTGCGTTAAAACATTTTAATGCGATAATTTTGACACCCCTACTAAAAATAAGTTCTTTATATTTCACTGAAAAGTTCCTCTTTAGGTGATTATGTCTTATTTTAAGTGTGATTAGAAAAAAATACACTTGGTGTGGTCTACCAGTGTGGTGTAAATACAGCAGTATTAAATAGTCGTACAGAAGCTCAAGTTGTGTGTGGATGTGCTGCTTTCAGTTGATGGTCTGGTGAGTTCAGCGTGGAGCGGTAGATTGGACTTCCTGTCTAAAGCCTGGGAAAAACATCTGCCCAACAAACATGTCTGCTCAGCTCTGAGGTGAGTGTTTGGACTGTACGTGTATTTTAAGTTTGGAGGAGCACATGAACCAGTTTGATCCACCATCTTTTTCCTATTTGTGCAGCAGCTACTGTGGCACCGTCTTCTCTTGTAGATGCTAATGCTAATGCTACTTCAGATTCACTACAATAGGGGACGGGTTTAACCCCACGTGGGTGGCACATCTGACATCAAACGGACTGTCTTTTTCTGGCTCCCTCGTTCCTCTTGTTGTTTTCTGTGAATGCAGTATGCAGCCAGTGGAGGTGACAAACCACTGTCAAAGGCAACATGTGTTGGTAACTCGGGGTGACCCATCAGATTCTGAAAAGTGGTTTTCAGCGGAATGATACCTTTAAAAAAGCACAAACAGTGGATGTAAAAATGTGTCAGTGGTGACACAGTCGTCTTAAAGGGGTTGTATGTACTTTAGTTGCTTAGTAACAAACTAGGAAACACATTGTCTGAACGTTTTATTTTTACCTTTTCTACTCAAACATGGTTCCAGAAACAGCAGAACCCATTGTTTCTTTATCTATTCACCACTTTGATCCTGAAATCAAGGTTCAGGGTTGATTTGTTTTTTTTAATTTATACCCATGGGTAGTTTTGTTTTGTAGAAAGAATAAATTCATTTGGCAACAAAACAATACAGAACACACATTAAAATCTTTTAACCACGCACTTGATCAAGTGTTAATATAAAAGACACAAGAGACAAAAAAAAAGTACATCAATACAGCATTATGGATAATTAAAAAGATCAAATAAATAAATAAAATCAAGGTCTATAAAAACAAGATGCAATAATCCATGATAAAAAAAAATCAAGAAATAAAACAAACTCTGAATAAAACAATAAGAAGTAAAAAGTACAAATTAGAAGTTGTAATAATAAATAAATAGAACAAAGAAGGATACATAAATAAAGTGTAGTGTCACTACTTTTTATTGAGCTCAGTGACAGAAACAGAAACACATCTGTTTTATAACACTGTGGGACCAAACACCTCCATCCAGAGGAAATGAGCTGAAATTAAAATTAATCATCATTCAAAAGAATCGGCTCCTTTACAAACGTCACAACACTAAGGCTACGTCTAGACGACTTCGATACAGGATTAGTTTTGAAACCGTGTCAAAAAGATATTACATAAAAATGGAAATATTTCACTAAAAATCTGCGTCAGCATGGGGGTGAAACGCTTGCTGAAAACGATGTAATTCACATGACACACCACTATGAGCACTGTAAACCAGTCCCACCATATACAAGAGAAGAATAGAAGAAGTCGTGCACATGCACCCACATCCTTTTACTACCGGCACGACACACACGGCAGACACAAACAACAATAATAACACTGCTAACACCCGAACCCATTCACCACTGATAATCTGTTGTTCACCATTTTTATTGTCTTGTGAGGAGAATGAATGTTACGGGCGCAAGGTCATGTGCTCATGACGTGGGTGCGAACACACACGGATACTTGTCAAGATGGGTACGGAAACAGTACCATATCCAGATCTTCCCACTTGGACCCATTTTCCAAAGAGATCAGTTTAGGGTATCTGCGAGACCGGTCCCATTTTGACAAAAGGCCAATAATCCATTAAGAAAGTTTGTCAGTTTCACACAAACTTGTTTCTGTGCAGACAGGGTTTAAAAGGCAACATAAAACTCACTCAGCTTCACTTCCTGCCCTCCACCTGAAAATCATGCGCCAAGTGACGTCACATGAAATCAACCTATTCTTGACGACATTGTCCTTTGCACCTGTTTATTGTCCAGGAAGGCGGGACAAGACTGTGACTCACCAATCAGGCGACTGGACTATTTGATTATTTGTTTCAGTGACTTCGACTCCATTGACTTAAAATGTCTCCTTCATTGATATTTTCTCCAAACATTGAGTTAAATGAAAAGTCAGAGTTCCAAACATTTAATTCTCACTACTCAAAAGTAAAAAACACCCAACACATCCCTGACTCATTTGTTATTTAAGCACCAATAATCATTGTTCCAGCCAGAGTTATTACTTATGTGAAAAATGGAATAATTTTAGTTTAAAGCAAACATTAAAAATATATTAGACTATTGAGGAAAGGTCCTTCAGGCACAAGGTTTTCCACCGCTGCTCCATCACATTTCTCCTAAAGCCAGTCAGACTATTTCACAGACTGTTTGCTGCTGCTTCTCTCCGTCCTGCTTCCCTCATTAATCTGCTCTATATATTCTATCTGCTCGCTCATTTGTTCTGTCGCAGAAATGAAGAGGAAGAGGAAGAGGCTCGTCGCGTGACATAATGTATCGGAAACACTTTAGCTAATGTTTACTTTGACTTATTAAGTTGATTTCATGCTCTTCTTCCTCTCTCGCCTCTTGTCGTAGCGTGGCTAAAGGATTCGTGTCTCTGCTGGGGTTTGTTGTCATCTTCATCGTGGCCGTGTGCGATCCCAGGGTAAATGAAACACGACTGAAACACAGAATCATCATCAGGCAAATCAGCACAAACCACTCAGACAAAACTTTTATTTATTTTTTTTGGAACGTGTTACATCTTTAGAACTTGTTTTCTTGGTTTGGTATTTGCAGCATTTTTCTTTCGCATTTGTTTTGAGGGTTTTTGCTTCTGTTTTGTTTCTGTTATTGCAGCATTTTTCTCTTGCAGGACACGTGTGTTGCATTTGTTTTATGTTTTTGTGTTTTTGGTTGTGTATCTTTCTTATGTTTGCAGCGTTTCGTCGATGCAACGTGTTTGCCCCCCATCGGCCACCGTACATTTCATTAATTGTATTGTTTATTCTTTTATTTTATTTTTTTATTAGTTTATTCTTTTATTTTACTTGATGACCGCTGTAAGTAGGTGGGATAGGCTCCTGTGACCCTAGTGAGGATAAAACAGGTTCAGAAAATGAAAGAATGAATGAAAAAAAAAAAAAGAAATCCAAATATTAAAAAATTTCTATTCATTTCTATTCAAAATATCTCCTCTCATGGAAAAGTTCCTCATTAGGTAATTGTGTCTTATTTTAAGTACGATGAGATATTTTGATTCGAAATGACAAAAATACATTTAGTAAGATTTAGATTTTTTTTTTTTTGTTCATTCTAAGAATTTCATATTTTGATCACAGACTTATCTTGAAAACTTGAGCCAACCAACATTTAAAACATGAGTTTTCTTTATCACAAACACACATGTTATGACACTGGTCTACAAGTTAACACTTAACACTTGTTTCTCTGTTGTGCAGGGTTTTGTCGTTATGTTGGACAAAGTTGTGTCGTTCTCTCTTAACACTGAAGTGGGACTGTTTGTCTTCATCATGTTACGAGAATCCAGAGAAGACCGCTTTCAGTAAGTGTCTGTGTCTGAAAAGTCCAAACATCAACTCATATCTACTTTTCTAAACCACTGCATGAGGCTCCACAACAACAACACTTCTGATAAACAACAACATTTATTCAAACAAACTAACTACTGTATATTTACATGTTTCTACTAAAATAAATGTAGACATGTAGACATGTGCTCATTAATGTGCATTGTCCCACCTAAATAAATATAGAAAATAAATCATTCATTGACAGTGTGCCTTATAATCCAGTGCGCTCTAGTGCATCTATTTAGTTTTTATTTATATAAAGAGCATTAAGTGAAATAAACCAGTCAGATAAGTCAGTTAGTCAAACGTTATTAAACACATTCACAATAACTGTCACCATTATTCAAATTATTTTTGTCCATACCGTTCTATCGTTCATCCTGTAGATGGCAGTAATGCAAAGTTTCCAACCTCCGTCAGCTGCCTCTAAGAAGCAGCTAGCACCACAGTCTTCCTAGATGCTGTGTTAGCAGAAGCATTTAGTGTAAATAAGCTACAAATATAAAATATATAGTTTATGTAGTGTACTATGGGTTATAATGGTATGTGATGCCAACATATTTTGATTCAGACAGGACTCTACAATTTCATTTACAGGGTGTCTGAAAAGCGAGCTAACAAGCTAAAGAAAACAAAACAATTGTGCTAAACGTTAACACTGCCTTAAATTTAAACACACTGCACCAGCTTTAATAACTGTATGTTACTATATCCAGTTGAGTTACTATTAGTCATGGTATCTGGCTGGCGTTAGCAAGCAAAATGTTCAGAGTTACAAATAATTTTGTTATTGATTTTGTTAACGTTAGCATGCTAAGTGCTGCTACAGTGATTGCTGCCATTGAGGTGTGTTGGGTAATGAATGTGAAGAAAGTCTGGACAAATATGAAAGTCTGCACTTGGAGCTATATGACCACAAACAAACTGTTCTGCTGTTATTTATAGTTTATTATTTATGTACAGTAACCTACAAAAGTAGTAAACTATGATATATGCCACCAGTGGCTCAAATTATACCAGGATATACATCTTTGGCCATACTGCCCATTCCTTACTGACACTATAATATTATGGTATGTACAGTATTCTGCTCCTGCACGTGTGTGTAGCCGTTAGCTTGGCAGATTGATGACAGTTTCCCCAAGAAAAGCCGGACGCCACAACTTGGTTCCACACTTGACGTGACTCAGTGTAAAACTGCAAACATACAGAATATGCTTCAGTTGCATTCATTGCTTTAGCACATTTACTGTACATGCCATTACACATCGAAATGAAAATAAAATAAATGAATCACTAGCTCAAGGCTAAATTGAAAATCCATAAACACGCTAACGATTAGCATGTTCTAGGTTAACTTCTGAATTCTATAGTCTTTTTATCCAACAACAAGGGTTCACATCAGAGAAATTTTTTTGCTCTGAATTTTCACAATAACTGAACATAAAATACTTACAGGTGTTACATTTTCCTGGCCATAAAAACAGAAAGAAAAAACATGTCTCTTTGGTTCCTTCTTAGATGTGAAACAGTACAGTACAAACCATACGTTACTGAACTTAATCTGACCACTAGAGGGCGGCCTTTACCTGCTTTTAACAACAGAACATCACATGCAGTGTGTTTTACTTCACACTGTGTATGACACAAAGCTAATTCAAAGTTACTAAACACAACCAGAATTAATCCATTTATAAGGTGCACTGTTGTTTTGGGGTTTTTTGGAGAAAATGAAAGGCTTTTAAGTTTGACTTATAGTCCGGAAAATATGGTAAATATTTTAGAGCAGGCTTCTCTTCTTCTACTTTTTGCTGCCAAATGTCCATGGGCGTCACAGCCGTGGGGGATGGGGGTGGAGCGACACCCCCACTTCTCCAACAGATGATTTCATACCCCCCACTTTTTCCAGAGGTTATATATTCTAGTGTTCCACTGGATCTCAGCTACTTTATATTTCAGGATAAACGGTTACTGTCTGTAGCAGTGGCGCCAAACAAACAGCAATAACTACAATATATAGACATTTAAACTGTTTACCCGCCCGGGCGGCACAATGGCATATTTAAATGAAGCGCACCTCAGTTGGCTGTTAATGTAAACAGCTTCGCGGTGTTAGTAAATAGTCAACCAGTAAGTCATGAGAAATGTTGCCGTTGTTCAACAAAGTTAACGAAACTATGTCTTGTTCTGTGACATAAGACAGTGGTTCTCAAACTTTTTTCAGTGATGTTCCCCCTGAGGAACATATTCTTAGTCGTCTACCCTGACATGGACAAAAGATTTTTGTAAGAAAAAAGAGGAACAGTGTCTAAACTCAGTGTCTGATTTTTTAAATCCAAATTTATATGATTTTTTTCATCTCATAATTTTTACTTTTTTATCTCAGAATTTTTATTTATGAATTGAATAAATGTTTAATTGAGGAAAAACACATTTATGGGGTTTTTTTCGGCCATATTCTTTCTTTCTTAATATAAAAATGTAACCATTAATGGATAATTAAGTTAATTTTCCAATGATAGATTCTGAATATTTTGCTCATTTTAAATGGCTGTGTCGCCCCTGCACATGTCCAACTCACTTCAATATCTATCTAATATAATGATCTGAGGGACATATGTTTAAAGTTGTCTTTGATTATTGGGTCAAAAAAGAAATGTAACAAATGAACCCAGTTTGATTTTCTAATGTGTGACCTTTATGACCTCACCCACTCAGAAACCTATGCGTCCCTCTGCCGGTCGGTGACTTCGTCTTCAGCCTCAGTTGGCTCCTCCCCACCTACTTCCTGTTTGCGGTGGTGTACGACGTGCTGCAGAGCGTGGCCGACGTCGCCCATTACTTTCCTCACAGCGAGTGGCCACACAACCACAGCCTGACCGACAGCTCAGCGATGGTCAACTTGTCCGTCCTGCTATGACCGGACCACATCGGACCGGACCGGACCTGCAGCAGACGGATCCCACACAAACCTGGACCAGTTCAACTTGCCAAATGAGACTCTTCCAAGTGCTTTCAGTTTGTCTTCACACTCATCGAGCTTCTCTATTTATTCGGGTGCTTGAGTGACGCACAATGCTCTATGTTCATGGCCACTACTGAGCATGTGCGTTTGCGTGTGGCCTTAAAAACCCACCACGAAATACTCACTTTCACTTCCAAGAATACTTTTGTAGGTTTCTTTTTATTTGCGTCTGCAAGTCATGAATTATTCAGAAGTTAAAAAAAAGTATGATTTGCTTGTTTTGACTTTACACTAGAATGTCTTTACACATAAAAGCCACTTATTGAACTTATAGATCCATCATATAAAGATGCGAGTATGAAACTCTTTTAACGCCTGCGACATATAGAGCCTTAGTGTTGAACCTAAACTTTAGGACAGTGGTCCCTAACCGACTATTACCATGGACCGGTCAACGATTGACAATTTTAATACGGACTGAGGGGTTACGTAGATTGTTTATATCAGTCGCTGCAAATTATACAGAGGGAATCACCTGTTATAAATCCATACACTGTAAACCTGAATGTTCAGAAAAAATAAATATATTCAGTTGTGAGTACCCAAAGTTTCAGAAATAGTACTAATCGTACTACTAACTCCAATGTATTAAGTTGTTGTAACATGTTCTTCTTTTTAAGTACTTCCAACTAATATATATAATATAATATTTGTGAATATAAGTGAACATAACTTAACATATGAGCTACAACTGAGTAGAATTAAGTCATTAAATGCTGAGAATGATATTATACTGTTATTTCTATTGTTTTAAATAAAGATGATTGAAAAAAATAAACTTATCTGATGTAGAAGATGATTAAATATCATTTCAGAACACTGCAAATAACCATCAATATCTATTACACTGAAAATATTACAATCATAAAACAGAGTCGGCTGTGGTTCAGTTGGTAGAGCAGGTCGTCCAATGACTGAAGGGTCAGAGGTTAACGTCCTGGCTCTGTCTGTCCACATGTCCAAGTGTCCTTGGACAAAGACACTGAACCCTGACTTAGTCTCCCAGTAGGACTGACAGTTAATAAGTAATGTTTTAATTTAAGTATACTTTAATAAGAATCTACATTTTAGGTTCTGGAAACTTAAAATGCAAAAGCAATCGATTGTCTTAAATGTTTTGAGTTCTTCTACTTATTCAGGTTTACAGTGTATGTCAAGTATTATCTGTTAAAAACTTTCCTTTTCTCATCAGTCGACATTTTCCTCTTTGAAAAGAACCTTTCCAAATATATCTGTTTTTTGTTTTTACTTATTTTTCTAACACGTGGGTTACATTTTTGCCGTTTAAGTGACAGAGATGTAACCGAGAGAATCCGGTCATTTTTCAAATTAAAAGATTGTTCAGATGAATACGAGAGAAATAATTAATTATTTATTCAGCGGCTGGCGGTCGGGGACCACTGCTGTAGGAAACCTGTCAATATATAGACAAGTTCAATTCAATCTAGATTCTTCTTATTGATGCACAGAATGGAAAAGACATGATATTTACGTCTCATTTCTGTTTAGGCACTTTGGTTTTTATTTGAAACACCTCGTAATGCAGCATTCTGTGATAATTGTGCATAATGTAATAATGTCATCATTTTTCACGTCATTATTTTGTAATAATACGGAGCCCGTCTTCCAAGGCCCAATCCCATTTCTATTTTTTACCCCTACCCCTTCAAACAGAGGTATGAATTGGGACACCCCTTCAACACCAGTTGTTATGTAACCAAACACCACAGCTTTAACCAGCAGTAAATAAACATGTACTTATGGAATATGAACAGTTTTCCTTTTATCTGTTTTTTTATGTACCCATGTTTTTTTATGTGTTATATTATTGCATATTACGCTGTTACATGATGCGATGCTACACACCTATTTAGTTGAAAACACTGTGTGTCGAAAATGTTCAGGTTAAAATTCAGCTTCAATTGTTGGATTTTTAAGTGAATTTTGTAAATCATTGCTACTCAGCTCATTTCTTTCAACCTTTTTACTCATAAAAGTTGAGCAATTTCACAGTAACGGGATATTTATTGAAATGTAGATCATCAGCAAGCAAAAAAAAAAAAGCACAAGAAATTTAGTTTTTTTTTTGGGGGGGGGGGTGAATTCCTTATTTCCAGTTAGTATTATGACACCAGCTGGAATGAGTGTGATGTTTAGAAGTTAACCCTTTAACCCCTGATGTGTCAGCGCTAACGCATTCTGAATGGATGGTTTAGTTTAAATATTCAGAAAAATGTTATTTAAAAAAAAAAAAAGGGTTTTACTGAGTTTTGTTGATGGAACTGAGCTACAAATAAATAAAATAAACAGATGTCAATAAGCAAAGCCAAAACTAAAAGTTTTTTTACTCCATCTTTTTTGCAAATTGTTTCATGCTATTCGTTATTTTGTAAATATTTATTAGTTTTTTGTTTATTTTCTACATTTTTTTAAATTTTATTTTAGTAATTTTCTTCAATTTTGTTCCCTTTGCATCTTATGTTGTACACGTTACATATTATTTTGTTGGTTTATTCAATTTTTGGTTCATTTTTATTGATCACTTTGGCTGTTTTTGTTCATTTGTTACTTATTTTATTTTATTTTATTTTTTATATATTGTTTTACTGTAGAACTGCTAAAGTCTCAGGAGTTAAAGGGTTAATTTGAGGATTTATGATGTGAAGGTTCTGAAGTTTTACCAGAAATAAATTCATGAAATGTCTGGAAAACGTAGTCATTTAAAAAAATAATAATAATCTTTTGTGTGATTTTATTTCTTTCAAACTGGAAGAAACATTGACTCCCTTCTACTGATCCACAAATATGGATTTTTTTGAAGCTAATACCAATTTTCTTTTATAATCAGTCTAAGTTGATGACTGATATTTCAAAGTCAGGACTGATTTTTTTTTTGTTTCTTTGTCAAATTAAAACAAAAGTCAGAAAATTGTTTTTTAATTACAATTAAATAATAAACTGAACTAATACATTTATTTATCCATTTATTTCCCCCTTTTTGTTACTTTCAAACCTTTTTTCTCCCTCTCTCTTTTCTCTTATTTTTTGTACTTTTGTCTTTTATTTTTTTCCTTTTTTATTTTATTTTTTCTCTTCTTTTTTGAATGACAAACGCAACAGACCGACAGAAGAACAGAACCTAAATATTGGTCTATTATGACTCCCTTCTATGACCTCTGACCTTAACATTTCCAGATAAGTGCAAAAGTCAGACTTTGTGAAAATGTACAAATAGAATAAAGCATGAGGCTGTGAAAGCATGAACACGTGTTTTATGCCTTTTTTACAAAACTCATCAGTTGACGTTTAAATGGAAAAGTTATATGTCTTTAAAAGGTCATTTTGGACCTTCTTCAAATCTGGTTAAAAGTGCTTTAAGAGTGTGTGTGTGTGTGTGTGAGAGAGAGAGAGAGAGAGAGAGAGAGAGAGAGAGAGAGAGAGAGAGCAAGTTTAATAGTGTGTGTGAGTTTGATAAGTGTGTGTGAGTTTGATAAGTGTGTGTGAGTTTGATAAGTGTGTGTGTGTTTGATAGTGAGTTTAATAAGTGTGTGTGTGTGTTTGATAGTGAGTTTGATAAGTGTGTGTGAGTTTAATAGTGTGTGAGTTTGATAAGTGTGTGTGTTTGATAAGTGTGTGTGAGTTTGATAAGTGTGTGTGTTTGATAAGTGTGTGTGAGTTTAATAGTGTGTGAGTTTGATAAGTGTGTGTGTTTGATAAGTGTGTGTGAGTTTGATAAGTGTGTGTGTTTGATAAGTGTGTGTGTGTTTGATAAGTGTGTGTGAGTTTGATAAGTGTGTGTGTTTGATAAGTGTGTGTGTGAGTTTGATAGTGTGTTTGATAAGTGTGTGTGAGTTTGATAAGTGTGTGTGCGTGAGTTTGATAGTGTGTGTTTGATAAGTGTGTGTGTGTTTGATAAGTGTGTGTTTGATAAGTGTGTGTGTTTGATAGTGTGTGAGAATGAGTTTAATTGTGTCAGAGTGTAGCTGATATTTTTGGCCTATACAGCCTCTCTCTCTCTCTCTCTCACACACACACACACACAAAGTCCAAAGTCTTATCAAAATAGATTTTATTCTGGACTTCAGTTGGACTGATCTGACTTGAATGGTAACAGATCGATGGGATGCAAAGTCACCAAAAAGAACAAAAATAAAACTAATAATAACCAGAGGGTTTTTGAGCCACTGGACGCTGCGGCTGACAGGAGGTGGTTGCTATGGCAGCACAGGTCTCAGGCCGACGCCGTGTTTCTGAGTGTGGACACGTCACAGACTTTTTAAAAAGTGTCAGCTCAAGTGCTTCAAATACAAAAGAGGGAAACGTCAGATTTTACTCTAAACTGGAACACGTCAAATCTGAACGGACAGAAAAGTCCAATTTATTCTGAGGGACGATGAAGGAGCAGCGGACCGAGGGTCTGAGGAGGACCACTACTCTGGAGGCAGAAAAACAAAACAAAAAAAAAGTGTTTTTGGTCAGAACATTTGGATCCTTTATGGGACGTCCCACACACTTAGACAATAAACACAAAATTCAACCAGATTAAAGTCAGTTTCATCCAAATATGACACCAGTTTTAATGGATTTGGATCCATTTTGCTTCTAGTATTAGTGTGAATGTTGTGAAATGTAACATATGAGGAAAAATATGTTGAGCAATGCAAGCATTTGTTATTTCAGGAACTGTTTATTTTCTAACAAATGTAGAAATTGGACAATGGAGCCGAAAAAAACCCTAAAAATAATCCAGTTAATTTAATAATAATAAACAGTAGTGGGAGGAGCCTCTTGTCATTTCAAAGGGAAAATATTTCCAATTAAGGCTTTTTTGTTGTTGTTCAATTTAACGCAATAAATTGAATTTACATTCTTATTGTTCTTTTTTTTTTTTTTTTTTTCAAAAGCAAGACGACAAAATTAATCTGAGGAATTTAAACGTTATTGTTTTTGATTTGATGCATTATTGGTTTAATTTTCCAGGACTTTAAATCCATGATCAGAATGAAAAATGATCCTTTTCATCCCTATTGTTATAGTTTTTTGTTTGCTTGTTTTGGTTTTTTTTTTAGAGACAATTACTAAATATAAAACTTGTACTTTTGGGTATTTTATGAATGTTACACTGAAACTAGAAAACTGCATGTTGTTGAGGTTATTTTAATATAAATTAACTGGTGTCAAAGATATATTTTTTTGTAATAATCTCATTAAATATTGTAGTTTGTGTCATAATATCCCACTGTTTTCCCAAAATTAGGCAAAAATAAAATACAAAAAAAATCCCCAACATAACTCAGTTTTTTATCAATGTAATCATTTCTGCTTCCAGAGCAACTTTCCCAACAAAACACTCATACAATTCCAGCTGCATAAAAGGAGTAATAATAATAATAATGATTAAAAGAAAGCCAAAATATCCTCAGAGCCTTGGCTTGACTGACAAAATGACAATTCTATGAAGCATGAAGAGTTTGCGAACCGTGTCATCAGACGCTTCCCAAAAAGATTGAAGCCCAAAAGGAAAAGTTAAACATTTCATTTATTCAAAACATAGACAAATTTAGTGGTAATTTGCTCCTGGGGAAGCGTTTCCCAGGCAAAGGTGCCTTCAGGATGACGGCTCAGCTCAGTCAGCCTTCCATTTACACAGTCGACCTTTGACTGAAATAGAATCAAAAGTAACAAAACAAAAACATGGAAAGTAACACTGCCGAGAAATCATCAGTTCACTTTTTTTTTGTTGTTGTTTTTTTTGTCAAATTTACAAAGAAATTACTAAAATGTAACTTTTCAATTTTTTTTTCTTTCAAAGAGTATAAAATGTCTTCGGGACCCTCCAGAAGAAGAAGAAGAAGAAGAAAAAGAAGAAGAAGAGCCCAGGTGAAGGTAAAGATGACGCCCATGTTACTGTTTTATTTATCTTCCTGAAATAAAAACCTGTGTTTGAGCTGCGTTCAGTCTCTGTGTGTTCTTCAATGTTTCTAAATGGTCCTAAACAGCAGGACGGCCTCTCGTACCTGGGCAGTAAAAACAAATGTTCACATATTGCTTGAATGCAGATCTTCTCTTGGGATTGATACACGTTTGGAGTGGGGTGGGTTTTTTTTTTTTTGGGAGGGGGGGTTTAATGTGTGTTTGTCTCATATTATCTGATGATGACGTTAGATATTTATTTAAAAAAAACGTCTGAAAGCGTTGAAGAATCAAACGTAGAAGAGAGTCGGAGCCAAAGCAGTGAACTGAAGAGCAACAGCCGGGAGATTTAGTTCAAATCAAATTTCAAAAAACCTGATGATATTTAAGGTTATTTTGGTTTTTTTTTCTGGTTTATTATGATGATGTTTGGACTGTAAGACTATGATTAATTTATTATTTGTTAGAATGTAGAGTGAACATGGAGCCAAATGAAGTCTGGGTTTTTATTTTAATTTACAAAAGAATTAAACTAAGGCAGATTTTTGGAAATTGTGCCTGTTTAATGTCCCAAAGGTATTTCATGGTCATTTTTATTATTAATTTTTAGGGGTCTTTAAGAGTGCTTAATTCAAATTGTCTGTATGCCAGGTGCAAAAATGCCCCATAATGCCTGAAAATGGACAAATCCAATATGGCCGCCACCAGGACAAAATCTAATGAATGAGTTTATCTTTATGACTGTAGAAAGAAAAACCATGAATGTAATGTGTTTTTATAGGTTGGAGAATTCATTTCTATGCTCATACCTAAAGAAAGTGCTGGGAATTCATGTACATGTTTAAAATCAGTAAAAAGCAAATTAGAGAACTGTTTTAATATTTTAAACATATGAAATTCAAGCATTTTCTTCAATTAAAAAATAAATACTTCCAAAAGCAAACAGATAAACGAATAAATAATAGTTAAAATATTGTTATTAACTTTGTCCCTGTTTACAATTCAAGTAAAATTGTTCAGAAAGACATCAACCTGTTTCGTGGTTTTCTTTTGTTCATGAATTATTCATTATTAGAGACACTCATTTTCACCATGTTCATGACTTTCCAGCATTTTCTTTAGTCTTGATGTTAAATCTGAACATGGCAATGAATTTCCCATATGTGAAAACTTATAAAAGTACATTACATTCATATTTTTACCTTCTACAGTCAAAAAATTTAATCAATTAATTAGATTTTGACCTGGCGGCGGCCATATTGGATTTGTCCATTTTGAGGCATTATGGGACATTTTTGAGCCTGGCATACAGAACGTTTGAATTCAGCACCCTTCAAAACACTGTATAAAAACTAAAATTAACATGAAATGTCTTCAGGGTTAATGTTTAGAATGTTAACAAAACTATCCTGGACAGATATGAGGTCATTTGGACCAAATGGAAAAAGAAAAAAAAACAGATTTTTTGTGATTTATACTGTTTGCAGTTTGATGGAAAGAACATTAGAACATACTGTAGCTTTAATAAAAACTTCTACAGTACTATTACTGTCCTTTGAATTAGTTCTTTAACCCTTTAAGAGCCAAAGAAGTGACTGAAGCCACAGCTCCATGTAGAGCTGAAAATAAACCTTATAATAAACCTTATTAAAACCTAATAAACTGTATTACCAGTTCCCACCAGTAGATGGCAGACATGTGTTAACACCTTTTCAGAGCATGTTTCTATCAGAGTTGGAAAGTAATTCAGTAAAAGTATTTCATTTATGTACTGAAGTAGATTTTTTTAGGTATCTGTACTTTACTTGAGTATTTATTTTTCTGGAAACTTGTAACTTTTACTCCCTACATTTTTGTATAAATATCTGTACTTTATATTCTTTACATTCTCAGAATAGATGTGTTACTTTTTCAAACTAAATAGATGTGACAGTATGAAAATGTGTCACTTCAGAAACTGTGACTTTATATATTATAGTTATATGACTATTATCTCATAATTTAGACGTTTGATTTCACTATTTTAACATTTTATCTTAAAATTATGCATTTTTTAATCTCATTTATAACTTTTATAAAAATCGCATGATGACTTTTTATCTCAATTGTGTTTGTTTTTATTTTTATTTTTCCTAAATGTCCTATCCATACCCACAAAACTGAGTACAATGATCTCATCAAATACAATTTCAACACAGTAATTCACTTTTAAATAGTTTAAATTTGATTTTTCTTCATTAAATAAGTATTATTGCATTCATGGCAATAAAGAAAGTTTTAGTTTCAGTTTTGTACTTTATGACAATTAAGAAATTGTTCTTTTATTTTACTTCAGTAAAGGAGTTGAATCAGTACTTTTCAGTATTTTTTTCACACAAGTAGCTGTACTTCTACTTAAGTACAGAATGTGAGTACTTTTACCACCTCTGGTTTCTATCAATGTGCAGATGAAAAGGCTTGGTTTCTCTGGTTACTTACTGTATATAAGTAAAGTTTATTCAGTTTTATTTTGGCTAAAAAGTGACTAAAGTTAACTGCATTTTACTTTCAGCTCATGTTTAAGTTGATTTATTTTTAAGGAGATGATGACAAAAACACAAAGAAAACTTCCGTGTAAATATGTAAAGATCAATTTTACTAAAAGTTAGGCAGTCCAATATGGTTGCCGACACAATATGCAAACTAGTTATGTAAATTTGCTCACAGCATAAACTTTTGAGTCATATCCAACATTTTTTCTCATTTACAGTATGATTTTATCTCTTACCACTTCCAACCTACAGTATTTTGAAATCTTGATATCAAAACATAATATTAAAAATAACAAAAAAAGACTAAATGGTTCCAGGTACAACAAACCCCGCCCCTTGCACACACCTTAGTTTATTTTGGCATCGATTCAGCTGATGTCAACATATCAGTTACATATATATATATATATATATATATATATATATATATATATATATATATATATATATATATATATATATATATATATATATATATATATATATATATATATATATATATATATAGTCTGAAGTCAACTGAAACTAAATGTATGTTTTTATAGACGTTTCAAATTTCACCCATTTCTAAGTAAATTGGGGAAGAAAAAATATTTTACAAAAAATCATTAAAGTTTTTAATGAAAAATGTAATTGGTCTATTTTTGGTCACTATTAAACCAAATTTGGTATGAATTCAACCTATAGTTTTGCTGGCACAGATATTAGAAATTTTGTCAATTTTAAGTCAATGGGGCAAAAAAAGTTGGGTTTTTTTATAAAAAAAAAAAATTGAACTTTGACCTACTTTACCAAAAATGTAACCACATCGATTTTAGGATCAATGGCAATTTATAAACTCAATTTGGCATTAATTCAGCCAATAAATTTGCTGCTAAAACAATACTGCTTGCCTCTCCTTCGGGGGGGGTGGGGCTAAAGGATTAATAGGTATTATTTCCTTATTCAGAGCTTAAGTCTCCGCCCCTTCCGGGAGGCTCATGGGGCCTGAGATCGGAAAATGAATGAATGGTATTCAATGGGAAATAAAATGCTAAATCATATCCAGTTTGTCATGTGCCCTGAATCACACACATGTTGTACTTCATAATAAATGATATTAATGTGTGTTTCAACTGCTTCTGTTAACCAACAGCTGATTCATTTGCCAGTAAAACCCGTTAATAATTTGGACTACACGCCTGGTGCACATGTGACGTCACCACAGACTCCACACCACAGCTGAGTGGAGTGTGACGTCACATACTACACTCCGTGTAGTCTCTTACTAAGCCCACATAAAACCTAACGTCACGGTTGCTTCCCATCATACACAGGTGTTCTGCCTATGACATCAAATATTTATTATTAACCGCTATCATATGTGAATTTCAGAGCATTTGTCAAAGAATCAGAATTTCGCTCGACTCGCGCCATTCACTCCCATTCAATTTTTTTGGAACTTTGCTGCAGCCATTTTGTCCATATTTGGTCTGACATCATCATATTGAGCCTCAAACATCTATGCCAACCCCCCACCCCACCCCCTCCCAACTATGCAGCTGATCAGTTCTGGACATTTTTTTGGGGGGGGGGGGCTCCACACTCTCTCTCTCTCTCTCTCTCTCTCTCTCTTCCATTTGATTCTTTCTGCCTGCAGAGTATCAACCAACTTAGCATCTGGTTTTTCATTTGAGGCCTTTGAAGGTAAAAACACTGATCCTTTATTGTCTATGTAATAAAACCAGGACTATTCATAGTTAGAACACAGTTATTATTCATGTACGTTTTGTAGGACTACAAAAGAGCTGTTGGGAATCCCACTTCCTGTTGTGTTACTGTGGACAGACTCCGCCCAGCTGCTCCGAACAGTCGTCTTCTCGCCAGTTTGAGCTGTGATGGCTAACGGTTACAGAGAGAAAACATCTAGAGACTTTTTTTAAAAACTGAAGTTGAAGTGTCTACACTAAGGGTCTCAAACTCATTTTCTTCCAAGGGCAACATTCAGCCCAATTTTATTCCCACTGGGCCGCACCAGTAAAATAATAGAATAACATGTAAATATCAACTTTAAACCATTAAATTATGAAAATATTTTATTTTACAAACTATACAAAGAAAAAATGTGGGAATAACCAGAACAAATAAAATAAAATTTCCGAGGTGAAATAAATGCAATTTTAACAAAGTTTTGCTTCAACATATTTTTACATGAAGGAGCAAAAAAAAAAAATGGTTCAAATTGTTGTGAATTTTCTTTAGACATTTCATGTTGTTCATACTTGTTCAGGTTTTTCACATGTTATTGTGACATTATAGTTTGTAAATAAATATTTCCATGTTGTTTTTTTTCGAATTAAAACAAAGAAAAATTTTAAGTTGTCATTAATCGGCATAATGTCAAATATTTTTCACATCAAACCCAGAAGAAAATATGGATTTGTTATTTGTGTAGACTGTAGATAATATTGGTGTGTATGTGGAACCTGAACTAAAATGCAATGATTAATTATTGCACTTTGTAAATTCATCCCAGAGGCCGCATTGGAACCTTGGTCGGCCCACATTTGGCCCACGGGCCACATGTTTGAGAACTGTGGTCTAGATCAGAGATGTCAAACGTGTCCCCGGGGCCAAATCCGGCCCACCTAAAGGTCCAAAATGGCCGTTTGGATGAACCAATTCAGTCTCATAATATAATAACCTATAAATATTCACAAGTTAAAAAAAACCCTCTTTGTAAATATATTTTTTTCATTTAGTGACAGTAAAACAAAGTATAATTTTACCCCAAAAAATCGCAATAATCAGAACAAATATGAAAAATTGGAAATGTCGTCATAGAAGTACGGGTTAGTACAATTTTCATAATATTCCACCTTTTACTAAATATTTAGTTTATCTGTAGATCCACAGTGATCTGTAAATTAGAATGCATGTGTAAATAATAAACTAAAGCCTAATATTGTTTGTTTTCATGATGTAATTGTATTTTTTTTTTGTTCTAAAACAGAAAAGTTTGGAGTTGACATTATTTATAAATTATTATGTTTTGTTTTTACCCACTTCACATCAAATTTAGTTGAATGTGGCCCCTGATCTAAAATGAGTTTGACACCCGTGGTCGAGATCACAGGTGTCAAACTTAAGGCCCGGGGGCCAAATGCAGCCCACCAAAGAGTTCAATCTGGCCCCTGGAATGAATGTGTGAAATACAAAAATCACACTGAAGATGATGAATAATGTAGGAAGTTCAAATCATTTAGGTCAATTCAATCTAAAGTGGATGAGATGAGTAAAATACTGTCATAATAACCTAGAAATAATGGAAACTGACATTTAACACATTTTTCTTTTCGTTTGAGTTTAAGTTAAAGTACAAAAAAGACTAACCTTTTACAAAAAAAATGCGAATAACCTGAAATATTGTAATTTTAACCAATATTCTGCCTGTTGTGTATATTTATACATCTACTGTGATCTGTAAGTTGTGATGCACGTGTAGAAATGATAAACTAAAGCATAATATCCTCAACATTGCACTTATTTTTCTTAAGAACTTACCGATTGTTCATATTTGTTCGTGTTATGTTCACGTACAGTTTGTAGATATAAACATTTTTATTGGAGAATTTAGCTTTTTTTTTTCACTTAAAAACACAGAAATTTTTGGTGTTGATATTATTTTATACATTTTTATCCTATTATTCATATTATTTTACTGCTGCGGCACACTTTAAACCATATTCAGCTGAATGTGGCCCCTGAACTAACATGAGTTTGACACTCCTGGTCTAGATGTACCGGCGTCTTGAGTCAATGGAAACAAATGATTTTACTGCATTTTAAGGTAGAAATGTCGGAAGCAGTCGCTGCTGCAGAGAAAGAGCTAGTGTCTACGGTGGGTGACGGAGGCAAACGCACCGCATTGACAAAACACTCCAAACACAAGAAAAACACAAACACGTAAAACACATACAGCAGAAGTGAAGCTGTAAGAGAAAAAATCTACAATAACAGAAACCAAACAGACAAACCCCCAAAACAAATACCAAAGAAAAATGCAAATATCAAAACAACTGCAGGAGAGAAACGCTGCAAATTCACTCCATCACAAAACACAAGTTCACCAAAATAAAACAGAAAAAGAAGAAGAAGAAGAAGACGGTGGATGAAGATGAAGTTAATTTAAGAGATTAGCATGAAAAGCTACGGTACCTTTGGTGTTTTAACACTTGACCATAATCTACTACAGTATCACAGAAGAGTTCATATGTTCAATGGATGAAGATAAAGTTGAAGTTCATTCATTTAGCGTGAAAAGGTGTTTCTAAGATATTGTCGCAGATTATGGCCACGTGTTTAAAAAAGACGAATTAACCTTAAATTAATTAACTTTAATTTTGTCTTTATTCACTGTCTTCTTCTTCCGTTTTATTTGGGTGAACTTCTGTTTTGTTGTTAATTTGCAGTGTTTCTCTCTTGCACTTGTTTCTAGAGTTTGTGTGTTTTGATATATATATATATATATATTTTTTTTTTTTAGTTGCTGTTTCTGCAGCATTTTTCTCTTGCAGCTTCATTTGTGTTGTATTTGTTTTATGTGTTTTTTCGGTTGTGCATTTTCCCTTGTGTTTGCAGCGTTTTGTCGATGCGGTGGGTTTGCCCCTGTCGGCCACCGTAAGTGACACCCATGAAAACACCAAAATAAAAAATTAAAAAATTAAAAAAAGAAGGCCTTGAGGGTTGAAATCATGAAGTGGACACTGTTTGAGAATGGTTTGTTTGGTGTGCGTGTCCCAGGATGTTTGTTTGTTTTTTAGTTTTTTTTGTTTGTTTTTTTTAATGTACTTCTCCACTGGATAAAACTCTGAGCTGAGCGGCCCCTCCCCCGTCCCCACAAGATAAAAAATATAAAAACATTGAAACGAGAGATTGTAAATTTAAAAATAACTAAGTGCCATCCTATAGTAACGGTGGAGAAGTTGATATGTCTGCACAATGAGATCCAACTAAGAACAAAGATCAACACTTTTTTCATTTGTTTTTCCTTTTGATGACGATGAGCGTGGATGAAAAATCGACGGGAGAGAAACAAAAAACAAAACAAAACAAAAAAAACAAAAAAAGCAAAATAGCTTCCAAATTTTGGTACATATACGGATCTGGAACTTTTTTTTTTTTTTTTTTGTCTATGAGGTTTTTTTTTGTTTTTTTTTTTTAGGTTTTTTTTTCTGCATCTCTGATAAGAGTCTGCACAGATGGAGGGGCCACGTCCGTCCGCCCGTCCATCCGTCTGTCCGTGCGTCTGCGTGTTCATCATCCCTGTGTCTGGACCTGCTGTGTCGGGTGCTCGCTCTCTGTTCCTGTTTTCCTGCTTCCTGTCTTGTCAGTGGGCGGGGCCATAGTCGTAAGCGTGAGCAGTTACGCAGGGCAGGCAGGGACAGTCATTTGGCTATGTACACATTCATGGTCGGTCCATGGCTTCCAGCGAACAGCAGCACTATTTCCGAAGGTCTAGTACACACACCTGGGGAAGAGACGGAAACAGGTTTATCGGTGTGTGTGTGTGTGTGTGTGTGTGTGTGTGGTTGTATTTCTATCTTTCTGGGGACATTGATATGTTTACAGTCACACCATGGGGAACAAAATGAAGGTCCCCACGAGAGTTAAATATAAAGGTCCCCACTAGGCAAGGCAAGGCCAATTTATTAGTAGAGCACATTTCGTGTACAGGACAATTCACGGTGCTTTACATAAACCATATAAGAAAATTAAAATGATTAAAATGCATTAGAAGGCAATTAAAATAAGAGACATAAAAACGTTTTAAAAACAATCGTTTCAGTTAAAGCTCCAGGAAACAGTAACGTTTTCAGTCTGATATAAATTAACTGACAGTTTCTCCCAGACCTGGGTGTTATTGTTCATGTTAGTTCAACGGATGGAAACAATAGCTTTGAGTAACTGAATCTAAATACAATATTAGAAAAAATAGATTTTTAAAAAATCTATCTATAATGAGGGCATTATACGATGGCTAAATAGACTTGTTAAAATGGGCTACATATAATCACTATATGATACCAATAGTAACGTTTCCAAATGCAAAGTAACATATTTTGATGGAATATTGTTAATTTTGGCAGCTGGTATCTCAGTTCGACAGGGGATGAACATTTTGACAGAACACCACAAGTCCTCATAAAGCATGAGGGAAACAGGTGTGAAGACAAACATGTATTTTTCAAAGGTTTGAAGATGTGTTTACTTTTTTAAATTGCATTTATTTTTTAAAATTACTTTTTCCCCCATTTTTTTTGTTCATTTAATTATTATTATAATTGATTTCATTTATTTATTTATTGTATTTTTTAAATGATTATTGGCTTTTTTTATTTATTCATTAATTTTTGTAAATGACATTTTATATTTATTATTTTATATAAAAAAAGATGTTTCCCTACCTCATGAGACGTGTGTGTGTGTGTGTGTGTGTGTGTGTGTTTGCAGAGCCCACTTACAGATCCGTCTGACGCGCTCGCTCCCACTTTGTCTCCTGCTGCGTTCCAGCAAACCTCGAAGATTCCCCCCGTCCCTCTGTAACTGTGGACTAAAGCGCCCGTCTGCACAGAGTGGACAAAGAGGACACGTGAGCATTAGGGCCATCGTCATGACAACCTCTGATTGTGCTACGGCCACAACGAACACAAATTTACCCCCGTGCGTCTGTGATGTGCTGTGTAAAAGTTTCTCAAATTGAGACTTTTTAAGACTTGTTTAGACTCTTCTCTGTTGGTTTATCACAGATTTGAACACTTACGGAAGACTAATCAGTAATAAGGTCATTACACACTTTTTCTCCTCTGAATTTGAACTTTTCTGCATCATCTTGTATTTCAAATCTTGGTGTTCCCACGCAGGACTCTTTTCTTACCTGTGTGTTCCAGATGTGCACACATTTGTCGAAGGAGCCGCTGGCCAGATGCCGACCATCTGGGCTGAAAGCCACGCTGTAGACCGGCTCCTGGTGTTTAGTCAGCGTGTGGATACAGATGCCTCTCTCCACGTCCCAAAGACGGACTGTGGAGTCAAATGATGCACTGTGGACAAAACCAGACGGAGACGTAAGGGGTTAAAGGTCAACAACCAAAGAGGTTACCAATTGTGTCAAGTGCCTGACACAATTAGTAACGTCACCACATGTCACCTTTGACCTCCAGAGATCTCAAAAACTATTGGTCGTAGGTGATAACACCAACGATGAGAATTGTATAGATCTTCATTCTACATCGTTTGGTACCGATCTGAAAGTTCTGTGACCCTCTGTTCTTGAGTTATAACTGATAATGTGATTTTGACCTTTTAGTTACCTTGACCTTTGACCTTTACTCAAATTGATCATTGCATCTGATGTGCATTATCTATATGTATATACCCATGCAATTTCATGGCGATGTTTCAAGTATTCATTGAGTTATAGTATGATATGTCTCTGCAGACACACACACACACAGGCAGGCAGACACACACACACACACACACACACACACACACACACACACACACACACACACACACAGTGATTACATTTACAGATTAATGATGGTCTATGTGATATCTAACAGATCTGAGGGTTATGTGTGAAGTTTGGAAACAGAGCAACAATAAATGATAAACTAGATCTTTGTTGATCAAATTAGGACAACAGGAAGCACACCTTGCTAGCATAAGGTTAGCGCTGGGATTGTTGGTTCCAGGTCCAGTTGGACTCCATTTGATGGTGTAGATTTCTTTACTGTGGGCTTGCAGGTCATGAACACACGAGTCCTGCTTCATACTCCAGATCTGAAAACATACAAAAGCAACTTCATCACTCGCCTGTTTTAAGTTATATTTTTTCCTTTCACAAACACAAGGTTTGGATTACAGCTCACTTTCAACGTCATGTCGTCTGAACAGGAGGCCAGAAGGTTCCCTGTGGGATCCCACTTGATTGCATTGACTTCATTCTAAAGGCAGAGAACAAAATCATGGTAGTCTTCTTAACTGTGCGGACACACACACACACACACACACACACACACACACACACACACACACACACTCACTACTTACTGTGTGTCCCTGGAATGTTTTAATGGGTCTGTCCTGTCCCAATTTACAGACGTGGATACACATGTCTGTACTACAAGAGGCAAATGTGTTGTTGCTCTGCCAGTCCACATCTAGTGCTGGAGCTGTGGAACAGATGGACGAGTGACTAAGTCAATAGGACACGGGACAAGACACATAGAGCTGTGTGAGGAAGCCATTTTACCTGAGTGGAAGGGAAACTGTTGTTTGGCTTCTCCTGTGTGAGCGTCCCATATGATTGTTGTCTACAATAAACGTGCATGTAAAGTTAGGGCTGGCAGTGATGAAAAAAGACTGAATGGGTTTGGATATTGACAAAGACAATCCTCGTTTACCTTGTCTACTCCTGCGCTGAGGATGAAATTGCCTTTTTTATTCCATTTAAGAGCAAAGATAGGACCTTTGTGCTGGCCGAGTGTACTGGCCAGGTTACCTGAAAGGATGAAAGGAACGCAATGTGTAAGAATACAAAGTAAGAACCACAATAAAGGATGTAACACACCATGGTTTTATTCAAATGTAGCATTGACACGTGTCTTCAATGACCTGATCAGAAGTAGATAGCTCTAATGTAAGGTATGAATTATTGCCATTGACTTCTGATCAGAGACGGTCCAGGACGTACAGTGTACTGTGTCATAGGACAGACTGAGACATGGTCAGATGATTGTGTCTGTGTATGTGAACAGCAGTCTGCCAAAACAGTGTCTAAGCGAAGGTACACTAAAAATAGACCATATAATCAGTTTGCCTGATTAAAGATTAACTGAGTTTATTATCCTCCTTGGGAAATTCAGAGTCTGCATTTTCCCCATCCTACTTCACACAGAACCCAGCATTAGCATTAACATGACACTCGGTACCTTAAGGTGAGGGAGACACTGGGGCCAATAATTATCATACTTATATGGACATACTTGGAAATAAGAATAAATCAAGTGGCAAAAAAAATTCTCTACACTGTTTCGTTAACCCTTTAAAGAAGTCATTCCACAGTAAAAAATAAATAAATAATAATAAAAAAAAGCAACAAAATGAACAAATACTGCCAAAGTAGTCAGTAAAATGAACAAAAATGAAAATTAAACTAACAAAATAATATGTAATATCAACAAGTTTTAGTTTGGACTTTTTCTTTTTCTAAATCGGTTGCTTTTTGACACCTGTAAATCAGTTCCATCAACAAAATTGTCAGTAAAATAACACTAAAAATACCTTGAATTTTTCAGCGCCGACACATCAGAGGTTAAAGGGTTAAATACTTGAGTCAGATTTACAAAAGGATGCATTACCATGACACCGCGTTCAGATCAGGACTTACCCTGTTTTTAACATAATAAAAGTAGTCCATTTCAGATATGTCTACAGTGTTAAAACGATAACAGTAGCTAATTAATCAGTTAACAGCTTCTTCCTCTTCCAAACAATGTTTATTATTATCATCAGTCTTTAAAAAAAACACGACCATCCATCTCTAACTTACACACTTTTTCAGAGGGTATCAACAGTGTGGGGCCCAGGATGTGTTTGTGTTTACACTGCTAAATAAATGTGACCATATGTGTCCGAGAACACCTCTAAATGTATTCTGAGAGTTTGGATGTCAGTGGATTCACACATGTCGTCACATCAACCTGCATGTTAAATCCATGTCATCATTCATCAGCAGTTTATGCATCTGCCACTGGGTGGCAGTATTGTCTAAGGTAACAAAAGACCCACAAGGACTGCAGTTTTCAATCATGGAAAAATGATTGTTTTCTTCCATTTCTTGTTCATTTTAATGAATGGTACAACTAAACAATATAATGAGAACAACAAAAATAGTTCATAAGAGTTTCATTTCAGAGTTGATATCTATCCATTTTCTATGTTTTTATTGATAACCAAAATCACTTCAGTTCTTACATCAATATTTATGATGATTATAGCCATTCCATGTTTTCTTTTCTGTTTGGTTTCATCACATGATACACACAGGAGTTAGTACTTGGTTGCATAACTACTGTTTTTTTAATGTAATTTTTGTTTCTTGAAACATTTTCATCTCATAATCATTGTTGTTGATTTCTTTGGATGGTCTAATAATTTTTACCATGACAGGCCAGAAAAAGGCTTAAAACTTTTCCTGTCTTTTTCAGGCGTACTTGACAAATTCAAATCTAGGTTTACTTCTACAAACAGCACATGGATCTTAGAAAAAAATAAATAAATCAAAAGTGCCTTACCGTCTTTCGTCCATATTCTAGCAAAGCCATCATAGGAGCCTGTTGCTAACAGCGTGCCTTCGCTCTGTCAAAGACAAACACACACACACACACACATCACTAATGTAAAACCTCATGATATACAATGTGTTGTGATCTAGTGGTAATTGAAAAAACTGAAGTGAATTAGGTGAGGGCTGTTATTTCCATCAGTATGGAGACTTTCCAGGAAATATGTGCCTCTGCCTTTGGCGCCAGTTCACAGCTGAGGGAACACTGCACTCTGTTAGATGTCATTATCGCTTGTGTTCAGTTTGCACTGGGAGCTCTTCTGTTTGTAGTAATATGCGTTTGAAATTCGATCTCACTTTCTACAGCCGTATTTTCACTGTTTTCCGCTGCTTTAGTGAGGAAAAGTCTATCTTAAAACCCTGAAATGACTTTTGGACAGCACTTTATGTCTGATGGGTCCTACTATTTCCACATTTTTCACTTTTGTTTACTTTGAATTTGATACACCCCTGACCGGGTGAATGATTGTGCATGTGTCCTTACATTCCAGTCTAGTGAGGTGACGTCTTTGTTGCTGGGGACATCCTGTCCTCCTTCTCGTATGCAGTGTCTCAGGACCAGCTGTGTTGAGCTGCTTGTACTGTTCTCACTCAGGTTCCAAATCCGAGCTGTCGAATCTCCAGACCTGAGACACACACACAAAGATGATTCAATTAGATGAAGAAGAGAAAAAAAACTAATACACTATACCTACATCCACATCATTAGAACCAATGGTGCAATATTTAATTATGTGGATTGATGTGAGAAGTTGGTCTTCATCACATTTTTGTACTGAATATCATTAGTAAATACTAGTATTCTGTTTATTTTGGAATACAAACAAGAAATCACTAGTCAAATCAATATAAAGTTAACACAAGTGATTCCAGGTACAACAAAGCCTATCCCTTGAAAACGTTTCACTTGTTTTGCCATTTTGAAAACACATCATTTAGTGACTTTGATCTTTGTATTCACCAGAATGTAATGGGCTCTATTCTGGACAACCTTGCACCTTTCCTGAAAATTTCATGGAATTTGTGGAACCGTTTCTGTGTAAACAATAAACCAAACCAAAAACAATACCCCTCACATCCCGAAGGAGAGGCGAGGGAATCATTTCAATTTCAATTTCAATTTTATTTATAGAGCCCCAAATCACAACGTCGTCGTCTCACGTGGCTTTACAGGAGAGAACAATCAAGCGCAGAAATAGATGAAGTCTCAAGCATCCCCTGTCCTTAGCTCCTCCCCCTGTCCTTAGACCCTCCCCCTGTCTTTAGACCATCCTTCTTGGTAAGAAAAAAAGACTCCAAAACCCAGTGGGGAAAAAACTGAAATCTTGGAGAGTACCACACTGAAGGACAGATCCACTCCCATGGACAGACAGGCTATAGGTGAACGCCCATTTGTAGATGAAAGGAAGGGGGGGCAGGTACATAATTCCAGTGATATCAACCCCTACCAGCCCTCTGAACATTTGCTATTGCTCCATTTGACTGGTTGACAACCACATCAAAGAAGAAACCACAGATAGTTTAAAAGCATCTGAAATTCACTGTTTACAACCTGGTCATATTTCTGTTCTCTTTCTCATATAATCAGATTTGGTTAAAATGGTTTGGACTAACCCTGATGCCAGCAGATCACTGACTGGATTCCAGGCACAGATGAAGACCTCGGACTCGTGGCCCCTGAGGACCATGGCCTTGTTCTGAGGGATCTCCACGTCTCCATCCACCTCCATCAGGTCTGCATGGTTGTCTAAGGGCACAGTGTGATGGGTCAAACACAGACAATAAGCAGAGAACTTCTCCTACTGATGTCCTGGGGTAAAACCGATCTCCAATTTGGTCTATGAAATATGATTTCATCTAGTTTTCCAAATTAAACAATGGACATCCAATGCTATGCTCTGCACAAAAAAAAATCATCCAAATTAATTTCAGTAAAGCACTAAGTTTGTTTTATAAAGGAGTATAACACTTGTAGCTATGAGATTAAATGCAGTTGGATATAAATGCCCGAGACAGAATTGAGTTAACTGTGTACACCAAACTTTTTTTTTTTTAAATGTGATTAAAAACATTGTACCTCAAAACAGAAAAAAAAATTGACCATTAAACTATTAACTTTAGAGACAATAAAATGTAATTTAGATTTTGTAAGATTGGAAGAAGAGAAAACAATCTGCTGTCATTTGCATCCATTAATATTAACATTAATTATATGATCTTAACCATAGCCAGTTATGATTTGTGCTTTTATTTTCCTCAAACAACAAGTCCAGTAGGTTTTTCTTTGAGGTCTATTAACCATAATTTCACAGTGTAAAAGTTGCAGCAACGACACTGATTAAAGCTCCTTCCGGATTACCCCAAAAGCATCAATAATGGGTTAAATGCAGGACAAATGTCATTGTACAGTGTAAAATGACAAATAAAGTACTTTACCTTACACCTTGTTTAAAAAGATGTAAATAATATGTATTTTATCAGACATTGGACAGGGATTACATTTTATTCACACACAAAAGTCAGACATTCTCGTGTTAGAAGTCAGTATGCTGCTAAAACCCTGAAAGGTTTGAACTCACTAGCTAAGGCATGGGCTCCGTTCTCCTCCCCGTTGGCAGTATTCTCTCCATTCTTGGCACTGCCGGCAATGCTGCCCCCAGTGGTCGACGCTGGTGTAGAAGCTGCAGCCTGCTGCTGGGCCATCTTGTCCCTGTATGCCTGTTGCCTGGTCTGAACCACATCCGGCATCACAGCATCAATCAAGGACAGAGACTCGATCGGCCGCCCGTCAAATAATGTGCCGTCCTGCAGAGCGGGAGAGAGAGCATCAGTCAGACTGGAGAGTGTGGAGAGCAGAGCAGGGCAGCCTGATGAGAGTCTGTGTGTGTTCTAACCTCATTGATGCTGACTTCAGCCTCGACATACTGCAGGCCCTTCTGGATGATGCTGATGAGGGCAGCAGGGGGAACCAGAGCACCATTAATGTTGGACTGGCTGATATGACTCTCTATACCAAATGTAAAGGCTGAGTGGGAGAACCCTGGACACAGAAAAACACAAAGGCAACATGAAAATATGACACTGCACATAAAATGTTCTCGACACACCAGTTGAAATATTCACTAATAGCGTACATTTGTCCATGTTTCGATATAATGTGGGTCTGTTTAAAAACGCAGCAGTCACTACGTTAACACAGGCACTAATATTCCAAACATCCTGAATGTGACAGGTGTCGAATGAACATCATATTCCATCTGGATGTCCCAAACATGTAACATGCTGATATTACTGAGTTTTTAGGAGCATTCTTTGGACGTGTATACATTCAGAAAATTCAGAAAATGAGGCTCATTTGGATTTTTATGACACACAGCTCCCAGCTGTCAGCTGGGCTAGAGACAAAGATCTCCTAGAGATACATGCACAAAAGAATAGCAGAGAAAATTCTGGTTGGAACCAGAAACACTCCTACATTTAAGTATTATGAAAGAGGATATCAACAGGTTTTTGGAAATGTACTGATGTTATAAATAGGAATTAACTGATCCATTGGCTGAATATCAGTACCACTAAGATGATATTCATTTGATTTTAGTCTGCTCTTCAGTTCTGTTTTATTACAAACTGAGATGGCATATGTGGGAAAACTAAATGAAGCATAGTTGATGTAGAATTCACTGACATTAAGTATGATTTTAGCTTGGAAGAACAAGCAAAACAATGTTAAAACAAAGTAAAAAAGCACAGGCATTGGCTATCCGTCAAGACTGTTATGTCATCATCAGTACTGGCCTAGATTTTTAGGATCATGCATTCCATACTATGACGCTGGCCTGTCTACAAGATGTTTGAAGGAATGAAAGGGGGCTGTGTTCATACAGCTGGATATCTGTAACCAGCCCAAAACTGAAAACAAAAATATTATTTGTCATGGTATGTATAGCTAATGTAAAAATCTGAAATAATAATAGTTAAACATTGATGTAGCTTAAAGTGTGCCTGTACTGGTCATATTTTTATGGCATTAATTGTGCTTTGTGCATCAAGGGAGTTGCAAATTCAGTTTTTAAAAAATTGCCATAAATGCACCACATGGGACCTTTTAATTATGTGAATTATACACATGGACAGAACCCAAGGGGCAGCAGCCATTGCTGGATGTAAGTGACATACATATTGTTGATTCTGAGTGATGGAGTACTAATACATTAGTGGCCGTTAGTGAGCAGATTAGGTGAAGATAATTGGGGTGTGTGGGTGTGTGTGTGTGTGTGTGTGTGTCTGTTGTGTTTGTGTAACCATGAGCTTAGCATTCCACCATTGTTCTAGAGATGGAACCCTGCACTGGCTGATATTGTGCCATCTTAGCCGGGTTTCAGCTGCACACCAGTCAGTGACCAGTCCATCTCAGCCCAGGTAATCCAACAATACACCAAGCTTTCACCACGACTAGGGTGGAACAGCTCATGGAGGAACCAACATGGCGCTGACCCAGAGGTGGAAAGTAACTCAGTAACTTACTTTTACTTAAGTAGAAGAGTTGAATCAGTACATCTACTTTTACCAGAGTATTTTTTCACACAACGAGCTGTTCTACACCCCCACCCCCACCCCAATCTCCTCTGCTCATTCACATAAAGAGCTATGGTGGAAAAGACGACAACTAGCAACAAAACCAAAGTAAAAACTGTGCTTGAAAAAGCTATGGCCATGAGGAAGGTGACCGAAGACTGGAACAAGACAAGGGTGGTAATTGCAACCGCTTTCCAGCACTGGTGTCAACTGAAAAAGGAAAAAGGGCTCAAAATCGTTGCTAAGGTGACCATGTTTCTACTCCATAGGTAAGATGGTGCAGTTATGATTATATAATATTTCAACAAACTAATGCGTTATGGGTATTGTATTCACCCCGTCAGTAAGAAAATGTCAGATATTGACCAAACAGAATGTTCCAGCAGGTTTTGCTAAGTTACCAAAACTGTGTGTAAACTGCTGGTGTAACACCCTAAAGTATTGTCCTTATCCATTAGATTTCATGGTGTTTATTTCATGCTTCTAAACCTTTTGTTAGCTAAGCTTCATGTGACACAAACTGATAAATGTTGATTATTGTTTTATTATTTAGGATGATAATTGACGTTGAGTTCTCGTGAATGTTCGGGAACCTCTGTGATCGCTCCAGACAGCATGTGCGTTGATGTATTTTTGAAGGCGTGGTTTCGAGGGGTGGGCTGACAAAGATGCATGGGGGTGTGTATACTTTCAAAATATAGCTTGCAGGAACCGTTTTCTAAGATCTCCTACTCTACCTTTAATCAGAATATTTTCTTTTACAGATTAAGGACAAAAAAAGTAATGTCTTATGCATGTCCACATAGTCATTGTGCCTACAGTGAAATGAATGTTAGCAGTGGTATGTGACATGTTGCATCATTAGAACACATTGTTTTTGCTGAAACTGAGCTGTTGCACCATGACAGACTTTAATTTGTACAGGGAGCATGTTCTGGGAAATAGATATTCCACCAAAAAAAAAAAACAGCTTCATGTAATGTGCTGACACGTAGAAGTTTCTGTAACTTCATAAAGAGAAAGAGATTAATTTCTAACTTCAGCAGTGGAATACTGGCCTGGATTTATAAGGTCAACGGTTTCCCTGCATTTTGGACAAAGGAGTAACACACTCATAATGCATAACATGACTGGAACACAAACCAGGACAACAATCAATAAAAGACAAATTCAATATACAAAGTGTCTCTGTATTTGTTGTTGTTGTTGTACTATACTATGCCAAGTTATGGAAGACCAAGAGATTCTGGAAATATACAGACACACAGACGACAAAGATAATGCAACATATTTTAAAATAAATATTACAGTCTATGGTACAGTTCATTCTGTGATTTAATAAGTGAATATAATGCATCCGTGTCAGCAGCTGACGTGGAAATTGCATTTTTATTTTTTAGATGTATTTTTCCACTGTACACAAGAGTAATGCCATTGATTACACTCCCTTCACTCTACCCGTCCCAATAATCAATGAACACCTAATTAGCTTCCCACATGCATTGCACTTTGTGTTGGTGTCATTTTTTTCCCTCTTAAACTGACACCATTTACCGCAGTCAATCTTTTACACTGTTGTAGTATCAGCCATGCAATCAGCTTCACTACGTATATATAGTCCTTGCAGATATTTATTCATGTTCAGGGAGTGATCAGTAGATAATTTGTAACTTGGAACTGATTTTCTGTTCTCTACCCTCTGAATATATGAATGACCCCTTTAACTATCAATGGGTCTGTGTGTCTGAACTAACAGTTTATCACATAGGTCCAGATGTACTACTACTGTGCAGGTCAGCGCTCGCCACAGCTGCTCTGTGGGAATATGCCTGCCTCTACGTGCATGACATGGACTGTTTTTAGGACAAGGTGTGACACCATCTCTCCTGACTCTGTGAAGTGTAACGTCCAACTGTGACACAAACACGCAGGGCTGTTTAACCACCAGCAGCATAAACACAACTGAACCACGCTGATACTATTGTGTCAACACTGCAGTGAACTAACAACTGCCTCCCAATGACAAGCCACGACTTAACCTTCTGTGAGGATCTGAAGTGCACAGGTATATAAAGATGGGGATCACACAGTCACTTCTACCTAAACAACTGTCATATGTTATATTAAAGGGGTTATATTTTGTTAAACCTATATTTATTTGTCCTTGGTTGATTCGTTTGTGTATTTGTATGGGGTGAAATTACTACCAAAGCCTCACAAATGCAAAAAATTTATTTGTGTGGCATGGGGTATGCAAACTACAGAACAGTTTTAGGAATGTGCACTGGCAGTTGTGAATAAATCTTCAGTCCCGCAGATGTAAATCAGTGAGGTGTAAAGTTACTGATAAAAGCCACGTGATGGCAGGGACCCAATTGTTTCTCCAACCTGCAGAATTTGGGGGGGGGGGGGGGGCTTGAAAAATTTTATTTTGAACTTGAAGGATATTTTAATGTAAGTGCAGATATTTATTTATTTAATTTGTGGAGCGTTTCTTTTGATGTACAAACGTAAGTGCATTAGTTGTGAATGACATTTTCCTCTTGAAAAACACAATCAGCTTGTTTGTGAATCATTGGCTGTGAATAAAACACATTTTTTGTGTTTGTGAGGTTCTGGCAGTAATTGCAGTCGATATATTTGAACGTGAATAGTTCATCAAGATTGAATTTGAACCCTGGAAATCTATCTTTAAATTAATTTTGGTGAAAATCATCACATATAAGGTCGAAACTTCCCACAACCGTTTCTCTGAGTCAGCAGCAGCGGTTGGAGTCCACACTGAAAATATGTACATTGCCTAATATGTGGAGTTTTTGATTGAATAGGATAAAAACAGTAGAGTCAACAACCTGGAGGGCATGAGGCGTCAAGTGGCTAATTTGCATTTAAAGGCCCAGCGCTCAAAACAACACATCTTGTGTTAATAGATACTCAAAAACAGGGTTGAAAATGAAGGTGTGGAATTAAACTAATGAATAATTCAGACCCAAGCGAAGCATTTACAGCATATGTAGAACACAGGGAAATGTTTTCAAATGCAGAAATCCATTTTCAAAATTAGTCCTTTGATACTGGCAAGGAACGTCACCTAAATTATGTTCTATGTTAACACAAAGTTTCATTTGAAAGGAAATGCGGATATTATTAAAACACGTAGCAAGAAAGGGGTTGTAAATTCAGTAGGTTGGAACTACTATCGAAGTTTTCGTTAATGGAAAAATCAATTGTGTGCTTATAATAAACCATTATTCTATAACTTTTTTCCACTGGGACTTTCTATTATTCTCCCTCAAACTAATCTCAGTGGAGTGTTTCATATTACTGGAGAGGCTTCTTTTACAAATACTATTCAACTGAAATGAATTGTAGCAGAATGTATCCCACATTATTGGGGGCAGAGGTAACACAATCATTCAGTTTTGTCTCTTGGCAGGATTAAATCTACTCCCAATGTAAAAAAAAAATAAAAAAAAATGCTGAACTGACCCATAAAGTGTGACAATAGATGCATGAAGAAAAAAAAACCCAGAAATGTCATTTAATTACTTTAAGCATGTAATTTGTTATAATTAATTTTACACAGTTAAGGTCTGGCTGAATTCCGGAACTTGGTGGAATTCCGTTCTGCATACCATATTCCCCAAACACAGCAGCTGTAGCAAATGAGCTCATTCTACTACTAGGCCAGCGTGAAACTTTTCAATCCAGTCTGATATGACGCCAAACACCAGGCCATTATACCAGATTTTACCACTAAGTACTGAACTTTCACCGAGCAGATGGGGGGAAATGTGACTGGAAAGCCAAGGACTGAAAGGAAAGCAGCTCTAGTTCACCTGGTGGAGGTAATGCATCCCCAAACTGGCTTCACAACCATCAATAAACGCTAAATAATAAGAAGCAGCAGCACCATCTTCTGTGCTGTTAAGATAGGGTGGGTCACACCACACTAAAGCACTGCAGTTATCAGATTTGCTTTGTTTGCATGTGGGTTTTTTTTTTATGTTTTTTGGCGTCAAAATATTGCCAATATCATTTTGCCCCAAAACACATTAACTTTCTAATATACAACCGATGGTCACTGTGCCCCCACCCCATCTGCTGAAATGTCATCTTTCATGATACAGACATAAGCTCAGGACTAAATCACAGGTTGTCACGTTGCTTATTAAAGCAAAACAAGCTAAATTTAGCAACATGATGCTATCGACACAGACTGCCAAAGTGGGACACTTTTTTTTTTATGCAACCTATCACGATGACAAATGTCTGTTCTGACTTAATTTTTAAAGAGATAGTTCGGTATTTTTCACATGAATCTGTATGGGATGCCTGTATTTACTCTGGTGCACCCACAGTGACTTACCCCCAACAGTGTCCTGTGAGTCAAGTTTTGGTCCAATTTTGGTCAAAGGAAAAGTAGTCCCGGCAGGTTTCCTGGGCTCAGCAAAGTAAAACCTGTTTCTTCTCAAAACAGTATGTGTTTGAATGAGTGATTTATTTTCATAACAAAACCATCACAGAACAAAAACTCATACCTCAAAATTACTTGGAGCTACTTTCTCTCAATAGCGATCAGTGTACGTTGTCACTGCTAACAACTGTGCACCTGCACATAGCAGCCGAAAACACTGCCCAATGACTGGTGAAAGCAGTTTGCTAAGGCGCACAGCTGTTAGCAGTGACAACGCACACCGATTGTTATTGAGAGAAAGTAGTTCCAAGCAATTACGAGGTGTGAGTTTTTGTTCTGTGATGGTTTGTTGTGCAAATAAATCACTCATTCGAACACATATTGTTTTGAGAAGAAAAGAACCTAACAGGACTACTTTTGCTTTGACCAAACCCAGACCAGAACTGGGCTCACACGACACTATCAAGGGGATGTCACCGTGGGTGCACCAGAGTAAAGATAGTGATCCCATACAGATTCATGTGAACTATAATGAATTATCCATATAAGCTGCAACCAGACCAGGACTGCAAAACTGAAAAATGACCCAACTCTAGCTTATTTAACCAAAACACACCATTTGGTTTTTCAGGTGAACCACAATGCCCACATTTAACTGACACAGGAGTCTTTATTAAGGATAGACCAATATATTGGGCTGAATTTTTTTTTCTTGCTTCGGTCTGTTGTATTGGCCAATATGCTCTTTTTTTTCCTTGCCATGATTTACTGATAGGTGAAGTTTACAGCACCTTCATGTTCTTGCAGATACTGCAAACTGACTGGAAGGAATATTTCAGTTTGACACCATGTCTGTGCTGCTGTTATTGTTTATTTTAGAAAGGCGTGAAGAATGAAATGTGCTGAACACATTTTGTTTTCATCTGAATGTAAAATGTTAATGGTGTTCTCTATTACCCCTCTCTCTCCCTCTCTATTTAGTTTTATTCACGAGTTAAAAAAATATTTTCAGGCCAATAAATGTTTCCTTTAAAAAAAATTCTGACATTGGTTATCATTTGATAGAAGAAAATAAAATATTGGCTTAAAAATATTCGCAGCCTCCATCAGTCATTGGCAAAAGGATGATGCAAAAATAAAAAAAAAATAAAAAAATTAGTATCGCCCTCAAAAAAATCCACATCAGTTGATCATTAGTCTTTCTGTGATTTTCAGACGCTGCGCAAACCATGACTGCAGACTTTTAACATGCTCTGGTTACATCCACCAGCACTTAGGCTACATTTATAAGGAGACGATGAAAACAGAACATGCAAAAGTGATGTCTCATCTTCAGTTTTTCAGCCACATTTAGAAAAGCATGTTCAGGAGGAAATCCTTGTTTATATAAAGTCACAACACTATGTGAAATACGATTGGATATGCCTATGAGGCACTAGGTGGTACTGTGATAGACCCGTCCATATGTCCTTTTCTGTTTTTGACGTATGTAATTGTCCACCCATCTCTGTTCGGCTATGGTATGTGTGTGATGTCTGTACAATAGGTGAAACGACTCCTGTACATTTACGAGAGCTGCTAGTGCTAATGCTAATGCTCATGCTAGTGCAGTTGGCAGATCTGTGGGATCCAGGTTGTCCCATATGTTTGTTGCTTTACCTGCTCGGCGTATGAATGTAACGTAAAAGTGTATGTGACGTGAACATATGTGATGTAAAGACGTACGCAACATGAACATGTGCGCTTCTTGTCATTTAAACACAGATGCGACCTGGTGCGTCGTCAATATGCTCCAGTCTGGAAGGCGTCTTCAGATTTGTGCGTATTCACACCCTGACGGCGCAGGCACCATGTAAACAAAAGACATTTCTGATCAAATGTGCGGTCGTATTTTGCTGCAAACATCCTCGTGTAAACGGCCCCTTAGTTTGCACTGTTTCACTGTAACATTGAGAATTGGGGGATTATTAGACATCTCATTTGCCTACAACTTTTAGAGCATGAAAAATTCCACAGCAAAACGGTACTTCACTTCAATCTACTTTCCACATGTATATCAATGACTAGGGAGTAGTGAATTAACTATGGTCTGTTACACTACAAGTAACCTGAAACATATCCAAACATTACATGACAACACTGCTTAAGGGTCCTGTTATTGTGTCTCCTGAACCACAACCACAGCGCAAACCTTCTACTAAATCTTCCATTTGGTGGGAGTCCAGAAGTGCTGTCAATCAGACCCACAGAGCAGACATCAAACCCTTCTGTCAGCCCTAAAATCTTATTAAGAGAGTAATAATAAACAAGAGGACCATCGGCACATTTAATAGACGCTCCATGTAAAGCCCATCAAACCAGAATGACTCCTGGAAAAATTACTGGTAGGTAGTTGCAGCTTTCCCGAACACACAGCTGAATATAATAATAATTTTCAAAAATTAACTGCAGGGAATATTAAAATGCATATGAAACAGATTTATTAAAATAATCCCTTTCAGCGCTCTGAAGTCCTCATTGCGCTCATTGATAGGAAGCCATTGAATATAAGGGGACTTTAGGGGAATACCTGACTCCTGTAGGTATCTGTAGACCAGGAAATTGACCTCATCACTGCTAATGCTCATCTTTACTCCTGTTACACCATGAGGTCAGCACGCACACACCTAGCCTGCAAAAGAAAACAGAGACAGACATTCATTAGTGAAAGGGGAATACTCATTCTAACTCTTGCTGTTCAGTGAACGTGATTTACAGACTAGTACAGTCAGGACAATGTGAAAAATATGTCAGCAATTTGCAAGTTATCTAGTTAAATTCAATTCTTGACGCCTTCTCAGTTTCAGTATGGACAACATAATAAGTATTTTTGACTTGAAATAATGAGGATAGGCAAACACGTATCCAAACACAAGACCTGCTTAAAAGGAAGTTTTCAGAGTTGACTTTAGCAGGAGTGTCAAATTAATTTTCTTCAGGAGCCACATTCAGTCTGATTTGATCTCCAATGAACTGGACCAGTAAAATGAAAACATAATAACATCTAAAAAATGACAACTCCAAATTATTGTCATTGTTTTAGTGCAAAAATAACCCATTAAATTATGAAAATACTTCCACAAATGATCCCAATTATAAAAAAGGTTACATTTCCTGAGGAAAATAAGGGCAATTTAACAATATTCTGTCTCAATTTATAATTAGCCCATGTGTTTTATTGTGGATCATTCTAAAAATATACTAAACTCTTAGTAACAGAAGCAGAAAATGATTCAAATTGTGCTGAATTTTCTTTTGGAGTTTCAGGTTATTCACATTTTATTGTTACAGGATGTTTTTATAATTTAACGTGATTTTTTTTTACAGTAAAACAATGACACAAATGTGAAGTTGTCATTTATAGGCAAAGAAAAAAACTGACAAGAAAATATGGACTCATTTAATAGGTTATTATGCTCTTCATCCCACATGGCCGCACTGGAACCATTGGCGGGCCGCATTTGTCCCCCGGGCCGCATGTTTGAGACTCATAGGCTTTCCTGCAGAGTAAATCTGTTCAAGGTCAATATTATGAAGGGCAATTCTGTGAGCAATTAAATGGTCCATCTTACAATGTGGTGAAAGTTACATTTATATGAATTTGCACAAGCATTTAATGGGTTAGTCCTTGGCCCAGACCTTTGAACATTAAGTAGTGAAAATATGGAGATAAACAATTACATCGACATAACTTCTTTGGCAGAGGCAAAAACACTAAAGCAGAACAAAAACGGACCTCTAACCATATTACTGTTCCAATGTTTAGTCGCATAACACCATCATATTTTAGAGGAGCAGAGACTTAATGGAGCACATGTCACCATCTTCATTATCAGAGACAACAAAGTCAATTTACTCACAACTTCAACATGTTTAAAGTTTGAATACTCCACCAAAACATATTTTATGTGCAGTTTAAATGCATAAAGAACACACCACAAGACAAAAAAGGCAAAAACTTCCATGAAACTGGATCTAAATGTCTTGTCCTGCCACATCTCATGTAAACCTGGATGAAAGTTGGAGGCAAGACAACGGCTGCAACTAACAAAGATTTTAAAAATTGGTTGAGTTGTATGTGATTCTAATTGATTCATCACATAAACATAAACGACTGTATACTCAAAAATGGGTAGGCCAGATAAATGGAGATCGATGAAGGCATTATAATTACCATGATAGTTTGCGGGGTAATGTAATCATGACAAGTATGCTATCTTACGCTAGGTTTACATTAGGTTCCCTGTGGGCACAAACAGTCCCATTGACCCAAAATGCAGTGCACCACAGACATTTTTTTCTTCATATTCAAGTTTAGTTACAGTACGTTTGGGGCAAAATGAGGCTGTAGTGAGCATCAGAATATAAAGTAAAATTAACCTTAACAGTCAGAGACAGCAGACCTCCAATAAGGCTTGAATTTTCATTTACACATGACGTGATCGAGCCATCGGTGTTGACCCATCTGATGTCCGAAGGTGAGACAATGTGAATGACAAAAAAAACACCAGATTCTATCTTGTCTGGATCCTGAGATATTACCACTGATGTGTTTTAGCTGTTGGCCTTTGAGCTTCATTGCTCAAAATCTAATGGGTTCTTCCTTGGCCTATTACCTATCATCCATTCAGAACTTTTGGTGTAATCCTGCTGACAGACACACAAACAAACAGATAAAGGAAAACATCACGTGGAACGTAGTAACTTCGCGAATCATATGAAATCTGCGATCTTGTCAAATCACAAATAGATCATTATCAGTCATGATATTAAATCACCAATCCATTTTGAATATGCTAAATCAATATGGCGTCAGATCGATTCTGCTGAAATTCAGTCTGTTTCATTCTTATATGCGTCTCCTACATGCCAAATTTCAGAACAATCCATCAAGAATTGGCGACGCTAGAGTGTGGACAGAGGAAATGTGTACGCACACACAAACAGACAAACCGTTAAAACAGCATTACTTCGCAAATCTCTGATTCGCAAAGTTAACAAACGGACTTGAATTTAATACCTCATTGGTTGAGGTAAAAGTCTGTCCAACATCCAACACCAGAGCCATGCTGCTCTGTGTTTTCCTCCCTTACACTACACAGCAGGCAGATCTCAGTGTTAACGTGTTCAACAATAGTGAATTTGGTGCCAACTCTTAAGAATCGACTTGGATCAATTTAATTATTTTGGTGTTGCAGCACTAGGCAGGACCCTCATTACAAAATTAAAAAGCAACAACTAAGCAGGTTGTAGTCAGCTTCACAAAATAATACATTTTTTCATTGTCGTGCATATAAGAGAAGCCTGGTTACTATATACTATATGAGCTTTCCAATCTGACTTTCAACATATATGTAAAGAGAAAGAATGAATTCATGTCCGCATGTCACTCTAATGGTAAATTCTTTTTTTATGTATTTGTGTTTTTATTGTCTTGTTTTATCAACTTTATTTAAGTTGGGTTTTTTTATATATATTTGATTCATGTGAAGTGTTAATTAAGCTTCTATATAAGCATAAACAACAAATATAAGCCTCCCTTGCACTGTTATATTGCATTTGTATTTATACCTGCTTATGTATTTATCTTTTAAAGTGTGAACTAAACTAAACTAAGTGTTTCTTCTTTGTATTTTAATATGTCAAAAACTCAAAGATTGTGTATGTAAATATTGGATCTTAACTTAACAGATTGAATTACACAATACACCTGATACAGTCAGCATTTCACTGGCCCGTATTTAATATATTACAATGAATCAAAATTAGGGAGAGAATGGAATTTTAGTTTTGGACAATGAGTAGAGCATCATGTCATTCATTTATTTATCACGCTAATGTAGAGCTTATCCTAAATCCAGTACTCAGTGCTAAAACTTTAAATTCAAACTAAAAATAGCAAAGAAGATCCATGTGTCCATTTTCTGAGCTGCTTAATCCATGGGAGTTGCAGGAGTAAAGTACTACAGTTATCGAACATGCTGTCACATTTTTGATACTACTATGTGATAAAGTAAAAAAAAAAAAAATGACACAATAGGAAAGAATATCTTTTCTACTGAATATATTAAAGATATAATGTAGATCAAATGCTGCAATATGTATGCACTTTTAGTATTAACTTTTAACATTTACTGTGTTTTATAATACCATTATGTATCTGTGTAAATCTACCTGAGATCCAATATTTACATACACAATCTTTGAGGGAGGAATGCACAGAGTATTGTTTGAGTTGCTGTTGTGTAAAAGTGAAAGCCGAGTTCATGATGACAAAAATTGCACAAGAGGTATGTGCTCACATTAGATGCAAGTGTATTAATGGCTGTGGTACATTTTTATTGACAATATCTCAGGTTTTGGTAAGGTTACAGCAGCGGTTTTAAAACTGCTTTGAGAGTATAAAAAAAGCCAGTGAGCTGAAAGATAAATGTATTGTGCGATGTAGCCTTTTGTTAAAAATGACAAATGCATTAGAGAACATATAATATAAACACTAGCTCTGAAGTGAAGGTGTCGGCATCAGCATAAAATACAGCCATACGCAGGATATATAACAGCAGGTGAAAATGTAAAGCCCTGTGATCAGAGCTCGGTGCAGAGACAATCCATGCGGGTACCTATGGCACATTGTAGATGCAACAAACAGACATCACAACAGGTTTCACTGATCCTAAACAACATTTGTCCCCGGTGTTCTCACACATCAGAATCTCTCATAGTCAGAGGGAGTGGGCAGATGGAGACGCAATTACATAACCTTTCACGGCCCAAATAAGCTGAAGCTGGTTAACACAGGGTGTGTTCTACTGCTGAAATGGAGCCAATGTGTTTCCACATTACAACATTTTCATCACTCAACAGTTGTTTTTTTTTTTTTTAATCTAATGTTTCACAATCGGAAAATGCTGAGAAGGACCACTTTGACACTCGGACAGCCTACGGGCTCATTCCAAATCAGAGGCAGCTCAAAGCCTGTTTCCCCTGAGAATAATCAGCCATGTAACGCCTGAAGCTGAGTATGTGCCCCCTCTTCCAGAAGAAACCCACTCTCTGCATTTAATGGCATGTAAGTGGATGGAACGCTGTCCCCTGGGTGCTGGGATCACTGGCTTACATGTCATTCCCAGGATGTTAGATTTTAATCATCTCAAAGCAAAACATGTTGCAGGACCTGTGGTCTTATTAACGCTGAGGCAGTCGGGTTCAGACAATGACAGCCCACACTGACAACTTCAGCTGTGAAGTTCGTATTTAAAGGAAGGTGCAATTAATGCTCAAACAGAAACCTGATAGACACCTGGATACTGCAACAGTAAACATGATCCAGCTGCACAATATTCTAAAATTACATTATGTTCAGTTAATATAGTAGGTCTGAGTGACATGACCAGAGAGTATAAACATTATGAGGTTTGAATCTTAATATCCAAAAATACGTTTCCTTATCTGCCAAAATAGTTGTTTTTCAAATGGAGTTTACTTCCATGTAGAGCACTGCATACACAGTGTGCTTATTTGTGCCATCCAAATAAAACCAGCTTCTGCAGACTTAATGGAACATTAACAACAACGCAATACTCTTTTCTGCTAGTTCTCATGGTTAATTGGTATTTGTGCTATTAAAAGAACCTTTATGCTCATTGTGTGCTGCATTATTCCCTAACTCATTCATTAATTTATTTTCCAAACCACTTAATTCTCAGGAGGTTTTTGCAAGCATGCTGCAGCCTATCCCAACTACCAACAGACAAATGAAGTTCACATCACAGGAATAATATAAAGAGATGAACAACCATTCACTCTCACATTGATGGGTGTTTTATGGGCACATGTCTTTTGTTGGTGGGAACAAACCACAGCACCTGATACTAACTTTTGTTTTTGTTTGTATTATATTGGCAATTACTATAAGTGGACAATTATTGAGAATGAGAAATCTCCAGCGTTCCACACTCTACATTTTTGCCATGTTTCCACTACGTGGTACCAACTTTTTGAGTTTCCATTAAGTGAAAGAACCTGGGATGTGGTGAATGGTACTAGCTTTTTGGTGTCTGCTTGGCCGGGGTTCCAAAACAGGTGAAGAGATACTAAAATGTGAAGTGTAAACACCACATATACTTATTGGTCAGAGTTGTCTCTGCATCATTGTGGCATCCATGTGTAACTAGCCATTTAATAAAAAAAAAAAAAAAAAAAAAAAAAGAGTTTAGAGTAAATATATCGGTAGGTTACTCCACAGGATGGCAACCTGCAAAACTACACCCTGGTTGGTCTAGGACAGGGGTCACCAATCCTGGTCCTCAAGAGCTACTGTCCTGCATGTTTTAGATGTTTCCCCTTCCAACACACCTGATTCAAATAATAAAACTGTCATTAAACTCTGCAGAAGCATGATAATGACCGTCAGATGTGTTTGAATAGGAATACAGCTAAATATGCAGGATAGTAGCTCTCGAGGACTGGCACCCCTGGTCTAGGAGGTTCAGATATTTTTGTCTTTGATTGCCTGTTTGTCTGTCTGTCAGCAGGATTACGCAAAATGTTCTGAACGGATTTTGACGAAACTTTCAGAAATGACAGATAGTCGCACTAAAGGTCAACAGCTAATATATATATATATATATATATATATATATATATATATATATCCTTTTTTAATTATACCTGATGACATGGTTTAATTTTGTTGTACTTTTGTATAATAAAGACATTCTATTCTATTCAACACCTGTGGCTCGATCACATTAAGTTTTGATGTCATACGACGCCATATCAAGCCTTGGCAGGAGGTCTGCTGTCTCTGACTGCCCTGTTAACTCTAATCTGTGCTCAAACAACAGGAGCCGCCCTCTCATTGAAAACATGAGTAGCAAATTTAGAGCTAGTTGCATCACCTTGACAAGAGACTGGGGTTACTGTCATGAGGCTGTTTGGGGATCAGTCAGTGACCCAGGAGACATAGAACCACTCTGTGGCCCAGATAGCAGTAGAGTGGATGTTGTTCTCTGGCATGTTGGCTCAGAGATATTTATCTGCGCTTGGACCCTGTGTCTCTAGTGAGGGAGAACTGTATTATCCACGGAGACAAGTGTCAGCAAGTGGGCTGCTGTTACGATAGATCTAGAGGGGGTAAACAAAATAACAGAAACCACCAGGGAAACAACTCCCAATCACAGCCATTCCTACAAACACAGCTCGATGCTAAGTGACATCATTTACGAATGAGAAAGAGCTGCTTATAAAAACAGTTCAAGTACAAGAGGCATTGATTGCAAGAACAGCAGTTATATAATACTGAGGTTTTAGCTCTTTTATGATCCTAATTCTACTATAAAGTGAAGCCTCGTTATACTGGTCACGTTGTACTGAGCCATTGCTAACACTGCAGACACGCTGTGCTCTAAATTAGGCCTCTTATTAAATCATATGCAGCTGTTGGGCTGCTTTCACTTCCAATTTACAACAGCTCCATACTGCAAACATTTCAGCATGTTTCTTTGTGGTTACTGAGTGTTTGTGGACATAAATGTACTGCTGCTGTTTACTGTGGCGAAGGAGGCAAAAAGAAATGGTATTGCATGCTCAGTTTTGGATTTACTCCGTTAAAGAAAATAGAGCAGTGAGTTGGGTTCTGACCTTCCAACACAAGACTGTGACGGATAAATCAATAAAAACTATGCTGGGTTAGTTGAATGATGAGAATGCATTCATGTACATTGGTGTAGACAAACTATGTGAGTGTCACTATATCACAGATAAATAGATTCAATCTGTATCAACCAATATCAGTTTGGCCAAATTGGCCAACAAGAAGTAATTTTCACCAAAATGATTAGTGTGACAAAGGGCTGAAATTTCACTTAGTTATATCACGATGATTTCTGTTTTTCTGTCACACAATAGAGAATAAATCAGGCCCGGACTGGCCCACGGGACAACCGGGACGTTTCCCGGTGACCCGTCTGCTCATTGGCCAGCCTGGCCTGATATCTTCCTAGTCGCCAGTGTGTGTGTTGCCAATAGTGTTGACACGAATACTGATAGAAGTACCGTACCACAGTACTGAGACATTTAAAAGGGTACTATACTGCGTTTGAAATGTACCAGTACTTGCAAGGGTGCTACAAACTCAGCATGTAATGTGGCATGGTAGCTAGGATACAGCTGAGCGGAACAGGAGAGGAGAATGGCTGCTGCACTCAAGCCTACCCTCGTTGACGAGACAGGAGCAAGAAGTGCAATATGGAAGTATTTCAGTTTTACCACAAACGAGGAAGGAGAAATCATAAATGCAGAGGCACCGTATTGCAAGCTGTGTTTTGAAACATGCCTGGCAAAGGACGGAAACACTTCCAAGTGACAAGTACCCAAAGACAAGCACCCAAACCGTCATGTCGAGTTCAGGGAACCACTGGTAGGCTAACCCAAATGTAAGAGTTGTTTTCTTAAAATTCCAGGAAGCCATTATGTTTAACATATTTTTGTGAAGTGAGCAAGTCATGTAGTGTAGTTGTAATAGTTCATAGTGCACACACAGCACAGCCACCTGAAAGTTTGTTTCTCTCACTCAAAGACGAACAACAGTCGTTCAAAAAAACACTATCAGTGACGCAACACAATTTTAATGGCACTATTCATGCAATAAAATGTAGCAGTGTTTTACATATACAATCAATGCACCCCACCACACCACCCACATATATGTACACACACGTGCACACATGTCTCATGAGGACCAAGTTTGTACTCAAGTAGACATTGGGTAGTGAATGTAAACATCTTCTCGTTTCCAAAATTAAATCATAAAATTAATTTAATAAAAAAATATGTATAAATTATTTTTTTTTAAGGGCAGCTTTGCCTTCAGAAATCATTGGTGTGTCCTGTGTTTTCACTGTTATTTTGGGAAAATTTCCACTTGATAATTAGTACCTGAGACACATAGGCATCCAGCTCTCCTGTCTACACATTTATTTATTTAGTTATATAACTGCCCCTGTTTAATCTGATAAACATGAGAACGATACCATATATAAAAATAAAAATATGAATAAAATAAATAAATAATTAAAAAATACATAAAAATAAATCTTTTTTTAAGTAAACATCTTGTAACCTTTAAAAAAAATACATGTTTCACCTTTACACTTTTACTTCTGTAAAAAAAATCATGTATTTATAGGACCACATCATTTCTCTTTTACTAGTGGAGTCCTTCATTTATATTTAACAATCGTGGGTACCTGAATTTTGCCCCCCATAGTGTCTGACGTCCCCATTGTGTGGCTGTGTAAACATATCAACGTCCCCATAGAGGTAGAAATACAAGTACACACACACACACGAATGATGAAACACACAAGAGAAACATAAATGCTGTTCTCACGTGTGTTGTTAAGGCTTTATTAGATGAACTAGCATGTTGACCCATGGGGATCCACAGGTTCCACAGGTTCTACATGTCTTAATTTTCATGATATCATGTATTCGTGCATGCTGTAACCTATTTTTCCAGTCATCACCACCAAAGCATTCTGGGTACAGCAACATGACTGTGAGGCTATTATATTCTAAAATTACTAATATCTCCCAAAATATTTATCCAAACAAATTGATGTTCAAGCTAGTCTCTTTCTTGGGGGGAAAAATACTTAAGTATGCCCAATTACAGCCGTCAGCTCTTTCCGGATTTTGTGCAAATACCCAGACACACATACAAGCCGACGTGCACCATTTGGTTTTTAAGATTCTATCTGTATACGTCCATGGACAGGAGCTGTAAATTAATATTACAATATAAGCACATAATGATTCTGTATGCTTCGGTTTAAATACTACTATTATGTCCATATCATATAAATAAATAGGGCTAAATCTATGTCTCTGCACTTTCAAACAAGATAATTTCCATTTGTGTTAAAATAAAAAAAAAAAAAACTGTCCAAAGAGAGGAAGTGTCTAATAACCTAATGTGACAGATTATGTTAAATCCTAAAAGAGTAACACACTTGCTCTAAACACAACAGCTAAAGTGATCTAAGCAACAAATGATATGGTGCAGCGTATGCGACCAGGCTGCTGTGTTTGGTTTACATTCAGACCTGCAGCCTTGTTGAGTCACATATCACTCACAGCCCGTGGTCAGATCCCAGCTGACAGCACTCTGCCTGAACCAGCGTACAGTGTAAAACCCTCCTCCACCTTCCCACTGCAGTGGCGCTGTGGAGCCACCGACTGCAGCCAGGACGCCCTGTGTTGACAGTGTGGGAGAACATGGGGGATGGGTGAGGAGAAGGGAATCTCTGTCTCTGCATTTCTCTCCCCACACCTCCTCCTCCTCCTCCTGTGCTCTTCCTCTCCCCTTGTGACTGCTGCCATTGGTAAACTGGCCTTACAGTAAATCTTAAGGCGAGTCACAGCCGAACAGCAAAGGAAGGGGGAGGGAACGACGCAGACAATCACTCATCGCCATAAGCAAATGGGGATGCCACGGTCACATGTGCTCAGGCTCTTCCCACATCATGACGTGTTACTGACAGGACAACATTGACAAAATATTGATGAGAGTGAGGGAGGCCTTGTTCGTACAGCGTGAAATCAATATCACTAAGTAATTCACGTTTGCTTTCAGTTATTAGCTAGACATTATTCATTAACCCCTTCACAACTCAAATGCAAGCTGGTGAAACATACAGAAGGATGTGATTACACTGCATCAATATGGGGTGAAGCATCGTTTAATGTCACAACAAATTTAACTGTGCATTTATCATGATGCATGTATTAAAAACGCAGCACTGATACAGGATTATGTAACCGACGTGTTATAAAGATACTGGACATGTTCAGGAAAATGAAGGTCATGGTCAAAACTTTGTAATTACTGTGCATAAGAAGAGGTTTCAGGCATTTTTGCTTGATACATTGACTCAGAGCTTAGCGTACACTTGGACTGAGTGTTGGGTTTCGGGTTCGGCCCATTATTTGAGTGTGATCGCTCAGGCTCCATTCAGAATGCAGGTCTTTACAGACAATTCAAATTTTTGGGTGAAATCAGATTTTTTTTTCTGCGTGTGCTCGTCCATATTACACATAAAATGTGACTTCTATCAGTTATGAGTTCAAAATGAATGCAACCCTGAAGTGATCCGCATGTGCTAAAGAGATTCTGCCGTGATACGTGACCATGCCGCCACGTACTGTTTACAGAAATAAATATGTTCTTACCACCACTTTTCATCATGGAACGCAGAATTATGACATTTGTCACATTTCATTGATTTAAAGATTGGATTAGACTGTTCCATTGCAAAATATCAAATATGTGTAAGATTTTGGACCATACATTTGAAAAGATAGGGCCAATGACCCTGTGCTCATCTGGGCCTCACAGCTGTGATGGTTTGCTATCAACAAAAGGGAGTCATTCAATAGATCATAAAATCAATACCACTGTGTAGCTGTCTGTTTTTCTCAACAAATGCCAAAAACAGTGCGATTGGTATAGGAAGCCCCCAAAGCTCTTCTGTGGTCACATCTGACTGAACAAAAGTAGGTCACTGGGTAATGACATATAACTGTGGTTAAAGCTGTTAAATACTATGCAGGAGATTGTTGGTGCAAACTAATGTTGGGGCAATAAGTAGGTTTTAGTCACGTGACTATGATGATATCGCGACTTCAGCTGGAGGGCAGGAAGTAACCACATAGAAAGGCACTATGGGGAAACCAATGAAGAGTGTCGAAACACAGACACATACAGTTAGTTAAAAAAATTTATTGGATGTGACTTGTATCTTACGAAAATTCATGAGTTTGACAGAACCCATAGATTTGCCAACAATCTCTGCTGTAGATATTACTAACTACCTGGTCCTGCAGACATCCTACTACACCAGCAGCAGATGAACACGTATAAAAGATTGGAGCCATAGAACTTTTTTGTCTGTGGGTGGGTACCAAAAGGCTCAGCAATAATTATCGTTTGGTCTCCACAAGGGTGAGTGTTTTATTTGTAAAGATGCGACATCAACATGTATGTCAACATGTTTGTTGACATTTGTTGCTACTGCTAGCGCTAGCAGTAGCGACGAATGTCAACAAACATGTAATACATGTTGATGTGTCTAGTTAAACCATATTACAACAGTGTAAATGAACATTTAACCACAACCTAATGATATATAGCACATACACAAAAAAGTTAGCTTTGGAAAATACCTCTGACCAAGTGGTCACTGCAAACACAGGCATTAGCATTAGCAGACTCTGCTCCTTCCGACCGCAAACACAGATTTAAAATCCACTTTTTACGGCATTTTTCAGTGAGTTTTTTTCCATTTCTCACCTTTGTGAATGGCAATTTTTGGTACTCTCAAAAAATTTATTTTCCTTCTCTCAGTTAGAACAATTGGTGCAGCCTTAAACTACACAAAACACAGACATTTTCCCAACGGAAAACTCACTCTGCTTCATGTCCTGCCCTCCATCTGAAAACCGTGCACTGACTATACAGCAATTGGACATCACATGAAATCAACCTATTACCATCTTTGATCTTGATTGAAACTGACCTCAGTGAATCAATCGGAAACGCAATCTGTTGAGAACTGAGGGAAGAGTAGCGATTTTAGTGAGTAACTGGAAAAATAAACAAAGTTGTAAAAAAAAATTTGTTTATTAAGGCCAATTTTAACAGTGATAAGTTTGGTGCCCAGTGCTTAGAGCTATCTAATGAATCAAGTGGAATTGAGATCTGTTGAGAACTGAGGGAGGAGAAGCTATTTTAGTGACAGACTGGAAAAATAAACAAAGTTGTAAACAAATAGTTGACACAGGCAAATTGTGACAAACAAAGTGATCTATCTAATGAATAAACCAGAATTGAAATCCATTAAGAAATGAGGGAGGAGATACGATGAGGGAGGAGATACGAGGACGACAATGGATGACGACGACAATGGACAGATGAAGTGTGAGAGCAATAGCTCATCCCCAGATGAGCTAAAAATTGGTTTTGTGCTGCTCAAACTGTCTTCAACAGATTGGATTCAGGTCACATATGGCAAAAAAAATATATCAGAATCTGACCGCATTTGCCTGCAGTCTGAACGTAGACTTAAACTCAAAGATGAACACATTAGAATTTGTAGCCAACTTCACAAACCATGGTTTACAACCAACTCAAGATTGTTGACTATTATGCAAGGATACTGAACATATTACTGTTGACAGTTCCTATTACCTATCCTACCCCAGTAGAAGTGTCCTGTAGGAACCTTGTTTTTAATTCTACAGTCGCAGAAAGCATTGTTAGACTATCAATTGTTTTCTTAAATTTTTTGTTCATTTTAACAGTGACATTTACAACTAAATGTACATTTGTTTAGACAAATATAAAACAGCTTATGGGTTTAATTCTAACTAATATCGAACAATTTTCCATAGTTTTCTTGATAATAACCAATGTCACTTAAGTTCGTATATAAATAGCACTGACAGTGCTTTTAGGCATTCCATGTTTTCTTTCAGTTTTAGTCACATGACACACACAGGAGTTAGCACTTGAATACATAACTACTGTTTTTGATGGCTTTTGATAGTCTAATCATTTGACTATTTGTCTCAGGGCCTGTACATCTATACTTCCACTGAAGTAATGAACTTGATTCACTACTTGAACCTTTACCAGGGCTTTCTTTTTTCATTTTTTTTTCTTTTTACCTCTGCTGGATTAAAGAAAGTGTGTTCTTTTGTCACCTCAGGCATCTGTTTTTTTTTTTTGAGTCACACAGGGAACTACCTAACAGGCTACAGTATTGAAAGGACTCCTTTAAAACTTCCCTGGAAGCAAGCAGGCGCTCTAATGAGCAGCCTTCACTGAATCATGCATGTTCCTCAGTCTCTGCAGGTCTGTGACCAACAGCAGCCATCTTTTAAGTTTAAGGTAATTGTACATAAGAGAAAGGAGACAAAGTTGCGATGGCTGCTGCTTTGCAGGTGAAAATGGGGCTCAGTGCTATTTTAAGCTTCTGTCTGTGACCTGACAGTTTGGCGCTATTTTCAGAAAGTAGCAAAAAAGAAAGCCAGGCAGCGGGGGATGGGATGATTTAGGGCAACACTGCTACTTAGTACTGTCTCTCACGTAAGCTTGATACACAAATGACAAACCGATTCTCACTTACATGGGTGCCACAGGCAGGGTCAGTTTGTAGGTAATGGATAAACACCGGTAAAAAGAATAATTACAATACAATGTGGATCAAATAGAGTTAAATAATGTTCTGTAATACAGGAACATATTTCTGTGCTCATTAAAAAACTATTGTTGAATGTCCAATAATGACCTCTGTGCAATGTAAAAGAAACAATTAAATTAATTTTTTTTGATGAGCTGGAGTATGTCTGATTTTAATTAATTTTCAGACCTGATAACAATGGTTAGTAACATTCCCAACAGACAATCATGTCTATTGTAATGACAGCATCTATAGTTTAAATTAAATTAAAACCTATAGGTAGTCAACCATAGAACCTAACCCAAACCCTAATGAGATGTAACAAAAAGGAATAGGTCATGTTAATGCATACCTGAAAATCATGGATAAATATGAACCTTAACAACAGTGAAGATGAAAATATAAAGTCGTATAGTTATGACAGATCAGTCTTAGTGTGTTAAACGTGCTGCATCAAAGGAATCCAGAGCATATGAGGATGAAGAAGAAATAACTGAGAAAAAGATAAAGAGTTATGATGAAATTCACAGCAACTGACATCTGCCATTGGTTTGACTGAAGTGCTTAGCAGCAAAAAACATACATTTTAATTATAGATTTTAATCATCTTAAGTAAACTGGTTGAACAGCAGTGGTAGTTATCCTACTGTTTAATGTCATATCACCAATGACATGTCTCTTGTAAACTACCAATGGCTGACCACTTTCTGTTCTGTTCTGCAAATATGTAATTATGTACTGATAATAATCAACATTCATTCCATGAACTTTTCTGATTTTAGGACCTTTACTGTTTACTAATGTTGTAGCATACTGTAGATTATTTCTTTGGATTATATTTGTTTTTACATGGCACCATGAGTGGTATATTAGTATCAGAGTATTCTGAGTTAGCCTGTGATTTTCACTCATATTTAACAAAATGAGCAGAACCACATTTATGCAGTACAGTTAAGATACAGTGACCACAAACATGACAAGCACAAAGCCCATTCTGACTGTGGCTCTTATGCCCCTGGTATCTGGGACTGACAGACTGCATTGGCAGGCCTTGCTCTGTCCCACATGGTCTCTGTGAGGTCAGTGAGGGTAACAGTCTGAGGCTAACAGATGGTAGCATGCAGGCCTTGCCAGCGTGCCTCACTTGACGGACCGTTAAAGCAGCTCGAGGCAGCTCGTGTCCATCTGAATGCAGCAGCTCAGAGCAGCTAGATGAATCAGCCGCAGTCCTATTTCTGCAGCCATGCTGCCTTGGATTAGATCTAAGTCTCAACCCCAATCATTTACACAATCCTTTTGCAAGGTCCAGTCTGTTATCCATGTCAGGAACAGCTGCTTGCTTATGCCACTCTACTGATGGTATTGGCCCAACTCATCTCCACTTGGCAAAGAGGGTTTTTTTTGTGTGTGTGTTTGTTTCCATTATGAAGGCAGGGACAACATAGTACTAACAGGTACTGATTTTTGTGTTTTTAATATTACATTGGTCAAGAGTCCCAAAATGTGATGTAAAACCATGCAGATTAAAGACTGGTGGATTGAGTCATTGCTGAATCAATATGTAGATATGTGTGAAATTTTCCACCTACTTCCTTAGCGAAGGCAGATAAGTAGGAGCCACTTTTCAAGTAGATCTTATCTTTATATGACAGAACTTCTAGTTATAATTTCCTAATTACAACATAGTGTTAAGATTTCTAAGTAGTGCTACAACTAACAATGATTTGAATAATTGATTACTCTATAGATTATTTGAATAACTAAATCAATGAATCAGATAAACACAAAATACTCAACTCTCAATGATCGGTACTTAACCTAAAGCAATACAGGCTATAGTTAGCAACAAATGATATGATGTATGTAATATAGTTAGCGAGCACTCGTTCACTATCTAGAATTGTTATGGTTAGAGACTAGAAAGCGATAGTCTTCAACCAGCTGTGGATATAGGGTATCCAACTACCATTATATGTATTGGTTTCAATTAACAATAGCTAACGTTAGTCTGGTAGCCTGATAAACAGAGACTGATAAAACAATTACAATTATGGAAATAGTGTTACTAGCTAATGGGCTAATGTAATCACAACATGTAGACTATCTTAAAATGGGCTTAAATTATGTTCCTGGTCACCACAGCAACCCTGTTTTCCTGAAACGTATTCCACTGTGGGACATTTTTTCCTCCATATTCATGTTTTGTTTCACAAACAGTGCACTTCAGGGCTGCTTGTCATCCAAAGCAAGAGCCTTGCTGCTCTGTGGTTTCCTGTTACATTACCCAGTGCACAGGCATGTGTGAATACTAGCATGTTCAAGATCCAATGAATCAAAATTCATTGCCAACTCTTTCACAAATCGATTTGGATCAATTAATCAATTTGTTGCTGCAGTACTAGTTCTAAGCTTCCTGTTCTGCCCCTATGGCTACTCTGCAGCTGCCGTCCTGCTAAAGATGATGCTAAAATGTGTTCAAATCTGCCATTATAGCAACCAGCCACAAAGAGTAATGGGATAAAATACAGGATGTGCAAATCAAATCAAATCTTATTTATATAGCACCAAATCATAACAGCAGTTATCTCACAACACCATAGATATAGAGCTGATCAAAACCAGACTCTAATTTACAGAAACCCAACAGAATCCTCCAGGAGCAAACACTTGTGACTGGTGACAGTGGTGAGGGAAAACTTCCTTTTAACAAGCAAAAACCTGGAGCAGTAGATGGTCATCTGCTATGTTGGTCCCAAAATTGTGGCTACACATTTTATATACCTATGCCTCATTTTATATGGGCTCTCTATATTTATAATCCTTGAACGGAATTTTTAAGATAATGCGTTTTTGTCCAACAGCCACCACTGACTTCGCTGGCCCCACCAGCCACTCCACCAAATATTATGTAACCCCCATAACTTGGAAGATATTTTGTTTGGAAATATCTCCATAATATTTCAATGAATACTATGGAGAAGAAGAACTGATTCAATTATGAATGAGGTACCATTTGATTGCCCAAAAGTGGCCACTCAAAAGTAAAAAAAATAAACAAAAAAAAAAAATCCCAAAACACTCTTGTTCATATCTCTGGAACTATTTGTTTGATTGACTTCAAGCAAAAATGACATCACAACATCACGTTATGACATCATAGCTGTGTAGATAAGGACTGGGGGCAATCAGGAATATACCCCAAGCCATTGCTTCCAACTACATAAGCCTCATTTTAAAATGAATTTCCTATTTGAAAATTAATAAATTTACATGACGCTATAGTGTTATTATTCACTTGAACTACATTTTTGTAAACACTCAAATCAGTTTCATAACATGAAAATATACCCATTTCTCGACAGGTAATTCAACCTATATTGAAAATGTCCTTTTATTAGAATGGGAGATTAAAATAAGTATTGTTTAGGAACCAGTATTCAAGTCCCGGTACTGGTATCAAAAAACACTCAGCCCAGTGTGGATTTAGGCTAGTCTTTAGTTTCATGTTTCAAGCTCCAAGCATTTTCCACTTAAACTAGTTTCAAGGCAATGATGCTGATGAGATTATTACTCAAAGAAAGTGGTATCAAATGGCAATGCTTTTCAATATTGGATGGCATATAATCTAGTTTGCTAGCACAGTATGGAAGGAACAATTGAAGGTACATTAAAAATAACCACTATCACGACTATTCATGGGTGAAAATTTAGGCAGGGGTTGTGTTTCGGCAGTGAAGCTAGGATGAGGACCACCAAGAGCCCACAGCCCCGGACCTCAATTGCACACCACATCATGTTTTAAACTGCAGAGAAATGTTTTTGTGTTTTTTAACATAGCTATGAAAGAAAAGGATGCCATGCTCTGCTTGTTCATGAAATATAAGCGTTATAACTTATGCATAAACCATTTGACAGAGTGATCATGTAACCTTCTTTGTATAGCTAAGGACTGACATCAGCAACAACCTGACAGCTACAAAAGTACACAAGGAGAAACACTACACCTTTAGCCAGAAAAGTTAAAACCGATGCCATCGTCACAGAGGTGATTAATGTCAAGGGCATCATCTAACAAAGTTTTATTATTATACAAAGACCACCAAAGCTGAGCATTATCCGTCAAACAAAACAAAACAGTAGTTTAAGTATTTCAGATCAGGTTTCTTGGTGAGTTCACGTTGATCCTGATGGATTTCCTCTGTGCGGACTTCCTACTGGTGGTTGTACAACATGATGACATCATGGATTAAAGCTTGCTTGTCTGTTGTTTTGAGTGGTTTGATTGTAGTAAGCTGTTAATCCTCATGCTCTTACCTAAGAACTGGGTGAGCATCTATTTCCGGGAACAGAGTGAGGCACTGAATGCGGTGCGACAGATGATCAGCGTGAGCCAATTTATCAACAGCTCAGGGTTTGAGGTGCAAGTGGACAGGTGAATGAGTTGAGTCCAAATAAGAGAATTACAACCAATGTACTCTGTTAGCATCTTGAGCACACACACTCAGCAGCATACTTATTATATATTCCATATCTTTTTCCAATTGAACCACTTTTCTGACTACGACACATGATATTATTCAGATTTTGGGAGCCTTCCTTGGACATGTGGATTCTTCTGTCAATGCAACTGGTCCCTTAAAATAGGGCAGAGGGGCTAAGGACTTACCCCTGATGTAGACCAACATAATGAAGCAAGTTTGGAAGATATTTGATTTTAAAGAATAAATATTGGCTGAGATCAAACAAACTTTTTTTCAGATAAAACACGCAGAATTTTTTAGGCAAGAATCTGTCTGCAACACAGTAAAAAGGACACAAAATTACGTCCTACTCTTTCTTCTTGTTCTTGCACAGGTACATTTTGGGAATCAAACTAATGCCTAGGATACTAGGCAGTGTTTCACAAAATGACTGCTGTTGCAAAATCACTTGTGATTTATCGTACTAAAGTGGGACAATTATGCATGTAATGTCAGTGGACACACAAAACGTGGAATGAGAGTGCTGATTCATGGACAAACCTACATGTCTGTATTAGAAAAAACGCAAGGATTGTCAAATTTAACACAGTGTCTTTAGTTACAGCAGTAGGCCTATATACAATTATTTCAAGCCATGTTTTCCAGGTCAAATGCACTGATACCTAGGGTAGCTTTTCCTGCAAAGATTGTTTTCCTATTTTTGTCCCCAATATTTTATTAAAAATGTATTATTTTGGCATGGTTCAGAGCATGAGTAGAATTTTTGGCAATGACCCAAGGTCACCATTATGTAGACTATATCTTGGGGTGAAATATGTCGAAATGTATCTTATTATTGGGTCTACAAAGCTGGCAAAGCTCCAGGTACCAAAATTAACCTGCCTTCATAGAAGCTCACATATGGAACTGGGGTTTTGGCTTCAGTCTCTGACACCAAGCATTTTGCCTGTTTGTCAGATACACCTACTTTTAAATCATAGTGTGAATAGCATGTTTTCAGACGTATGCAAGTACACTGATGCTAATCATTTGACAAAAGAGATTAAACTTGCACATAAACAAGAATTTAGTGGAATATTAATTCTAACTGGACATGCGACTCAATAGGAATCTTATTTTTCATAATAACAAAATAATATATTTAGAACATGTAAACATGTACAATTTCCTTACATGAACAAATCCAATGAACAAATTGAACAAAACCCAAGCAGACACTGACTCCATATTTAATTTAGCCTTAAAATGATGCCACTTCTTCCAAAAAATACAAATTGCTAAAACTGAAAGGTTCACATCAACACAAACAGATTATACCACAAACCTGCAATTAACAATCCAACATTCTGTCTGAATTCTTCTCTCCCTAAAAGTATCAGGGTCAATCAGGGACAAGCCCTTTGGAAGAGGTGTGGAATTTCTGACTTTCTTGTGGTGTATTTTGAAGACAAAAAAAGGCTCATTCTGCAAAAGACAGTGTGCAAGCTCATTTGTAGGCAAAATGATTCAGTACTGTGGGTGATTCCAAAGACAATCATTTTCTTCTTCTGTTTCATACAAATGCCTCATGAGAGCAACATTATTTCTACAGTACATGACTACATTAATAAAACTGAGCAAATAGACTTTGCACAGATGAGCAACCTTCTTCCTAAAACAAGAAAAGTGAGGAAATATGAGCTCTGCATTGCCCTTCAGTCTGAGCTCCTGAAATTATCAACCTCATATTTCGTGTACAAAACAATATAAGGAGGTGGCGTGAAATCAAAGATAACAATTGTTCATCATTAGATTTGGTCCAAAACAGCTGTCAATATTCCTCATTACAAAACATAAAGCTGATAACATGCCAAAATCACACAATAAACACTAATATTCCAAACATCATGATACCACCATGTGAGGGCACCACAGTTCTGGAGGTTTACAAGGAATATAAACAGAATCGGACTCTTCACTTTTGTATTGGATAGGCCGTTTGTCCACACGAAACCAGCGTTTTCAGTCACTGAAACTACAACCTTTTGAAATTAGTTCTCAGAGTGGATACATTTGAAAACACTGGTTTTGAATCTTCATCTGCACGAAGAAACTGCACAAGTATTTTTGCACTGGGTCATTTTGCACTGATACATCACTAATGAGTATTGTACTTCCATATTATATTTCCACTTGATATTGTATATAGCCAAATACCTCTCTATTTAATTCTTTGGGTATTTTTTTGTATTTTTAATGTCATTTGTTCTGTTACGACACAAGCCCATCCGCTAATGCCTGTACTGCTGCAACAACTACATTTCCCAACTTGGGATGAATAAAGTACATCCATCCATCCGTCCGTCCCTCCATCCATCCATTGAAACCCCAACTTTTCTATGAGGATGATGTCATAGCCTCATCTCTCTAACCTTTCACCTCACTTCACAACAATGATGGACAGTTTATTGCTCCTCCTACAACAGCTGTTGAGGTTATTGGAGATACTGAATCAAAATCTTCGACTACTCTTTTATTACAAGGAGCAACACATAACTATCACAAACAATATTCACTACATGCTTTTGGATCAACAGCGCAGGAGTTGTTTTTTTTGTAATCTACGGTTTGTATACAGTGCATAAGCGTTCAGCACATCCTCCACATATCCTTCCCTTGTTTTTTGTTCGAGCATTACAGGCCTGACATTTTTATTACACCATTTTCAGTGGTTTCATGTGGAGGCAGACATTTCCTGAAACAACTCAATGTTTATGGAGCACTTTTTTTTTTGAAAATGACAGAGAAGAGGATGGGATAGGAAAAGATAAAGTTTTGTGTGGACACAGCCTTAGACTGAGCTGGTTAAACCCAGAGTCCAGAATAAACCTGGATCAAAAGCATTTAGTGCCAATGCTGTAGTAACACATATTGCTAGTAGATGTCCAAGTGTAGGCATTTCTAAATCTATATATATCAAGATCCAAATATTTATCTTTTTGTGTATGAATGAGATCTACAATATACACTATTTTTCTTATGCCCTTAAAGTATAAGTATAGGACTGAATATTATTTTTATATAGTCATTTAAAAATGTCAATTATTTAGAAATATTTTTTCTTGTTTTCTATTGTTTCATGCATTCTACATTGTCCTCTACTTATATTTTTAATATTGTATATCTCTTTTTTTAGCACTTTGAATTTCCCTCTGGATATTCCTTGTATTCATATAAATCACATTGTATTGCTTTTGTATACAACATGCACTCAATAAATAAACTTACCAACAGTAAATGACCTGAGAAAATGTGCAATGGACCTCTACCCTCAGAGGCTTCTTCAACACCACTGCTTCAGGCTGTACAACACCTTAACCAGTATTTGACAGACTAAACACTTGAAATGGAAAACAGTTTTGACTACTTTACTGGCATTATGCTTTGATTTAATATGTACACCTACGCTTACCACAATGACCTTTGGTCAATAATGAACAAATTCAAGTGGATTTCCCTGAAGGGATTCATAAAGTTCACATCATCACATCACTAATGTGTACATTAGACAGTACTGTCACAACAACAAACCAGACACACAGTCAGACAGCACAAAGACCAATAATTCACTCCTCTTCTCATTATACAGCCAGCAACTTAAAAGTCAATATATAATTCAACTGCAACAAAACTGCACGGCAACAGCGCTGTTTTTCTGCTGTTATGGACTGAAAGCAGTTCTCAAAAAAATACCAGTTTCATCTTTCTCTAAGATCTGTGTCTATACCCTTTGCCGTTTTAAAACAACTTACAATGATGAAAAGTGAAACCTATTTATTGTTCCAACACAAAATTAGTGCATAGCAGCTACACCATTTTGGACTGGAAGCTGTTGTCAAAAAAGTCCCAGAGTTCCAGCTCTTTGTTTTTATAGTTTTTGTGACATGAAACCACAAAATAACCACTAATTATGAGTTATTTTTTCCTCCTTTTTTCCAGAGTACTGGAACTTTCAGTGATTTTTCAGGCACTGTTTATCATTTGCGTCAGTTTGCTGTCAGAGTGACAGTGTGTGTTTGTTTCAACATTAGTAAGTACACGTTGAACTCTCACGGAGATAGAGGAATGTGGGACAGTCAACTCACATGTGGTACAAGGGCAAAGTGAGAAATAAAATTAGGTCAATAAAAATTGTGTGTGATGTGATTGCTATGAATAATGAATTAAACGTAACAATAGCCAAGTAACATCAATGCAACAATCAACCCATGATGCAATGGACTATGTAAAGTACAGTATGCAAACAGAGTATTATACCATTACTGGGCCCAATTAAAATGTATTCTAAAGGACATAGAATATTTGAATAGCTGAGAGTGAATGAATTTGCCTCTGTCATCTATCTATGCCACCTATTTTGGCATTTAAAATGTAATTCTGATATTCACTTTATTAGAAAGCAGATAGCTTAACTGAACATCTAAACAAAGTAATAAATACCAAGAAGAAAATGTGCATAAAACTCAAGCAAATTAATAAATAAATATGGAGCTGAACCACAAACTAATGGTAAAAAGGATAAGTGCTGTGTTCCAATATCCACACTTACTGCACTGTCTTTGGGTCCGGAGGGGGTTCCATTTTTAATCACAGCGAAATTATGTGCACTACAAGTACCCGGATGACTCGCTCAAACGCCACAATTTTTTAAGTGTGGAGTTATGTACACTTTTCGTACACAACGGCTCTGCCATAATGTCTACGTATTACCAACACAGCTGAAGTGACATGAGAAACTGCGTGAATTAAAAACATGGCAGACGGATTCATTATAGAGTACAAAATTGTCATATTATAACTGGTGGCTTCATAATAAGTCACGTATTAGAGTTTTTCAGTAGCTTGCCCAACACTGCTGATTAGTCACTGGTTAATGTAGAAGGTAAACTTTACAGACAAACATTGGGCTACTTTGCAATAATGCGACACATAAATGGTTAAACACACCAGTCTATTTTCAAAAGAAAGACACGCTGACAACGTCGGTGACAATGCATTCTCCAGAGGCACTGGAGATTCATATTCATGAAGAACATGTCTATTTTATTACGAAAAAAGATACATTTTTTTTTGCGTTTTCTGACGCAATTTCCGGTAAGTGCGGTGGGCAGAATCAGATCCGGTATTGGAATTGGAACAGCATTTACCTGCTGAAAATGTACACTTAGAAAGTATGAAAAGTATACTGTGTGTCAGTGTAGTCATGACAGTATGAATATTGGAACACAGCAAAGGGCCCGGACAACAGTGATATTTAGCTTTTGAGTTTGATGCACATTTTCTTCTTGGTATTTAAGCGTTTTTCTACTTCTGGAGCTTCATGTTAGCATCAATGCCAACTTCAGCCAGGACCGATAACCACCTTTTCTAAATAATTTTTAACACATATTTTTAAATCTAAGACCTACAACACAGAATGAAATGAACATACTAAACTGAGGGCTGAGGGGACATGAAGCCAAAGAGGCTGGGCGGACATTAACACAGCAAGTTGCCAGACTGGGTGAGAGCAGCAGCAGAGCTGTCACAGCTAAGCATCTTGGTTCAACTACAGAAACAAATGAACAATGTCAGCAAGTCAGGCAAGAAGTCCTCGGGTGTCCAAATGTAAACAAACAAGATCATCACCAAGGAGACTGATGGCTTCTGTGGTTGTTGTCCGGTATTTTACACTGTCTACTGTCAAGCAGAGCTGGCAGGAAGTCTGCTGGATTCTTTCACTGTACAAAACAGGAAGAGAGGGCTGTTCCTCCACACTTTTGGGGTAACTACAACGCCATTCAAAGGAATAAAAGAAAGTACAGGAAGCAACTGGAAAATGTGGCTGTAAAATAGGGAAGCTGGACCACCAACATCTGACACTAAACTAAATCAAACAATGTGTTTCCTCTAAAATCTAGATAAAACAGCCATGCTAAGCTGCACTGTCTGGAACACTGAGCCTAATCTTGCATACTGAACCATGTGTAGTTTTTTCTTTATATCGACTACCTTGATACTGCAGTGAAAACAACTGCGACACCTGGAACCTTCTTCAGCTCAAAGTTTAAAAAAAAACAAACAAAAAAAAAATCATTATTGCCAACCACAACAGTTTTTTTTACAGACAAAAACATCCTAAAATGTAAATGCTAAAGCTACAATACACAGATGGTCTCAGAAATACACCAGCTAGAAGACCAGCAGGATCCAAAGGGAGGTAACAACATCACTCACCACAGTAGTAAGTCTGTTTTCACCACCACTATTTTCACTCAGGGTCCGAATACCATCAGCTCAGAACCTGCAACAAAAAGCACAAGAGGCAAGAGAGTCAGTTTAAGGCTTCTACACAACATTATGGTCTGAAGGAAAACAAAACATACTTATAAAAATAACTAAAAGAAAACAGCAGAAAGGGAATTTAATGATTTTTATTACAATCACAGTTATAACTTCTCAAATTCTGTATTACCTTTGCTGCTTTGTGAACATAACTTTATATTATATGAATTAAGCTTCTGCTCTCGGCTACTTAACTGTTTCGCGCTGCATTGAAATGATTCAAAATAAAAGCAAATTGGTCTTCCTTGTTTTAATCCAAAATTGTAAACTGTAATGTTATCTGAATGAATTCATTCAGGTGATGCTCTTTCCACTTTAGACTGAATTCATGTACCCATAGCTTGACTGTCAGCTGGATAACAGTTTCTCATTACTCCATGTTCATATTAACTACATTGGAGGGTTCCATGTAGCTTGCATGCATAACATGCATAGCACTAAAAAGTCAGTTAAAAAAAAAACAAACTTTTTTCAGCTTTTTTCAATATTATTGGACATTTATAAATCTAATCGATCGCTTACTGGCTAGTTGAATTGAACACACAGTTTGATTAAAATCACTGTGTCTTCACTCAAAATCACTATATTTTGAGAAGCAAACATGTTTCACTTTGGAGAGCGTTCTTATTCAACACATAATCACAGGAATAATTTCATTTTGGAATTTAGAAGCAAAACCTGGGAGATGCAAAATGTCTGTACATGGTGGATTTCAGCTCTCTCTTCCAAAAGATTACTATCACTTCCACACATACACACGAATGACTCGTCTCAATTGAAGGCATCAATTCATGAGAAATGAAGTTCGAAAATACTTTCATTTCATTTCTCATTAACATTGAGGCCAAAGTCTGCTTTTGTATGTGTCTGTGCAATCCACTAAAAGACAAACAGTGCTGCTATGTGTACGTGCGTGACAAACAAAAACAAATAGTTGTACCGTCCCCACGCACACGGGAAACCGATGGAAAAATTTCTCATCTGAATTGGTAATAGCAAAAAAGCATCACAGACCCATGTCTTAATCAGAAACAGAGTTGATAAGATAATGTGAATGCAATAATAATCTATTTTCTCCATTCACTTCCAGTACTGACAGCCAAACTCATACCCGTGAGGCTCATGCACTCTACAGTCTTAAACAATTTTCTCCTGGGTTTCAATACAAATTCTTATTCACCCCTGGCCTTATTATTACAGCTGCAGATTGAGGTGGTGTTACATTGTCATTGGATTGCATAACACTGCATTGCAAAGCAGGCACCTTCTCCTAGCTCACTGCTTGCTTCTCTATTTCTGTGACACTGATTCCCTCAGCGCTTGTTTATTTACTTCTCCTTTCCCTTCAACCTCTGTCTTCATCGTGTCTTTAGGGTTGGTGAACTCTTAAAGCTATACGAGCCAATAAATTACAACATTGTCCCCACTGTGAAATTCAATTGCATTTAATCCATCCTAGTACACCCTCACAGGGGTGGCCACTGAAGCTCCCTGGGAACCAACACCAGATCAATGTCAATGTCTTGGTCAAGAGCACATGCAAACTCCTTACAGGCCATGGTCCAGTTGGGACTTTATCTTGTAATCTTATTGCTGTGACAGGATAGCATTAACCACCACAGAATTTGGCTTAGTCTGGGGGGGGTGGGGGGGTGTAGCAGAAATGAGGGATGTAAGTGCTTGAGCATGTAAAGTAATGCACAGTCATGAGGATAAGTGCAGAATCATTTCAGTTGTAGTTTGAAAATATAGACCTAAAAAAAAGGGTGATTAGATAAAAAAAAAAAAAAAAAAAAAAAAACACATTAACATCAGAAAAAAATACTCCATAATCTAAACTCAGGGAACTGTAACAGCTCTAAAAGAATCAGCAAACTCGTTGGTGATGGTGTGATTATCTACAAGAAAAGCTACATTCGCTATTGCCACAGACATAAAATCATGTTTATTTGTGCTTTGTACAGAGGAATGATGTACAGAAAGCTGCCAGGACTGTGAGAAATCAGAAAGAGGCCCATCTGCTGCAGGGTTGTTGTTGCATTCATTTGCACTTATGATATGAATGTATTATTCTTGCAAACATCCAACTAGCAATTATTTTTCATATATTGGTCTCGTCTCGTCATCTGAACTCGCTTTATCCTCACTAAGGTCACTGGGGGTGAGTCTCCAGTTCATCTCAGGGCTGAACATATATAGACAAACAATCACTATCACATTCACACCTATGGGCAATTTAGATTAACCAATTAACCTATCAGTGCATGTGTTGGGATGGTGGGAGGAAACTTGAGTACCTGGAGAAAACCCACGCGGACACGGGGAGAACATGCAAACTCCACACAGAAAGTTCTGGTGTGGGATTCGAACCCCAACTAGCAATCATTTTTCAAATATTGGTACATATTAACAATGATGAAAAATGGCTCCATATTTCCAGTATGCTTAGATAGAGTACCTCATGGAGAAATGATGTTCGAACAGTACACTCAGTGAATTTGGAAAAACAGTCGCGACTTCATGCTAATGTGACAATGCTGTGCAATAAATAAATATCTTACTCTACTGCTGTTGAAAGGAGAGTACTGGACTTTTTTTTTTATGGGAAAAAACATGTTTCTGTCTGTCTAAACAGCACATTGATGATAACAATTTCCTTCAAGTGTATATTTGATAAACTGCTTTAACCTAATACATCCTATTTCTTCAATCATTATTACTCTTAAAATACACAACACATTCAGTCTGGGAAGGTACACAGCAAATATGAGAGTGTTAAATATTCAATGTTAAATAGAGAGTGTTGGTGTTGTATTAACACCACATTGATTTAAAAAAAAAAAAACACTGCGCCTGGTGCTTTTGTTAAATTATTGCTGTTAAATCAAGGTGTTGTTAATACTGGTCTAGAACAAATCTAGATTCATGTAGATCAAATCATGTCCTTACATAACAGTTCTAGAATGTTTGACAGAATGAAGAAAAATTTCCAAACCAACCATCACCATCTTGTTTTTCACAAGAGTCGCTGAAGTTGTTCATTCTTACAGAGTCCCTTAGGGGACATTGAGAGTAGGAAAAAAAAACATATTGGGTCAAGTAGTGCGAGATCGCGCAATACTTTTGCAAAATAGGTCTTAGGATGGTTATGTCATGAGCCGCCATGTTTGATCTTCTTTCCCTTCCATTTACTCGGAGGAACACATTGTTTACAAACATACCCTCTACTCCAAACATGCGGCCTGGGGGCCAAATGTGGCCCACCAATGGTTCCAAGGTAGCCCGTGGGATGAAGTGCATAACAACGTATTAAATGACTCCATATTTTCTTCTCACTTTTTTTCTTTGCCTATAAATGATGACAACTCAGTGATTGTCCAAGATTTTTGTAAATTTTGCCATCCCTAATACTGATATCAGTATCCTCCCTTCCTGCAGGTTGCAGCAAAATGCTTCTCCATTATCTAGCTGGAACTAAAATGTGAAAGGCATGGAACACGGTAGTGGACACAGTGAGCCACCAAATAATTAGCTTTCAGCAGCTGACAGTAGAAACATAAACAGGCCCTTTTTTTTTCTTCGACAAACACTTTGCTCAGAATGGACGGAGTGGATGTAAAACAAAAAAAAAAGAAGACTTGAGTATATTAAATTTAGCTTTTTTTGGTTGTTGTTTATCCCTTAGTACATTCTTGGTTAGATTTCAATACATACATTCTGCACGGAAAATTGTTTGTTTTTTGAAAATAGTGCAATAAAGTTCTGTTTTTTCATTGTTGAATAATCATGATTAATAATCATGATATCAATTTTGATTTAAATAATCATGATTATCATTTTTTCCACAATCATGCAGCCCTAATTCTAAGTCATGATAAACCCTGAAATGAAATGTATCTTTGCCTTCGTTGGTTTACCATTCAGCAGAAAAGAGTTGAGTGTCCACATATTTTCATACAGCCCAGGAGGAGTACAGTATGTGAGGGTTGGCTAGCCACACGAATATTTGGCACACTGAATTATTTAAAGCTAAGTGCATTTATGTATAACTAAGCCTTCTGCCTGAGCCCTGAGTCTCAAATACAAGTTCAAAAGAGTTTTTAAGGGTAAAAACAGCAGCCAGCTCACATTTTTTACTCCAAAACAAAGATTCAAAAAGCATCAACGTAGTAAGACACACTAGCATGGCAGAGTTGACACTAGGGTTAGTCCCAGATTCGTTTGACCCAAACACAGCATACATACAAGCTGTTTTAGTTGGGTTTAATCAAGCTCTGCGATTGCTCCCGCTTTTTTTTTTTTTTTACTTGGTCTACAGGACTGATTTTGAGTGATTTTGATCATTTCTGGTTTGACACTGCAGACAAATGCTGTTATAGATTCTCTTGAGGCTCTGTCCAGATTAGAATGATTGGCACATAAAGTCTCTGAAATGTACAATGAACCATTCGTTTTTAATGGCTTAGACCATGTGACCATTAAAAATAGTAGAACCACATTAACTATAGACAAGGGTGCAAGGGTACGAACCTGTACGCCTCCAGGGGTTCAATACAAACGTTGATTATGGTATGGTTTATTTGTCATATTCAAATGACACTTCCAAACAACTCGCGTCTATATTAGAGCTTTGGAAGATGACTGACTTATGGAATTCTACTGTCATTTGTAGGAGCCGAACACAAAGCCCGCCTGGAGCTGGACCCAGAACCCCGCTGGACAGTTGTGTTCTACACCCAGCCAATTTGACTAAATTCAGCTCTGAGTAAGGCCTCATTTATGCTCTAAATTAAAGTTGCAGACAGATACAGAATGAGCTTTCTGTCCATCCCTTGCATACATATCATTCATAATTCTGTGTGTTTTCCAGGAGCTTGCAGATCCATACCTAGATGGAGAATGCACAGTAGTATCACCGGGAACCATGGCAGCAGTGTTGAGATTTGAACAGAATAATTTCCATAAATCGTAGAACTTTTCCAAGAGCAACTGTTGAGTTAGCGTAGAACTACAGACAAATTTAAGAGAACTACACTTCTCAATATCAACATTAGTATTAAGTAGAAACCCGACTGATTAATTGGCCAGCTGACTATGGGGTATCATCGATTAATCGCTACCGACCTATATGTAGCTGATTTATTCGTTTTTATTGCTGCTGAGTGTCTGTGGCTTGGTGCTCCTGTGTTCATGTGTGCACTACCCGGAGAGTTAAGAGTAAATCCTGTCAGTTCTGCTTTCACTTCTGCTCTGGCAATCAGGCTTTCACCCCCACACACGTGCACACAAAATTACAGACTGCTGCCCCCGCATTCCGGCAAGGATGGACCACTAGTTCCCCAGTCCAAGACACCGAGTCCCTGCGCGCGCTCTGACAAGGACTGCTAGTTCCCCACTCCGAACCCCACCCTATTCAAAAATCACAGACCCCACCACCACCACCACACGTGTGTACTCCGCCAAATGGACCACTTTTCCCCTCCTAAAGCCCCCATCTTATGAACTATTCAACACCACACACATTTCCGTGCACTTCCTGTCTACCTCACAATTCATTCTGCAGTTAATGTATGGGAGACTGGGGACAGTGGAAACACAGGTCAGTTGTAATACTTGTAATTGCTCCAATAAGGAACAACTTTGGACAAACCTAATTCACTCTGCACATGCTCAGTTTCATTCTTACTCCACATGAGTAGTTGTATCCACACATCTACATTTATGAGGGAAAACATCATTCTGTGTTCAGTAATATTTTTTCTGTAATTATTTTTGTGAACCATAATTTGTTTGTAGTTGGACTCATTAAACGGAGATCTCACGGACATTTTAAATAATTATTTACCAAACATTTTTTGTTTTATTTCACTACTTATACTGACATACAGACTTGAGGCCGACCGATCGATTGGCAAATTAAATCAGCCAATTTAATTGCCCAATTTTAGCTATATTTTAACCAATTGGCATCGGCCAATTTTCTTATTTGGTTGCACCCATTTTAAGTCAGGCTCACCTGTGGGCAGCTACTCAGGATGCACGATGCTTCAGAAGTCAGCAGAGATAGGTTCTGAAGTTGTATATTTATTCTCATGATGGGTTGTAATCTGTGATGTGTTGCTTCATGAAGTGAAAGGAAAAACAAACAGTATTTCAACTGTATCGGAGTTGTAGAACTCCTCTGGAAATTAAATGTTGCTATGCTTAGTGCTGTGGCCGCAAGTGCATTGGCAATACGTCCACTATGCAAGCCCCCTCAACGGTGGTGATCGCTATGTTACGATATGAACTATAGTAACAGACAAAAAAAAAAGTAACAGACAATCTCAGTGAAAAGTTAACAAAACGTTTTATAACATTGTCATATAATGTCCATTCGTTTTCACGATGTATTCATGTTTAGTTTGAACCAAAGACGGATCAAACGGAAGCTCTCAAGTTCTTATTTCCATTTTCCTGCACAGCATGCTGGGAGATGAAGTTTTATATTGATGAAACGGTAAATGATTAGATATGGTCTCTTTGCACAACTCTGCTACTTCCTGAAGTTAATGTGGCTCCTTTGTTTCCTGTCTTACATTATTGGACAAACTGATTAATCCAGGTGTGTCTGACCATTGACTGAGGTCTATAAGTATAAAATTATAATATGCTGTGGGGTCAGGGTTAGATGTTCTTATTTCATATATTGGCTAATATATTGGTTATTGGGCAATATCGGATATTGGACAAAATATTTGATATCAGCTTTTTTTTTTTACCTTCCAATATAAAAATCCAATATTGGTCGGGACCTCATCTGCTGTCACCATGTTGGTTATTATATTGACTTTCTTCTTCTAAAAAAAAAAATAAAAAAAAAATATATATTTTTATTTATTTATTTTTTTTTTTCTTCTTCATGGTATTTGACCACTATAGTATTTAAGAGGGACAATTGATTGAGAAATGCTCATTCCAATGTACAGGACGCATGGAAGCATTAAAGATGCAAGACAACATTAGCAATTTACATACATAGAGTGCAAATAAATTGGCTCTCCATCAGCTGCCAGTGACATTTCGGCACACAGCCAGGCTATGTATCCAAACCATGCCGTGAATGGTGACTCAAGAACAGCAATACTGTGAATAACCTGTACCACTGCATCTCTAGTGCACTCCACTAATAATCCTTTTAATTGAGTCTGGGTGTAATACAGTATGTTATATATTATACCATTGCATCAGGGGTTTAGCATAGATGCTGTGATGCAAGCAAGTGAATTGAATTCCTTAAATACACTCTATAGTGAATCTTTTGAGTTAGTCAGCAATGAAAGTGTTGAAATTGACTACTTCCAACCTGGATAGCCTCTTGCGCTGCTTATTTCGGATATAGGTTTTCTGTGATGAGCCTCAATGCAGCACCCATTAATGTTATTAAAATGGAAATATTTCTTCAAACACTTACCAGAGAATATGAGTAGTCAGCACAATCCATCTCAACAATAATCATGATAATAAGTAGACCACAACTGCAACTTCACACCTTCCAGAGGACATAAAATCACCGCATGTGATAATTTCAAGGGAAAATAAGACCACAGCCTTCCATCAACAACAATACCGCACCATAAACATGGTTCATATCAGTAAGGGCATGTTAACACCACAAATCCATGATGAGATCAGTTTACTTTTAATATGGGCCACTCCAAAGCCTCATGAGAGTTCCACCAAAGCATAGATGTAATCCCGCGCTTCAGATAAACACGTCAAGTTGTGAAGCAAAGCTGAACCCAGGCAATCCCTGATCAGAATGCAATACAATACATCAGAGCACTGCAAGGATCCCATGACACTTAGCAGCAAAATACAGCTCCACTTGTCCCTTCCCTGAACAAGTATACCACCAGTCTCGTGCTTGAAAGAAACCTTGCCCAGATGACAGGGATTTTGAGTTTGTGCTCATGTCTTTATCAGCAAGAGTGTAAGGAATTATTAACAGTGTGTTTATCTGTTCTAGCTCAGCTATGCTACCTACAGTAAAAAAGAGGGAAAAAAGAAGGGGAAAAAAACTAGGCTCATTATTTTAAAATGCAGAGCACACTGTACAGCTGCACAATTAATCTTGCTGTGGTTTCAGCTTGTCTAATTAAATATCTGCAAGACGATATGATTTAATTCAATAAACACATGTGTTACATACATGCTGGTGTGAACATACAGACCTACTTCTGTCTGGGCCAGATGACCCATCAGGCTTTGCCAAGTCAATCAGTTTGACAAGTCTATTTATCTGGAAATGTTCTCAGTGACACAAGAATGTTGTTATGTTACTTCTAGGTTTGTGTCACAGGATGATTTAGATATTCACAGCATTGGGTTACTTTCATTCATTTCATTTATGAGTAAGAATTTTACAACAGAAAAGACCTGTGTACTAGCCTAGCGGCGCTAGACTCCTAGCGGCAGTACATGTAATGTGCGACAGTAGTAGTCTAGTTACGCTCGATTCAACTTTTGGCTAGATTTCCCTGAAACTGCCCGACAGATCACGGTCAAGTATTGAGTCAGAGGGCGGGTGTAACAAAGTGACGCTGCAATGATTCGGAAACAACCATAGAAGAAGAACAATGACGGGTGGAGATTTTCTTTTATCAAAGATGAGTGAAGAATGTGAGAAAACAACCTTTAAATGATTTTTACAGAAGGGACTACACTCGTTAAGCCCCATAATCCACTATTTTGTTTTCACTATTTTGTCACTCGTAATTTTCTCCAGACTCCTCCGTGAACTTTCCGCCGTCTTACGACATCATCCTAAAGATTACAATGATTGGTTGTAATCCCGTCCTATTGCATACAGAGGAATTTGAAAGACAACCTTTTAGCCCACCTCTCCTGCATATGAAGCGTTCCTAGACATATGCATGTAATGAATAGGGATACCACAGCTAGGCTACCTGTATACAACAGTATCTAAAAATGCAAATACATTTACAGAATACATGCAAGTTCAATATTTCAAATTCATTCATACTTAGAATGGAGTGGGAAGAACAACATGTATTTAATCTCACCCTATTTACTTTTGCTTTATGCTATATTCTCAAATAGTGTTGGCACTTTTACCTGACAGTAAGGGCGGTTTCAAGTTCAATTCCCATTTAGAAACACATGAAAGTCTGCATGTATCCCTACGCTGTCAAAGTTATGTGCACAAGGTTAACTGTGCTGCCACAGTGCCCTTGACCAAGGTACTTGCATCAATCTCCTTCAGTGGCCACAAACTGCTCCTTGTGTGTACAAATATGGAAAAAGGTGACTAGACCATCAAAAGTCATCAAAGACAATGGATATGCAATCAACTACTACCTCCTGTATGCATGGTGACTAAAACAGAAGAAAAAAAAAAACCATGGAATTCTTATCAGTTCTTGTCAATACAATGCCATAAATATTGATGTAACAACTGAAGTGATTTTGGTTATTTTCAAGAAAAGTCCACATATATAACTATTACCCCTAACACATGTACATTATCCCCCCACTCCATGTTTTGCAGAATATTTATGAAGCACTTTAAAAACAAGCAAGAGCTGGTGTTCTGCAAGGCTGTGTCTATCCACTAATGTCTTGATAAGCAAGTAGTCGTACAGCATTTTTTGTAAAACAAAACAAAAGAACAACAATTCACATTTAAAAGAGTATCAAATTATTGTTAAAATTGTACTTTTTTGCCCACATCACCCACCCCGAGGTGGTTTAATATTTTTTTCCCACACAGTTGTATTATGATGGGTTAAAATCAGAGGTTGAATTTCACCTCAGGGGCAATGTGTAAATGATTTGAAAAAAAACATTTGAAAAAAATAACATTAAGAGCTTAAAGGCAACAGGTAACTAGAGTAGATATTTAAAAAAAAAAATGGAATCTTAATTTTTCCTATGATTTACTTTTTAGAGTAATCACATATATTGTTTGACTAATGAATATAGCCCTGTCAAAACATACCTATTCAACTAACATCCACAGTAAGAACCCAGATATTTTTGAAACCGCAGACATTTACCTTTGTCTATGCCTGTCGTTCACAGAGTTTTTGATTCTCAATGAGGCTTCTGATTGGCTTGTGGGGAATTGTCATTCATCTAACATGGCCACCGACAGGCTTGGCGTGGTCTAACAGCTCTTGACAGCATATTTAAGCGGATCAATATAAACTTAAATATATTAAAAAAAAACTTTGCTGTGTGGACATTTTTTTTTAAAACAGAGCTTAAAAAAATATATACCTTTTAAAAATGCCCGGGTTTGTATACCCGGGTTTGCCCTGAATGGACCAGTTACATGAATTGTTTAGTGCATTAATGCAGCTAAGTGACTTTATTTAAGTCAGTGTTTAATAATCCTTTAAATGTTGAGGTGCTTAGTCCACTTTTTGTAACCCATTTGGCTGCTGTTGAATACATAATCTGGTCCAGCTTTTGAGCGCCAATATCCAGTAAGTCTGATTTACATAAATGCTTTCTACCAATGGTATGAAACAACAAACAGATTGTAAAACCACTTTTGCTTCATTATAAACTTCGGCAGGACTTATTGGGCTGCCACAGTCTTGGCGATTCATGAAAACCCTCGGTTTTTGACATGTTACTGTACAACCCTATATTTTATAAGAGCTGAGAAAGATTCAGACTGTGGATTTAGAAGAGTCAAATGAACTTTTGGTCACATTGCCTTAACAACAGGTCTCTTTACTGCTCAAAAATGTAACAATCTTAACAAAAAAAGCTTCTTAATTGAGCTCTCCTGCTCAATGATCAGTTAATTTGGAAATCACCACACATTTTGTCGCTCCATACTCCCTTTCCTGCAGAAGACGGTCTAAAAATAATCCAATGAAAACAATAATACAATCTGTGGATAAAAATACCAGTATAATTTTAAGCCCGCCTAAGAACAACCTGCCAAATAAAACCTGCAACAGGAAGTTTTCGCCACTGCAGTCCCTTTGTACATTTAAGAATGTGATTCCCTAAATTTAGACACAATACAATTAGAAATATATTTTAGAATGTTAGGACCAGTATTTCATCATGCCAAATGGTCATCAGTCATCAGATAGTTCATCAGTTCACATTACAAAGTGAAATATGCATCCACTATGCAGCTGTGATAGTGATTCCCATGGTGGGCATATGCCCTGAAACCACGATCCTTATCCATATCTTTGAAATAGCATACTATGAAGAGGTCAACCAATAGAACATTTACAAAACAACAAAAATATGGAGCAATAAAAAGCAGATTAATCACCCGATAGGACTATTGCTGGAAAAATAGTTACTTCTGACTTTATTGCAAACAGCTACACTGAACATATAGGTGAAGTCTGACATTCATTTGATCCAACTTACTTTGCTGTCACACTACCTACAGTTTTGAAGTGGACAAATATATCCTGCCATCATTTTATACGTATGTTGTGAATTCCCAGTTTGTTCTTTAAGCTCAAATTTGGATGGTATTTGAGGTCACTGGACAAAAGTGCCATAATTATCTTTCAGTGGTCTGTCAGGAAATAAGAATTTGACTCACCTCTGTGGGTACTAGTCTCACAGGTGTTTTCAGAAAGGTACTGGGTATGAATATGGTTTTGACAGGTTTTACAGGTCACTGAGCATACTTGGTTATTCATAGTCCTGAAGCCCTTGACACAGAAACATAGCTACACTTTTCCATAGTAGTTGCATATGTTTAGACAGTTGTTACGACTGGTGTAACTTGGCTCCTTATGAATAGTCCAATGGTCAAAGTATCAAAAAGGCATTAGATGCTGTAAATGAACTGATCTATGGCTCACTTTGGATTCTAACCATGGCCAAATCTTTTAGACAGACCACAGACTGAGAGTTGGCTCTTGATGTCATCTAGGCAATGGAAATTCCAAGGGGAAAAATAAATTATGGTGAAAGTACCCTAAACCAAAGTCATTAATACCTACATAAATAAAACAAATCTATAGAGCTGAACATCCACCTATATGTTTAAGCATTTACCTACTGTCAGAATCAGCAGTTCCAGCTTAGAAATGTAGTATTAACCACTGGCTGAAACCAACACTGCTTTTACTGTTACCATTTGTAAAGAAAAAAAAGCCCTATCAGTGCCAACTGATTAATCATTGACAGTCACTCGTAGATTGCACTACTACTACTACTACTACTGGAATACTAAATCTGACCAATATGCCAGTGATTTGAATCCACTGATACACTGCAACCCTCACTGACACTGACATTTTCTTTAAAGGTAAGCTACAACTTGCACTTAATGTAGACAACTGCCACCTATGCTGCACTTTGGGCAAAAGTTTACCTTTACTTTACATTAAATATGGTTATACAAAAACATAACATAACATGATGCAGACAGGCATCGACACATGTATGAATAAACATCAATGGCGGGGTACATTTTCACACAATTAATGATCTGTAGTAAAAATAGCATCCTCTTGTAATTTCAAACATCGGAGTGACTCCATCAGCACGTTAACATGATATAGCAACTAGGGATAGGACATGATTTTTGAACATTCGTGACACGCTCCGATATAGAATACTAATTTCGAATGCTGCATTACTTGTATTGCGTTTCACTTGGAAAGAATGTCACACTGACTTGCATTGTACGGTGGCTGACAGGGACAAACGCTACAAACACAAGAAAGATGCACAACCAAAAGCACAAACATATAAAACAAATGCAAACGAAGTGAAGCTGCAAGAGAAAAATGCTGCAATAACAAAAACGAAGTAGAGCGCGCACTTCTCTGTGCCTGCAATGTCTGTGCCGTCTGAGCGTGTGTTCTCAACAGGATTAATTGTGAATAGGCTGCGCACACGCCTTCACCCCAAATGTGAACATGTTAATTTTTTAAAAATAAAAACCTGGCATAGAGTCATGTGTGACTATTGTTGTTAAATCCATTCGACATTGTAGCTGAAATCAGCTGTTTCATCTGGTTCCACCTGGATAGTTAAATGAAATATAGCGTTGGCTGCAGTGATTGTGATTTCAAAATGAAAACCCTGACTTGTTTCATGCAGAAGATGAGAGGAATTGCTCAGAGAAAAATCAACATGTGTGATTTGTAATATTCTTGTTTATTCAGTAAACGTTTGGTTACCACTTTTACCCTTTCTGTCACTGCATGTGTGTTTGTGTGTGTATTCGAATTGTTTCTAGTGAATTTCAAATAGTGGTTTGGACCAAAAGTCACATCTCTAATAGCAAATCAATTCACATAGTGGTGCGATTTTTTTTTTATTTTTTTTTGGAAAGCCCTGTGAGACAACAGTGTTGTGATTTGGGGCTCTATAAATCAAATTGAATTGAATTGAAAATTTAATGATGAATCTCACTTGTCTCCAATTACTCTGAATACTTTATCTTTTACATTATGCTTTTCCAAAACTATCATGAACCGATGAGCAAAAAGAGCATTCACACCACAGTTTACTCATAAATGAGCAGGACGTCCACACTGCTGTGAGTGGAGCTCATATTTTTAAAACCCGTGGTGCAAATCACCATAACTTACTTCTACGTTTAGGATTCATAACAAGAGGGGAAAAACTGGCTCTGAAAATTACAACCACAAAGTACGACATGCAGGTAGATTTTCTATTTGGAGTGTAAATATTTGTACCAAAATAGTTGTGCAATAAAATATTATGCTGTGAGTCGCCAACATGTTTTGATGTCATTTTTGGACACTGTTTGAACCAAACATAGTTGACAAAGACCAGGGATTTGTGTCAATTTTTTAATGGACCCTGAGACTAAATTATTAAACACCAGTATTGACACATAACACACAAAGAGATTGTTTTTATTATTCATGCATAAAAGTTATTTTGCACATTTAATCTGTACTTTTTTGCATCTGCTTTAGTTCATGCTTTTGTTTGAGTGGATTCGAAACAAAGCATAATAATGACAACATGATGACATTTGTGTAGCTCAAAAACACACACATCTTCTCAAGGTTCACTCGTCAAAGCAGATGAGGTAAGGATCGTGAGCAAAGAACCATCACATACATGCATCTTTTTCTTAAATTTTTTCCTCTTAAAATATAACAAGACTCCTCTTAGAACCAGTGTCCTCCATTGTGAACCTGTTCTTTGTAACCATGAATACAAATATGTACAACTACACTCAGCAATGAAAGCACAACTGGGGATATCCATATAGAATAATGATTCACAGCCTATGCCACAGGTAATAACTGCTATTAACCCATTAACTATTTGGAGAAGGAAGTTTAACATTGAGTCAGTATTAAAATATGGTGAATGTTATGAATGTCTAACAGCATCATACTCTCAAATACCTTGAATTCACGTGGCAAACTAAAGTGGGATTTGGGGCTTTCCCAGGGGCTGAGACAGAAGCTGCAGGATACAAATAATCACACCCAGTTCGCTGCAGCGGAGGGAAGAGGGGCTGCAGGCTTGTGAACTTCAAAGCCTTGTGGGTAAAAGGGGGGGGAGGGTAACCGAGCACAGACACATTCTTCACAACGTTGAACTTGACCCCTGGGGCTGCCGCACAAACCATGTGACCACTTATCTCTGTGTGTAGTATGTATGCGTATCTAAGCAATAAAAGCTTCACGGTTTCTAACAGTGTACAAAAATGTTTGTATTTTCTGGAAAAAATGTTAATGAATATATGCAGAGAGATGCATCCTTTATATTTCAAATACATGTCTTAATCTCACATGCGTTATCATTTTTCTGTTCTGCATATACTGCCAATAGTGTCAGGAGCTATTCATTTTACATCAATGTGTTGCTAATAATTCCCTCAAAGTAGGACAGGGCATTAATGATAGTAATAATAATAAATAAGCTATATATTAGGTGCTTTGCCACTGTAGGAACCATTTATAATTCCTACGTTTTAGTTCCTGGAACCCTTTTTCACCCTTTCCCATAGCATAGGAACTATATAATTCTTTGAACCTTTTTAGTTCCTCCAGTCAGGCAGTGTCTTTTTTAGTTCTCCAGGAACTATATGACGTAGGTGTTTGGTGATTGGTCAAGCCCAGACCACACCTATTTCCACATTTCCTCATCTTGCAGTACCGATAGCTTTAAAACCATCTGTGTAGCGTTAGCTGTGTGTTAGAAAAAAATACGGAGAAAGTAATAATAAAAAAAATAAAAAAACAGACCGATGACAGGGTTTTGTTTTTGAGTTAATAAGGATGTTGGTTAAATGATATGATATTATCATACGTCGTAGTATCACCTGCCACTGGATTCTTCGTCTCCTAATTCTCTCTGTAAACTCATCCATTCTGATGCTGTATTTGACCATAACTAACATTCCTGTCATACAGAACATAAACGCTGTGGCCTCATTCTCTATTCTAGTTTATAGTAGCAAAGTCTTCTACTTCCTTGTGTGATTATTGAATTTAGTGCTTAAAGTATACACCCCTGTGGTAGACAGTGTCACATTTGCCCCTCCCATGGTTCCAACTGCCCTGTCTGAACGCAAACTGAAGGTTCCCTCGGAACTATAGTTCTAAGAACTATTTAGTTCCTAGAACTACTCTGTGGGAAAGTGCCTATTGGCAGGCCTGTACTTTCGTATTTGTTAGTAGTGGGTAAAATTATCAATTGTAAACTAAACCCATATAAAATCTCAAAAAAATTTTTATGTATTTATCTGAATAAAGATATGAGTACATCTTAATTTAATGTGTAGTCCGACATCAACAGCTTACAGAAGTCTACTAAGGCTGATGCTTCCTATAACACAGGGGCAAATAGAAGCCACAAATTTGAATGTAATAAAGCAACAAGCCTAAAATTATTTTACAAAAATTAAACAAAAGTGTACCCACTGCACAAATATAAAAGTATTTTAATAATACAACAAAACCAATGCAAATAATGAGCTGTCAGTAACATACACAGCACTGTTTTAACTACTGTCTAAAGTAATTACTCAGGAAGTATACCAACTATACTTAGTAGTGTTGCTAAAATGTATTCTGATGTAATTGTCAACAAGATAGTAAAGCACTATGACAACATCTATCCATCTACACTACGTTCAGACAGTAGAATTCACAATTCTTTTTTTTGTTAAATCAGATTTTGTGTGTGTGCGCGCGTGTGTTTATATTACACATTAAATGTGACTTCTGTCAGTTGTGAATATGAACAAAATGCAACCCAGAAGTGACCTACATGTGCTTAAGAGGCCCTGAAGTAATACATGATCACAAAATTCACATTAGATTTCAGTGTGGTTACGACCATTAATGTTTTCCCGTGTACCAAACCCTATAACGCTGTAGTAAAATGTACCCAATATAAAGAATATGGGCCCGCTCCAATATTTATGACACTCCATGGTGTTATGACAGTCCACTTTAAAGTCTGTCAGAACTTATTATTTATCTGAGCTTGACTTATGATATAACTTCATACCATGGTTTCACAATTTTACTGTCTACTGACCAAAATATGAGATATTTCTGAACAGAGTAATTTGTTGAGCTGTGAACACCCTGTCATCATTGGAGCCAGGCTGTTTTTGAATAATTATCTCATTTGAGGTTGACCTACAGTTCATATTAATCCATGTCAATGAGCGTGTTACTTATGCCCACCAAGCATTGCAGTCAGTACGAAGGCCCAGACCCAGAAGAGGTAGTAGCAGCAGTGCACCGCAATGGAATATTAATTTTCATTATTGAGTGTCTGCAGTTGTTTGCAATACTTAGTACGGATGTGATAAGACACTCAGCTCCAAATTTTCTTTCTAGTTTAATGTGAAAACAATATTAAACTATACCTACTGGGATGCTGAAATTCATAAAAAAAAATCTTGACCAAACACTGAGCCTCATTAACAGAGAAAAGAAAACAATTGCTTTGTCGACTCACACACGCACAGCCATTTACGCACTGCGGCGCTTCAGTCACTTCGCTTTTTAAACACAAGTCACACTGCAAGGTCTAGTGATGTTATGTTAAAATCTCATCTTAAACCATCACACAGAGAAAACATTCGATGTTACAGGAAATGATGCTGCTAAATATCATGGGGAAAAAAACCTTAGCGATGTCCACCAGTCTGCGCCAGTTCTGCACAAACACTTTTTGCCATAAACCACCTGTCATGTCATTTTAAATAGGTCTGTCTGGATAACACAACAAATCCACTACACTTTTGGGTTACATGGTGGAGATTTGCTGCCCGAGTCTGGTTTACATTTTGAGCAAACATTCTAAACTGGCACGAAATGAGCGTACCACATAGATTAATTGAGCTCTGCATTTGCTATTAATACATTCCGTCTTGTATTGCTAATGCTCAAATTCATAATTTTTAAAGATGTACAATGAAGAGTAGTAGAAGGAAGTAGGAAAGCTTCCTCTTTATAGTCTTCACTACAATGCAAAAGAGTCTGTGCAGTGAAATGACTGATGCATGCTGTTTCCTTTTGTTTTTTTGTTTTTTTTTTTACAAATGGCAACGATGCAGTCAACCATCGGTCAAAAAGTCATCGATTAACATCCCTACTTGCAGTATACATTTTCACTTTTTCAGAGCTCTTCATCTATTGTCTGTTATTCCTACAGTAATAGACATCTGGAGACAATATGAACTGCATCCCAGATATCGTGGCTTCATAATGGTAACAAGTCACGTTACACAAACTCCTTCAGGTTGAAATATCCTAATCAAACCCTTTTCATCCTGAAGAAAAGATAGAATCTGACTTTAATGAATGTGCAAGCCTTGCAACATCGGTGCTGCAAGCAACCCTTGATGCAATGTTCACTGTAAAATACACTGGCCCATTTACTTGGCCCATTTAAATGAATGTAAGAGGCAGAGGAACAGAAGAGACAATGAGAGAAGCCAAACAATCAAAAAATTATGGGACAATTTGTACTTGACTCAGCTCTGATAAATTAGGTGTATTTCACCCAGCCTTAGATCTCTGCAGAGACTGTTACACTTCAAGTCCAAGGATCATAAGTACAAATACTATTTTTATGTACATAACTGCTGAAAGACTAAGAGGATTCATATAGCTGGTTCTAGTTGCTCTTTTTAACAGCGTTCCATTGTGATAAATCACACTACAGGCTTGTGTTGCTTTTCCACAATGTATTAGAGCTATTTTGGTCCTTTATATGCAATGTGCAACGGTAAAAACAGGTGAAGTGCTAGATCACACAAAGTACACCAAAAACAACACTCAGTTCCCATAATCCTGTTGAAATTCACACACATTTTTCTAATGGGAAGATCCAGCAAAGACTAATGTCATACAAGGGAGCCAATAAAATACTAATAGAATAGTAAAATTTGTCATATGTGAGACATAATGTAAAACAAAGTGGTTATTGTAAAACCAAACTGGCTGATTCACTAATTGAATAAAATATGTAAAATCATTCAGATAATCTCATGCGCAAGGTAACATGCAAGAACACGTTAGACCACAGAAGTAGCCAGTAGCTGCTGGTGTCATGTCAATAACTGAACGTATCAATGAATGTATGTGTGGCTTCATGCTTAATCGCATGTCAGACCAGATTAAGGGCAACAATATAGCTGTTGATTCTCTGGGCAATGGCCTGCTCCGTTCACACATGGGCTCAATCAGACATTACACAGATATTCAACAGTCTGATTGATCAGGACTGTGTATCATTTTCAATACCAGTACCAAGATCTTGACCCTGTCATTTCTACTTTTTGACAAAGAGACAAATTCATATTTCAACTGCATTTCACACACTCAAAATAGTTTAGCAACATGAAAATAAGCGTATTTATCTGAACATAAGGTTGTCTCTTAACAATACAATACCTATTGCAATTACAAGAGCAGTGCAATTAAATGAAAAGTGCGAGCCTACGTTTGATCAGTAAAAAACTATTGCCTAATAAAAGACAAAACACACAATGCAAACATCGCACTGTTAAAAATCTATTAATAATGAACAATTATTTGGGTATTGCTAATAAATGGTGTCAACAACACATGGAAAACTTCGTTGTCATGACACAAGATGCAAAAACGATGGCAAATGCACACAAAAAAAAAATCATATGCGAATGTGATGTGAATAATAGATCGAATAGCTGTCATGGCAAACAATCAGTCTTTGCTTAAAGGAAACCCATACAGACATAGAGACAATGTGCAAAAGTGCAGAGGCCCTGGAACGCTTTGTGGATTCAAATAGAACATTGTTCATGCAGCTCATAGTATATGACCATGAAGGTGTAAGCACCGACACAGGCTCTAACATGCTAAAGCGTGCAGACGCCTAATGTACTATAAACATAGCTCTGTGTTCCTATTATGTGAGGATTAGGTTGATATAATGTTTGGACTACATCCTACCCTGAAGCTGAACACTAACCACTGAACCAGCTTCACATAATGAGATGTTGTTATGGAGAAAGGTGGTTGCAGATGATGACAAACTAACATCAGCATAAATATTCAAAGAATAACAGGTGTGAATGTTTTCAAGTGCACCTCTCAAGTACATCCTACATGTTCTGTGATTATTGGTTAAAACTAAATTCAAACTGGCCACATTTTTTTCCCACACACTTTTTTTTGCCAATTTTATCTAGCAGTTTGGAATATCCATGACAATAGCTTTAACAAATAACTACAAAATTTACTAATAACTACTTAAAGCCACTTTAGAACACATTGTTAACAAGTATTCAGAGAATGCCTAGTCTCACCCCTATTTTTTTTTTGCCAATCTCAAGTTTCTATGACAACCCGTTATTGAATTAGAGCCAATAATGCGATTTTGAGCTTTCTGCGAAATGCGACCTTGACCTTTGACCTTTTGCAATATTGCTAATTTTGTTATATGTATATATGCGTCAGTGCGTGTAATATTATGATAATATATCCAGTATTGATTAAGTTATAGCATGATATGTCTATGTTTGACACACACACACACACACAGTGTTACACAAGTTAATTTTGCGACATGTCACCTTTGACCTCCAGAGATTTCAAAAGCTACTGGTCATATATGATAACACCAATCTTCATTCTGCATTGTTTGATACCAACCTGAAAGTTCTATCACCCTCCGTTCTTGAATTATAACCGATAATGTGATTTTGACCTTTAGGTTAATTCTGACTTTGACCTTTGATCTTTATTCAAATAGATCATTGCATCTCATGCACATTAGCTATATGTACATGCCCATGTAATTTCATGGTAATATCTCAAGTATTCATTGAGTTATAGTATAATATGTCTCACACACACACACACACACACACACAGTGATTACAATTATCTCTCCCAATCAATGTTGGCCGAGATTAATAATGGAGATTCTAATTACTTCCACGTCACTTGAGGTTTGCATATTTCCCACTTTTCAGCTCAGACATATAAACAAGCGAGTCATGTTTCCAGAAAATAGTTTACACCAAAGGTGGCAAAGAGCCAAACCAATCTATGTCAACTTCTCCATCTCATGTCAGGCCATTACCTAACCAGGGAAGACATTTCCACTCACCACACTTCTTTGTCCATCCTGTCTTTCCCTTCTCAATTCACAACACTGATGAGCACTGGTTACATAACTGTGCTACTCCACATCTCTTCCTCTGTGATTTAATAACACAGGCTAATCAATGTGTTCTGTGTGGATAACATGAATCAGCTGCCTGCTCTGTAACTAACCATATTCTTGTGCTCAACATTTGCTGTAAAAACACCAGCCATGACAAATACATTTCAGTATAAGCTAAAATGGTTTCTATTACACCTGCAACTAACACTTTGTTTTCTCAAATAATCAATTAAGTTTACTCCACACGCTGCTTTTAGCTCCATTAATGCAAGTATGTCTCCACAGACCTTAATTCACAAGACAAAAGTGTAAAATCAAGAGGCTTCGGCGATTAAGGCGGGAATTGCAAGTTTAATCACATGCATCACAATGTGTTCATGTTATTCTCTCATGTTCCATAGATAGCTTAACCTTTTACGTTCTTGTGAAAATATATATATATATCAAATCACTTCATCGCTGAGTCCAAGTGAATGTTCGTACCAATTCAAGAAATTCCCTCAAAGCATTCCTTAGATAATGTCTTCACAAGGTCGGACAGGCATCTTCATTCATTCAGTGATTTGCAAATTTATTTTCATTCGTTTTACTGAGCAGTTTTTGGAATTCAATTACCACAACGGCAGCATAAAAATGCTAGTTCTTGGCATTGGACTGGTAAACACTTAAGAATCTAGCAATTGAACAATGAAGAACTATTTTTCAACATCTACATGCATGATTGGCTACGTTTACATTATGTTTTGTTTTTTTATTCTGAATTATTTATTGTGAATAATATAATTCCGAATTAAAGCTATTTCCTTCATGTTTACATGGACATGTTCATCCCGAATAAAGGTTTCTATGGGGAATGGGTGTATTCTGCTCTAGTTAATTCAGCTTTAAGAGCTGGAGGTACAAAAGTTTCTGATTGGACAGGACTGCTTAATGTCTGGATGTCTACTGGAAGAAAACGATCATGTCCACTTTCTGTTTTGTTTCAACTAGTAACATGGAGGGTCAGATATTACATGCAATTTTTGCATTTATTTTTGTAATACTTACGAAGCAGCTGCTTGACTGAATCGTACTAATGGCAGCAGTGCAGTGCAGTTATCAATAAAAAAAATATGTGTGAGACCAGGAGACTGTGCAGAATGACGTGATTAATATTAAAGCGGAATTAACCGTTTTACATGGCAGAGGAATTATTGAATTTGGAATTAAGATCAGAATAAACCACTGACTTTATTTGGAATTAAATTAAATTCGGAAGTATCATTTTCAACTGCAATTAGTGGATTATCATCACTGTTCAACTACTGTAATAATAGTGTATGAAAATGAAAAAATAAATACAGGACTTTTAGGGTAGCAGTTATAACTCCTAAAAACCTTACAGAGAACCCTTCCAGTGTTCCCATGGACATTCTGTAGCTAAAGCTTTGTAGTGTTCTACAGCTACCAATGGACAAAGTCACAAAGAGAATATTCAGACATACTTCATTTGTTCCATTTAAAACAGATCACTTTGTTTCCACACAAAGTCTGGACTTATTTTTAAGGGTGTCAATACAAACATGTGAACTCTGATACAAACCAAACAAGCGGACTCTGGGTCCGTTCACTTCTGGTGTGAATATAACAAGCCAACGAGCCGCGAGTCAGAAAAAAAAAAAACAAAAACAAGGAACTATGGGCCTTTTTGTGCTTGGCGAACCGCTATAGCTGCTGGAAGTAGTCAAGCCGCACAGGTAGTCAGACATAATAGTATCAGTCATGAACTGTGGACAGACGTGGAGCAATACGGAGATTGAATGTCTCACTGACATTTGGTCAGATGCACATATTATGAAACTGGCTCTGAATGAGCTGTTCTTGACAGTTAACATTGTTTTCGTAAATTTGTGTCTGTAAAAACTGAATGAATATTCCAAAAAATGATAAATGCATGTAAGACCTACATGTTTGTTTTCATCAATACCCACTGTCTCACTTTCACCCTTCCCCTGACTTTTCTGTCCAAGGACAGTGCAGCTTCTGTTTACACATTTTGGTCCACTAGCAAAAAGTGCAATGAGGATGTAATCCAACCCAAATGAAAAAAAAAAAAAAATGAAGTCACCATTTAATCAAAATAAATAAGCAGAACAAAGGACTTTACAGGTCTGAATACATCCTAAAGTAATTCAAAGTTATATTTTCTATTTATAGGCAAGTAATTTTATTGATGGTCAACCATTTCTGCAAAAAGAACACTGTTACTGATATTCCTGTAGCCAGATGCAGCAGGCTATTTCAATTCCATCTCTTTCTGATGTTTTTTTTAGTAGCAGTAAGACTGCAGGGCATCGAAGACTTGTTCTTCAAACTGCAAGCACAACTACAGAGCTGGAAGCCTCCTTGTTTTATATACAGCAAGACCTCAAACATATCTTTCCAGTACGGTCACCTCGATGTAAATGAAAAACAATGGCACAGCTAGTACTGTAAAGTAATAAGACAAATGGATCCCATAATGATACTCTCTACAGACTGACTGCAGAAAAAGAAGTATACTTTCAAGACTAATTACAGTCTTGCATATCAGAAAAATAACACGATATACACTGGTTGTTGATTAAACTCATTTCAGAGTTGGAGTACACAATATTTATGGTGTCATCAAGCTGTTAAAGTTAACTGTAATTCTCCTTTTTTATCATGTGAGGAAATACCATACCCTTCTCACAAACTGAAAATTATTTCTTACTGTGTTTTTCTTACACTTATTTAAACCTGTTCATCTCAATTGTGATCAACTTATTAATTACACACCTGCCCACTGATATTAGGAAACCTACCTCTATTTCTCCATTATTTTATATTAAAATAAGGAACGTCACCAACTTCTGAGATAAATGTCACAATTATCCAAAGAGATTTCTTAAGATTGTTCTGACTACTGGATGACAGAAGCCCGACCACAACTAAAACAACATTGGCCGATGATTTTGTTAGTATCATTTTCAGATCGGTTTCGGGAACAATGGAAACACTGACAGCCAATTAAAATACATCAAAATCTAAAAGGTCTGGACCCAGTCTACTATTCAAATATTTGTTCAGTACATAAGCATTTGGTTTGCAATATTGGAATCCAGATACTTGCCCGTGTAAAATGTCTATTGTGATCAATGATGATGGAAAAAAAAACAACATCAGTTCTCAAACTGAAATATGATTTGGATGCTGTATGAAGCAGTACTTCATTTCGGTCCTTTCTGTGGCATTCCTGTCGCAGTGTGGAAACCTCACTCCTCTGGCATACAGGTCATCGCCGTATAACAATGATCAACTGAATCACAAGCATTATACAATACAATAAAGAAAAAGTGTTGTGAGATCAAACAGATCTCGTGCCTTCATGTAATCCTTTTGCTGTTTCCAAAATTTCGAGATAACTTCACAGAGCTACATAACACCATCGTCAATACTACACCAACAAACCCTAATATGCAACTCCGATGATTGGCCAAATTTCCTTAGGTGCCACTTTCTCCCCTAATATGACATATTTGTCAATAGTACAACTTGAGCAGTGGCATGGTTAGCAGGACTTTGTTGGTTAAAGATCTGCTGCAAATTTAACCAAAAAAAGCTGACAAGTACTAAGGTAGTGGTAGGTGACGGTAGAGGTAATTGAGGTGTTGACTTTTTATTTAATTCAAAAAGTATATTCTTTAATACAATAGATAACGTATCTTATAAAATACTTAGATACCCTTAAACAATACGGATCAGGTATCATATTAGACATTGTTGTTTTACTATCGTTTAGTATGGTTATTAATGATTCAATAGGTATTAAAACTCTTTATTAATCCTATTTTTTAATGATGCACAAATACTTTTACAGAATAGAGACCAGGGTAAAAATATGGGCATGATGCTACATTCATATACCAAGATCTATCTTCACACTAGCCCCTTTTATACACATCACTTCTGTTACGATAATATTTCACCTTTATTCCAAACCAACATCTGTATCAACAAAATAGTGGGATCATTTGGTCCCACCTCTGTCACGGTTCTGTAACACCTCTGAAAGTAGTAACAGAGCCATGATAAAAGTACAATCATGATTCTGGAATTCTGTGTAAAAGGAGCACCTCGTTCCACAATCAATGTGTGACATTTTGATGATGTATTACATGTGCAACGCTCGCAATGGGGGGATTCAAAAATGAGACCATACTAAAGCCATATTTCCACTACACAGTACAGTACAGTACGGGTCAGGTCTGGTCGGGTATGGTACGGGTCTCATCTGGACAGCTTGCGTTTCCACTGTCTAGGCAGACCTTTAGAAGGAGGCGTGCCGTTTTGTGGAAGTGTCATCACATAGTATGAGGCGCACCGCAAGCTGGAAATATCACCAAACAGACCAACGAAGTAGAGGAAGAACAGAATAATTTCCAGAGCTTTCTTTTTGAGCCACTCCCACTGCAAACATTTGCACAGCGATTATCAGCAAGTGAAGGACCATAACGATCCTTCACTTGCGCTGCACGATGACACCTTTCCTCAACCAATCACCGTCTGGCAGTGCTTGGCTCCTACCAAATGGGAGCGGTACGGTACACTTGGGACACCAAATAGAAGGGTGACCAAAATAGTAACGGGTACCATGGCACCAGTACGCTTTTGTCGTAACGTAAACGCTAAAGTAAGCATATCATTCTGAACTGTACTGTACCGAACTGCAGAGTGGAAACTGGGCTCAAGCAAACAAACCTATCAAACTGGGGAAAAGCCGCGAGATCTGCAAGCTGTTGTCACTAAAATAAACATCGCTCCACTCTGTTCATCTTTGAGCCAACACCACTATGCTTGAGGTATTCCTGATGCTCAAGTTAAACGCCACACTATACATCGCATTATTCCCCCTTTGGTTCCTGACTGAGTTAAAATCCAGCATGTCGCACCTCTGCTTACTCCTCGTCTTGACTGTGGAAATCGGCCAATGGTGGCTAAAAAGCAGGAACACCATCTCACCTTTCCCCCCCACGATCTCTGTGTAAACGTGGTTAATGTTAGCACCAGTTTTCTGGAATAAGAGTGAAAATCATCTTACCTTGTTTGGCTATCTCTTATACAACAGTGAGCACAGGATGCTGCATTAATACATTTGCAAAAGTGTCAGGAATATGGAATATGTGCACATGAGGTATCGTTATTATGGCTAAATCCATACAAAAGAAAGTGTAATTAAAGCAGTGTGTCCCTGTGCTATGCCCCTTATCCCTGAGATAAGGCACAGACAGTGGAATGAAGAAGAATGACAATCCTGCCCCACCGCCAAATATTGAGCCTTATTCCGAAACATCTTATAATACTGCGAACATAAAGCTTCACATTCAGTTTCCATCTGATTAATGAAGAGGGCTACATGCTTACCCGAAAGGGAGCTCGCTTCTCAGATATTTTCATAATGATCACAGTTGCATTAATGTGACAGGGACATTTGATCACTGGGACATTTGGACTGGGTTTATTTAAGAGGAACTTCCTGCACTGGATAGACAATGTGATGTGTCTATATGTAAACATAATTTAGATATTATACACACACCCCCATTGTTTATATGATTCAACAGTTGCAGAGGGTCAATTTTACAGCTATTATTTTGACCTGATATCATAGTCTACTTACATGTTATTCGGGACTATGCATTACACAAAAACAAGTAAGGGTAGTAACAAAGTATGTTGCCAATTAGATTGGGGTACATCTTAACCCTTTGTACAGTGATTCACATTATATACAGGTGTGTCCCTGGTTTTATTTTCTTAATACACCCTGATATATTCAAGACAAACATTGAAACCACATCAGGCACAAGTTAACAGTTTGGTGTAAAGTGCAGTGCTGCAAAAAAACACTATATTATTGGTGTTATTGAATTATAATGGTATTATTTGTTCTATGCAGTTCCCAAACGTATCTCTTAGCCATAAAAAAGATATCCATGAAGGTTTGACAAGTGGTCCTGTGTGACACACCATGCAAATTCCAATGATCTGATACAAACAAAAAGGAGGATATGTGTTGTCTGAAATCTTGTGGAAAAAGCTGCATTTCAAAACATTACAAAGGCTGGGGACCAGCTGCCTGCTAGTATGCACATTTGTTTTGCACCTGTGGAAGAGGAAATAACCAATCAGCAACCCTGATCCAATATAACATCACTAAAACACACCATTACACACTATTCACATGATCTTGAAAACTTGCACATGGGATCTTCGACATATTCAACTGGCCAAGCATATTTAAGCACTAACCAAAGGGCAACGTATAAGTATTGTAATGTATACCAAATGACTCCCAAAAAGAAGAACCAGAATGATCAAATATTTCCCATATTTGACTGACATTTTCCTGACAAAACCTCCAATGTACGTGTGGTTAAAAGTTAAAACACAGCATCACAACTATAAGACAATATATATTTCCCATAAAGTAAACACTACTTACTTAAAATACCTCGCCTGGTAGTAAGGCTTGCCAGCTAGCCTGTCAATTAGTGTTTTTACACATAGCATGGAGGCAACATTGATGTTACAGCCATGTGTCAATGTGGCAAGTAGCTGAAATTCTTTGGCAACATTAAGCGCAATATTTTTGTAGTTAGCAGTGTAAGTTTTACTCCTGGGTCATCCCTTGTTTATCCTTTTTGGACAAAAATGATTACGTCTGGCTCCAAAGACAGTGACGGCCAATGCAAGGTATTGAAACAGGAGCTGAGCAACCAATGGGTCAAGCCGCAAACATAAAACCCAAAAACATGGCTTACCATAAATGTAATACCCGACACTGTGATATACTTTTGTATTTTTTTCCTCCACATTTTATAGCAGTAAGTTGTAGAATTGGTATCAGCTAACACATATATGTACTTAAAAACCCACTACCCTAACAATGCGCTCCAAAATCTGGACTTTTATGTTGTCAAACTATTCATTTAGTTTTAATTCCAGTGGTTCTAGACTACCTGAACCCCAATAACCTGTGGATCTGATTGCCACATAGACTCTGTATTACTACTCATTCCTTCTCAGCACAGATACTGAAGGCTTATCTGGGACTGGTACATTGTGTCATTGAGTTGAGCTCCACAAGGTTGGCATGTGGCCCTCCTTGGTGTGTGTGTGTATGTTTGTGTATTCACCCTTCCCCCACACCGCCCATGGCTTTGGAGCAACCAGCTGCACAGTACTCTAGTAATCTTTGAATAAGACTGGCTAAGGCAGAATGTAGTAATATAATACTGGTTCCAGTCAAATATAATAATAAACAACACCCCAGTGCATGTAACTTACATATATGGTATGAAGTATTTTCAGCTGAATTAAATTTATATAATGGTAATAAGAGATATGGGTCTGGGTCAAATACTATGAAATCTTAAAGTGCAATTTCAGTGTTTATTTCAACAATATATTTATATTTACATGTTTATGAACAAGTGTTGAACTAGCAATAAAGAAAGTGTGAATTTAAGACGTGAAACGTTGATTTTAGAGTTTAAAAAGTTGGTTGGGGTGAAAGCAAAACAAACCACTTTTAGGATAAATTATAAAATAACTAAATATGTGTAGGAAAGAATATAATCTTTATGGGTTATGAATGAACATGTTTGTTTGTTTTTTGTTTTTTTTAAATTATTATGATTATATTTTAACACTGTAATAGTTGCAGGAAGGAAGGGCGCGCTCACAATCACAAACCACGCACGCGAACTGCCCCACGAACACTACTTGCACGGTGCGCGCGCGCCTACACACGCGCTGACGCTGCCCATCCCCCACCCGGACCGAAAATATAAAAATAAAGCCTCATAACAAAGCAATAACCAGCCCAAACACTGTATTTACGCTAATATGCGGTGACTCTACGCGGAGATATAATTTATAATGGCAATAAATGCGTAAAAAAGCTGATAAACACTCACCAAAAGCTCCAAATCACACAAGGGGGGTGCCTTCTCCTCTGTGCTCCTAATATGGAATCTCCTCCTCCACCACCAACCGTTGTTTTCTAGCTCTAATTAAACCTCGAAAAAAGCGTTATAAAGGCCTATACGCCGGGCCGAACTGTGCCGGGAATCCCCAATGACCGATGTGTTTAAATACACGGGCATATATTGTCATAAATCCCCTTAAAATTGAGCTAGATGGACAGTTGGGTCTAGATTGTAGGCTTGCTCGCTAGTAGAGAAAAGAGCCAAACGGTTCAGTAGCAGCCAACGGCTTCAGACTGAAACACAGAGCAGCTGACCCGCCAGGAGAAAATGAGGTAGGCCTGAGCTCCTCTCTGCAGGAAGCACACTCCAGTCACATAAACATCAAAATGGGTGTCGCAGTATGGAAAAGGATGGTGTAGTAAAGCTTGGGTTGGCGGTATCTCCTCAAAACAAAAACAAAAAAAACAAAAAAAAAAGATATACATTTTTAAAACAACATCCATTTTAATTTATCTTAAGCTTAACAATACTTTGTAAAATCATAATTAAAATGGAAGCTGTACTAAAATAATGATTGTATCCCTATCTATTGACACAAATAAATTATAATATATACTCATTTCCTTGAATTCAAAGTGTTTTTAACACATAAATTAGTGGAAATGTGAATATGCTATTGTTTTATATTTCCTGTTATGCTAGGTTATTTTTTATTTTTTACACTTTTTGTATTTTGATACTGTACAACACTATTGTTTCCCCATGACAGGACTAATAAAATTTGATCTTATCTAATATGAACTGCGTTGTAATGTCTGATTGCTACTTATTGTTGTCGCACCAGTTCAACCACTTGGCCAGGTCTCAAGAGACTTCCTGGTAAAGTATAGGCTGAATGAGTGAATGAATGAATAAATACATAAATAAATACATCAATAAATACAATTAACTTCAAGTAATAGTAATGCAATGAACGGGCATCACATCCAGAATATACCTCGCCTTGACTCCATGTTAGCTGGGATGGGCTCCAGCACCTCTGCCCTCCTCATAAATATTAAGCATTTCAAAAAAAAAAAAAACGAATGAATGAATAATAATACACTATTTAAAATTCTTGTACATAGTGAAAGAATAAATCACCTTTATGACATTTTAACATGTTTTCAGTTATTTCTTTAATTTCAAATATAGGCTATGCAGCAAAAAAAAGAAGTGGTTAAAGGAAATCCAACTTTAATCAAATATTTTTCCACCATTTTATTTGTATTGATGATTCTGTTGTCATGTGTTTTTCATTGTAAATCTTAGTTAAGTGCTGCTGCTATTTGCATTGAATAAAATTCATACATTTTTAATAAAGTTTTCCACATGGATCATACTCTATTTCCATAAAACATAAAAACTTTTGAATTACTCAACATATTTGCATGAATATTAATGTATCGTATGTATATAATGTATATTAAATAATAATAATAATAATAATAATAATAATAACAATAACAATAACAATAACAATAACAATAACAATAACAATAACAATAACAATAACAATAACAATAATAATAATAATAATAATTATTATTATTATTATTATTATTATTATTATTATTATTATTATTATTATTATATAGTTTTTTTGGGGGGGGGGCTTTTGTTCACCTAGCCATGTTTTAACACTTCATGGGAATACATCAAATGATTTAAGTGTTTTTATTGTTAGTCTTTAGATGCTAGTCCTGTAATGAATTCGTAGCTTGTTCAGATTGTATCCCACGTCTGCCTGTTGATTGTTGTAATATGAATGCAATTATTGAATGAAACATATGCTAACTTCCATGATAAGCTAAAGTTCCTGTCAAGGGATGGATTGAGTATCTGAATAATATGAATTGCACATACATTGAAGCATTTATCTCTGCTAGTCATCTTTTATGACTTGCAACAACAACACCGCTAGGACAACCAACTCGCTCCAACAACCAACTCGCTCCAACAACCTTGCTAGGTTGCATCATTGGCATAGAGCAGTTATCCTGCACTTTTCCCAAGATTTAGATCAAAACATTTGTCAGTATGATAGGTTCTCAGCTGAGACAGACACCAAAAGTAGGCATTTAAATTGACTCTTAAATTGAAGAAGAGTCATAAATTGACTCTTCTAATCACTAGAAAGATACTCCATGAAGGTAAATTCTCCATACTTTTTACATAATTTGACTCTTCCAACTGTGATTTGAGGTTGTTGTAGTGAGTCATAAGAGATGGCGGACAGAGATAAATGCTTCTTTACATACACGGCTCACGTCATCCCTAGACAATAGGGATAACTGGATTTGATTTAAGTGTGTTGTTCCCAGGGGCACCGCTAGGTGAGGAAAAATGGGATAGATTCTAAGGTCCTGAGCATTGACAGGGGCCCATGGAGGGATGGCTGATAATATAATTTTTATTTTTAATAATGTTTCCCTTTTTAGACTGTTAATAAAGGTCAAAATTTGGGGAGAAAGACAGTAGGGAAAGACGAGGGCGACAATTAGTCACTCCATTTTTCGCAAAGAAAGGTATTCTTACTCACTGACCTTGAGTGTTTGTAACTAGAAATTAATTCTTATGAACGTGTTTGGATTATCTAACCAAGAGAATGATTTTACAGTTTACTCCCTTTTGAGTACAAGAAAAAAAAAATGTGTTGACCATTTTCAATGATGTTTTGATGATTATTGTGTGATTGAAATAAAACTAAACTGAACACTGAGCAACAGTGCCAGTTTTCATTTAAAAACTCTACCTTTGTTATCACAGGGAACGAACAGCAAAAGTGGGTGAACTTGCCAAATAAACTAGATTCATTCATCATTCGGTGAATTGTCCTGGGGGATGGGGGGTGGGGGGGTGTCAATGTATTTTTTTTTAACATAGGGTCTAAAAATGTTGCGAAACCTTGCTATGACAAATTGACATGATAAATAATTTTATGAACGGGCCCGCAATGTTTACCTTTGATGGGGACCACAATTGGTAGCAGCACCCCTGGTTGTTCCTCTCATGACCATACGTAATACCACAGTTTAAGAAAAAAACTAAACCTTGCAGCATAAAAACCTTAGTTTCTCACTGACAGTTCTAATAAATCTGCTCACTTCATTTCAAATAAAACATTCATGGTATATAGGAGAATATTCCCCAAACATTATTATTTTGACCTTTACTACTATAAATGCTTTCAATTAAATGGTGACTTCCAAATTGGTTGTAGATAGTAGAGGGTAAACACTGGAGCAGGTGATGTGGTAGCGTCAATGCAACACTCTTCAATCATAAACACATCACATGCAGATAAGCTGTAGCAGATACTGTTTAAGTTTCACTGAAAGGCACACAAATAGAAAGTCTGCAGACGTAAACAATGAAAGGAGGCAGTCGCTCATGCGTGCACATATGCATTAAGTGAAAGGATATGCCCATCAACATGCACACTTGCACACACACTAACACATACTTACAGCGCACAAAAGGCACGAGGCTGAGACAAACAGACACGCACACACAGACAGAAGGCCCTGGGGTGGTGTGCTGTGTGAGCTTTAGCGTGGCTGTAACAGGAGAGTGGAGGATGGGTAATGACTTTTATACACAGAGGCATTAATGTGTTCCCTCACCCTTTACCCTCACATAGCTGGGAGGTGTACAGTATGAGCGGCCCTTTAGAATTTTGATGATGGCGATCATTCTACTGTGTTCTCATTTAAACACTTAAATTCTTCTGCTTGTTTTGTTTCGGGAGGAAATATAGACACCCCAGCAGTGGTAAGTGGTTCTGTTACTTTGTGGCCTTTCACTGCTGGATGAATGGAAAACGGAAGCAGCTCCTCAGTGGCAAATCATGAAGTGATGCCTCTGGGTTTTGTGGACCGCTGTCAGAGTAACGACTTTCTGTTCAACCAAAGCACACCTAGAGTATATGCACTGCTGCTGGAATGTGTTTTGCATTTTTGTCCACAAGTTACCTTTGAATAAAACTCGCTCGCTGCTCGCTTTGAAATATAACAGTGTATATTTCAGTGAAATTTCAACTTAGGCCACGTCCACATGAAACCATCTTGGTTCCTATCTGATGTTTTTCTTTGTCACTCCATAAAAATGAAGTCATTTCTGGAAATATCTACATCCACAAAAATAACCCACTGACAATGACTGTAAACCATGTAGTATAAATACCAGGCCTGTATGTGGTGTTGCAAAAAACAAAGAAGAAGACGTGGAGGATGTGCATAAACCTTACACACTGTATACAAACCATAGACCACAGAAGAACAACAACTCTTGGCGGTATGGTTGTTGTTTCTCATTGTAAAGGAAGACTTTGATAACATATAATCTGGGTGTGATTTGCCTGGTGGGATGGGGGGGATCATTGGGGTCCCTTAGGGTCCATTGATTTTTCTGCCCATTTGTGCCCGGGCCCCACTGGGCCGGGATCCCACTTCAGCCAGGAGACCCTCTTACTCACGTATGCATTAGACTCCTGTGTTTCAAGATAGGTTAGGTGGGTTGCCGACATCCTGACCCCTGGTGCCAGTTGTAAATTGGGCCCCACCCTGGCAATGTGGTTGGTGTGCCAGGAGCAGAGGGGGCCCCATCCCTCAGGGGTAGAAGGTTCAGTGCAGGGGTGCTCAATCCTGGTCCTCAAGAGCTACTATCCTACATGTTTTAGATATATCCCCCTTCCAACACACCTGATTCAAATGATAGACCTCTCATCAAGCACTGCAAAAGATGGATCATGACCGTCAGGTGTGTTTGAGGGGGATACATCTAAAACATGCAGGATAGTAGCTCTTGAGGACCAGGATTGAGCACCTCTGGTCCAGTGATTCCCCAGCCCCGGGAAGCGGCGAAGTCAGACCAGAGGATGCTGTAAAATTCACCACCGGAGCCAAGAGCCACCTTCGCCCCCTCACCCTTCCTCGCCGACCAAGAGCCAGTCACCACAGAAGAAATGCACATGGCAGGGACACAACTCAGACCCGCTGAGGTTGAATCCTGGGGGCGGACTGTGCAAAACCAACCTGTTTACCTCTCAATGGTTTCATGCCATCTTGAAATCTCTCTTCAAAGTTCTTCAGTTTCAACTTTCCCTTCAGGTATTTGTTAAATATCGGCCTGGTGTCAGTATGTAGCCTAAAATGGACTTTACCACCTGTTTTGGGTTGCATTCACAAACAACCCAACTCCAGAAGACTGGACTCTGGTGCGACTACAACGTACCCAGACCCAGATGACGCCCCAACAGCAGAAAAGCCCACATGAACTTTGCCACCAGAGAAAACTGTTCATTTAAAATGTTCATTTAATTATTTGAGCATGTTCTATGTTATTCATGTAATCAGGAATGAGGTCATAACATTCATTCACTCTCACATTCTCCATCTGGTGGTGGTAAAGTACATTTGTAGCCACAGTTGCCCTGGGGCAGACTGACAGAAGCCTACAGCCCCTCTGACCACCACCGAACATTCATACACCAGTGTGACAAGTGAGACAAGGAGGGTAAAGTGTCTTACCCAAGGACACAACAGACTGACTAGGACAGAGTGGGATTCAAGCCGCCAACTCTTCAGTTATTGGACCACCTGCTCTACCAACTGATCAAGCTCAATGGCTGCTGTAGTCCAAGCACTGTTATATAGTCTATAGTCCACCATTGTTGTTGTTGCATCTTGTTTTGAGGGTGAACGGTTAGCGAAGTGGGCCTATGACATCCTTTTAGAAAAGCTGCAATTTCGTCGTACAGTCCACTCTGGCACCCAATTTCAAAAAGTTGCACTTTCAGTAACCGAAAAAGGCTGGTTTCATGTGGATGAAAGGACTATCTGATACAAAATTTTTGTGGAAACAACCAAAATGGTCTATATATGGACAGGCCCCAAGAGTCCTCGGGATGTTTTTGTTCATGTACTTATACTATTTATTAAACTAAGGGTTTGATATGGAACATTATTACACTGTTACGTCTGTGAATGCATTTCTTTATCCTCACATGATATCTTTCCAGCCATTAACACTTGTTTTAATGAATAGGACTCATAAGCATAGCTGTCCTTAATCTAAATCCACTGCACAAATCAGAAATATAAAAAAAAAAAAATCACATCAATTTGAACTGAATTGTATTTATACATTACATAGATCTTTCTTTGTAAACAGTAATTTTTTAGCCATTTTCCATACTACACCATTTCTACTGCCACTGAGAAAATACTTTAGGTGGAGTAGACATGCGAGTGTTTGTTTGGACATGCTTGTGTATTTGTCCGTGATACGAGTGAATGAAAGGAAGGAATGCAAAAAAACATGTTTCAAAGGTATGTGAAAGTAGGCAAAACAAACATACATGTGACTCATCATTGAATTTAGCCAGGAGGTATTATATGCTACCTCGGTGAAGACAACTCTGTTTTCAGAGTACATCCGCACTGTGTTTATGTCCATATAGGAGAATATTCATTGTTCTTACTGTAATTCAATTATAACTTCTAATTTACTGAATGTGTGCACTGTACTGTACACATAAATGCTTCCTTTGGCCATTTTGCATCTAAGAATAACAGCATATTAAAACCCCATATAAGCACTATACTATATCTACTTCAAAGGGCATGTAATTCTTCACTCCACCTCTGGCATATTTAGTGCTTTGACAATGACAAGGTCTCAACAAAGCATGGCTCCACAATACATCTTCATAAGACCTTACAGTAATGGCTTTTCTCTTACCTTCTGAGCTATAATTTACCCACCACCCTAGAGACTCGAGTAGCGTGGTTGGCTGTTGCTGTTAAGTGATTAAATTATTTAACGCAGCAGAGATGGACAGAGAGAAACAGATATTGCGTTTGTCGGTTTTTTATGTGCGTACGGGAGTGAAGCAAAGCGACTGGAGAAAATGACTGGCTTTGTGTATACACTAGTGTGTTTTTGTGTGTCCAAGGGACAAAGAGAGCATCGCTGTGTGTTCTGCCTCATCAGGCTGATAAGATAGAGTGAGTCTGGTTGGTTTAATATCCTCATCGATCCCAGCTCACCTCGTTACACATTAACATTTACAGCAAGGAAATCCAAGTCAGACAGTTAAAGACTCTCCTGAGTGAATGAGAGATGAAAAGACAGGGAAGTGATCATAGGAGGAGGAGAGGAAGCTATCCGTTATAAATCCCAAAGTGCGCAAACAAAAAAGAAGTAAAACGACTGAAGAAAAGTCCACATGGATAAGATAAAAGAAGATTAAATACTGTGTTAAGCCTTGTCAACAGAGCTTCAAATGAATGCTGTTCTGCTGCTGCTATGAGCCACATTTGCATTACGAATGTCATGTATTGATAAAATTAACGCTGGAGTTATGATTATAGCTTCCCTCTACTGCCGGAGAAATCCATGATTAATCAACTGCATCCATTTCATTTGGTTACCGGTCAATGATGTCTTATCCCATTCACGAAGTTAAAAGTTAACGTCCCTTAAGGACATTTGATTACGATAAAACTCACAGCAGCACTTTGGCTTGTCACTGTAAATAAATTCAGTGCATATCTCTGTAATATAATAAATGTACATGTTTGGCTTTATGTCAGAATTATTCTAAACACTCCAGTAATTTTAGGTGCTTAATGAAAATACTAAAGGTAGCTCCTACATTGTTCTACAGTAAAAAGGGAAACAGGATATAATAAATACAGTCAATATGTTTTTGGCTTTACATATTGAAATGTATCATAGTTTATCAAACTACGACACAAAACACACTAGTAACAACCTGGTTAAGCTTAGCTCAACTCGTCCATACTTGACTACTCAGGAGCATTTCCATAAAAGGATAGTATTGACTTTACAGTATCTGAACATCATAGCAGGATGGCACATACTTCTGGTTGTCTGGTCAGGTAATTGGTGATAAACTCAATCATTTGATATTGTCTGGTCTGAATTTTTATGTTGGCCACCAAAGACTGAATCTCCTAGATTGGACCACGGTGTACTTTTAAACCGTCATGTAGATTAATGTACCACTATATTATATTTACAATCAACTGCTGCATCTGTATTTTGTAAACTGGTGGGTCACAGAGACAAGTGTCAGACCAATCAGTGTGTGCAGTGGTCACATGTTTTAGCGCCTGTTTACACAAACCTGGGTATTTATGAAAACACAGACATTTGCCTTCATTTGTGCCTTTTGTTAATACCACAGAGTTCTGAAAACGCACCTTTATAAAAACTCTGGTAAAAGTGAAGATTTTTGATAACTGTATAAAGAGACCAAAACAGAGTTTTAGGCTAATTTCGCACCACAGAGAGCAGAATCTTACATCTGACAAGCATGGATACACTCTGAACAGTAGCATTTCTTTCATTAAGAGTTATATTTGCAAGTTCGCTTTTTAAAATAAACCTGATCCAAGTCATAGACCAGCAGAGACGCATCAGGGTTTGGAAGTCAGTAATTACACATGTTCTTGTCACTGATCAAAGAGTGTGCCCGTACTTCCAATGGCGGCGATTTTGATTCCGACAAGGATGGACTGTTGTCTGGTGGGAGAAGTTAGTGATTGGAACAGGAAATAGGAGTATCGGTGATGCTCAATGATGCTTCTGATTGGCTTGGGTGGAATTGTCATTCGTTTAATACTGCCACCAACAGGCTTGGCGTGGTTTAACAGCTCTTGACAGTGTATTTATGTGGATCAATATGAACAAAACAACAACAAAAAAAACACTGCTGTGTGCATGAAGGGTTTTTTTTGTTTTGTTTTTTTTAAACAGAGCTTAAAACATATGTTTCCAAATTACCTGGGTTTGTGTAAACAGGCCATTAGTATCAGTTGGACAAGAATGGCTCAGATAAATCCTCTATAATCTATGTGTTTCAGTGGATTTATGCTCTTGGTGATACTACTGGTTGTATCCGTGTTTATTCATTTATGAACTTGTTTTATGAACAGTGCCTGGATGGTTCTTGGCTAGCACAGATGTTAGCATATGTCTTAGTATTCCTGACTGTTTGTGTCCCGTAGGTGTAGGTTTGTTCTGTTTACTCGATCACCCTTTTGTCTGCCTCAAAAATGTGTTTTCAGGACTAAACAGAATTTTGTCAGTTGAATCTACTATTTGTCAGATGTTTGTAGTTCAATTTGACCATGTTTAATTGGTTTCATCTGAATAGCAACTCTGCAGAATAATTAGCCTTGATGTTCAATTTTAGCCGGTGTTGTATGATACTTGTTTGTTATACAGTAAATGTTAGCCCTGAAATGATAGCACGCTAATAACTAACGCGGTCAGGACACAGTGACAGGTGGGAATTGTTGATGTTTGTTAGCTCTTCTGTTGTGTGGCCAACATAGACAGATGACTTTATTAATCCCCAAATGGGGAAATTGAAATGCCTTGCAGTCATAACATCCATCACACAGAACAGAAAACATGACATCACGATGGACACAGAACCCCTGTAACATCAGTGCAACAGCCAAAGAGCAAATTCAAATAAACTGCTCATTATAAAAACGAACAGCAGCAGGAACAAAACTGTTCCTAAGATGTCCAGTAGAACATTGGGGCATCACCATTCATATTTGAACTACCATTTGCGGCATGGTGCGAGCAGCTGCATACAGAGCCTCACATTCCCCCTGGCTTCCCAGTGATACGGGTCACAATGACAACACCAGCTGCAGGCATAGGAACCAGTAGTCTGAGGTTAGTCGCTACAGACGTCGGACACTTCAATTTCCAGCTAAATTTTCACATTCCACTCCGCTCTAGTAGCATATTGGATCTTTTTTTTTTTTTCCCTTCTCATTATCGGCAGTCTTTAAAAATAAAAGTAAAAGATTGAAAGGGAAGCGTGAACAGTGAGTTTTAGGACATGTATATATTTAGCATGAAACTGTAGGGGGCGCTCTGCTGAGAAAAATGCAAGAAAACCTGTGAAGAAGGACCCAAATCCTGCCAAGTTCCCCTTTAAAATGAAAAGTTAAATTAAACACCAGTTTTTCTTTTGTTTCCGTAAAGAAAATCTAGTTTGTAAAAGATACACTGACCATCTGGCTTACATTAAATACAGAGTTTGGACAGGTGTACAGTAAGTGCAATTCATATAGTGTTCTTGCAACATGGGTGCATTCATTATATATTCAAGTATTTACAATTTTGTTTCATTATACATCTATGGTTTGCCTACTTTAAGATTAGAGTAAAGCCAGACACTTACGGTAACACAGACTCAACATTAGAAAATGGAGATGAGCAATCCTGGTAACACTAATTTTAAAAGAGGCTTTTGTCATAACAAAATTAAGTTGCTGACAACATCATATCATGATTTTCCAGCACTTTAAATGACTCACACACAGGTTTTCCAATACAGGACAGAGATTTAATCTCAATAATGGTAATGAGAACATATTAAAAATAAAATACCAGGTGTATTTTGGAGATAACACATCCAGATGCATATCATATTTTTAATACCAAGTGTAAATGAGGTTTCATGGAAGCAGATAACTGTTTTCTTTCTATACACAGTCAAATTGTTGTATGTTTTGACACTCAGTTTCATCTGAGGGAGGATTCAGATGGGAATGTGATGCCAGCACAGACCCTTTATACAGTAGATATCCTGTAGTATATATATTTCAACAATGAGATACAGTATATGTGATATGTATGTATAGAGAAACACTGAGCTCAGGTCTTTCATTACTAAGAGTTGGCATGGCTCCAAAAACAAGCACAAACACCATCATAAAATGTCATATTTCCATAAATACAATTACAATAAACATTTTTACTTTGTTTTCAATGCTCATTTTGTCTATTTTTTTAATCTAAAATGCTTACCAAATACTCAAAAGCTTATCTATCTATCTATCTATCTATCTATCTATCTATCTATCTATCTATCTATCTATCTATCTATCTATCTATCTAATCTCTGTCTGTCTGCCCGTCTGTCTGTCTAGACTCTCACTCAGGAGGAAAAATCCCATGTTACTGAAATATTGATTTGACATTTATAATGATAATTCTGAACAATCACAGACATGAACATGTGTGTCACATTTGAAGTAAACAGGAATACAAGTACAAACTGTAGATGTGACGTGTCCCAAGAGCATATGTTTACATAAAAAAAAACCACAAAGAATGTGAGAACCGTCAGCTGATTGTATTAGTAAATATGAGAAAACACAAAGGAAAATGGCTAACAGCTGTTCTGTTTCAAGGGCATGAAAAGTCAATCATGTAGCAAGCACAGATAAACCAAAAAAATATATAAATATACATAAAGTAAGATGCTGAATTCGACGTAAATTTGACTACTGTTTCAATGTGCATTTGAATTAAAACCAACACTACATCCCATAGCATACAACCACCATTTTTGCAGGCAAGAAAAGTGAAACCTCTATTATCGTTGTTCTGTTTTTCTTCTTTCTTTCTGCCTATTATGTCCATCCCTCGCCTCACTACTCAAATGGAATCATCCATTTCTACACAAGAGGAGAGCAAGAGGAGTGGGGGAGGGGCACGGAGAGAAAGAGAGAGAGAGAGAGAGCTTATTGTAAACTGTAAGAGGTGTGCAGCAACTGGGACAGATTATGTCTGCGGAAACGAGGACTGCAGGATCCCACCCATCCCCCACACACTACACAGACACACACTCACACAAATGCACACACACACATACACACACTGAAGCTCATTTGTGCCTGGCTGGTCACCTCACTGCAATAGATAGATTCCACCCCACCCCCTATCCTCTGCTCAGTCATTCAGACCTGGGAGAGTCAATAACAAGCTGACATCATCATTGGTTTTGTAGGATACAGTGCTGCCTTTATTCTAACAGCCATATGAGAGACATATCTACTGTGCTCTTGATGAGGCCCAGGGCCAAACAACAACTAACCGAATGCAGGTCAGAATGCAGAGACTGAGATAGGTGGACAGACGGAGAGTGTAAGAAATAGCAGGGTGGGGGATGGGCACAGGATGGCCTGTCTAGTGTGGCTGTATCAGTGGTACTGAGTAAGATATATATCTCACACATTTACAAATGCAGATGGAGACGGAAGGAAGGAAGGATGGCCTGTCATGTACACCTTCACGTGCACTGAATGTACACTATGCATAACAAGTGTGTACGCACAGGAAATCACAAATACATACCTACAAAAATATGTCAACGCTGATATCAGTCATATGTCTGTATTAAAATATGGTGCAGGAGGATGTGGTGGGTGTATCTGACCATAACATGACTGATTCAGCAAGATTTGAAAAGGTGGAAATAGCTAGCTTAATTTTTTCTGACAGTGCCTCTACCAGCCTGTACAAGTACTGCAGTATGTAATTTTGATATTAAAAAACAAGAAACTGGTAGATAGTGACCGGATCACAACTAGATATAAAGGATTATATTGAAATCTGATGTCTTCTATTGATATGATCATGGTGGGAGGAGCTCTGTCTTTATGCTAAGCTAGGCTACATACATGCTAACAATCCTTTTTGTAGACAAACATGAAATATTCACATATTTGAAAAGAGACAAGGATTTAGATTGATGGTCAAGTAAACAGATTCATGTGAGTACATTAGCTATATCGCTCGAGAATATGGTTTAGTTTAATTTATTTATCAGGGACAATGCACCTAAAAATAGTGAACTACACAAAAGATGTTTGTGGCAGGCTGTAGCAAAAATGCTAATTTCCACCCGGAGTCAGTTTATATTAAAAAATGACATTCAGGAATGTATGCAAGGTTTACTTTCATATACCAGATGTTTTGATTTACACTATAGATACTCAAAAAAAGGGCATAATGAATACATACTTCTACTAATATATAATTATGATTGATGTGCTTGAAATGCCATTCTTCTAGCTAAAACATGCTAGCCACTCTTTCTGCACAGATGATATTATTATACTATTTGGACAATAAGTCTACTTATTGACAGGTATATACATGAAGGTGGACGACATGGTTAAACTAACTCAGTAATTTAAAATACCTTTTTTTTCTAGAATACATCAACTCTGTACTAGCTTTTTAACATTTTAACACTGACCATCAAAAAATTGCAATTATCATGGAGTACCAGTGACTTTATTATTTCTCCCACAATTTCATTCATGTTTGGAAGCTTTAATTGGAAACATATGCACAGGTGGAAAATGCTATGTTGATTGAGGTTTAAATTGAACATTAAATGTGGGAATTTCAATTCTGGTTAAGTGCTAAGCTGGGGGATACAGTTGAATTAGCGCAGCACACAATAAACAGCACTACCATTTGCATAATATACTGCCACTCCAACAATGACATGTATGCATGAACATTAGAGATGCACAATACTGCCAGTAGCAAAAAATAACTATGCTGTGCCAATGGTTTAGTCACATTTAAGAAGAAAACCATTTGTTTAAGACAGAAAAAACACTAAATAAATAAATAAATCCAGTACAAGAATAAAACATATTTATCGTCAGGAGTGGGACACTTTGTTAACCCACATGTTTGTTTGTTTTTATTCCACAACATTCATCCTCAACCACCTCATGAGAATTTAATATTGTTTTTGAATTATTTCATCTAAATATCACTTTGTAAGAAATAGCAGGGTTATCCAAGAGATAACCACAGATATGGAAACATGGGTCATTTTCAACCAATATGACAAGTTTCATGGTGATATTGAAGGTCTGAGAATTTACTACATATAGAAAAATGTAAAATAAATACAACAAAAATTGTGAATAACTATGGGAGGTACATGTATAAAATCACAAATTAATTGGGGGATGATTAATCTCAATTTACTTGAAGAAATAAATGTACTCCCACATTACGCACAGATTATTCACAAGTTTAAATAATGGTTTTAGTGGACATTGTATTGTTTTAATATTGATCGGAGAATGCTTCAGTTCTAAGCAGTCTCCAGTTAATAGTATTAGTGGACGTATATTAGATTGTGATATTTTACGAGCCATGAGAATTCTGCACTCAAATGGTCCTTGGGTACAAATAGTTTGACTTTCACATTCTTTTACATTCTATAGTGCATATTTAATGTGCATGTTTATATTTATTTCCTCACAGACACACTTGCAGACATGCACAATGAGTATCTCAGACATAAGTCCACTACCTTCCCTCATTACAAACACATTCAGATACAAACCCTGGTTCATTTAAACACACAGACACATGCAGCCTACACAACATTCCAATCAATTCTCCACACTTGGGTTCAGCATTCCAGGCTGGTGCTTGTATCTTTCCTCCCACTACACACAGGAAGATTTGTGTGTGTATATGTGTGTGGATGTGTAAAAAGCTTAGATGTTGGAGTAGCAGGGGGCCTCAGTGAAAGGCTCTTTCTGTCAGATCAACTGCCCTAGGCTCAGCGTCTAATCCATGGCTACCCTGAACTGGCATCTCTAAACTACACTCAAAAATCCGTTTGCTGTTGCCTGACCAAGAGGTGGCTCATCACTTTAGAATAAAAAAAAAAAAATCCAGATGTAAGTAACCAATAACAATTTTCACACAAAATTAAATGGAAAAAATACAGAGTGTTAAAAGCAAACAGTCTTTTGTGAAAGAACTACAAAATAATAATAATAATAATAATAATAATAATAATAATAATAATAATAATAATAATATTATATAAGGCAGTCAGAGACAGCAGACCTCCACTAAGGCTTGGAGTTATTATTGACAGTAAATTATCCTGGAAGTCACACATACAGTACATTACATCCAAAATAGCAAAATCAATTGCATTTTTTTTTCTGCATTTGTTCTCATTGTTTAACACCACAGAGAGGGTGTCAACATTGTTTGAGATCAATGCATTTTTTAGTCTTGCAGCCAAATATTTTAATATTTAGTGCATGTGTGTGACCATCACCGGTCCTCCCTGAAAGCTGAGCAGACATCCTTTATTAGAACTCTCTATTATAAGCCAGGGAGGGCAGTGCAACACCTCAGTGATGTGTGGGGGAAACAAAGACTGGACAGGACAGACAGGACGAACAGGGAAAGAAGTTAATAGGCGGTGCTATTGCAGTTAAAGATTGAAAGGTGGTGTGTTATTCCCAACTATTAACTGTCCATCAATAAAAATAAATAAATCAAAAAAAGAGAAGAAAACTAAAACAGCACAAAAGAAAAAGAGAGTCAATAAATAAATAATTAAACAAAAACGGAACTGAGCATCATAGTTGTGGATGACTTGATAGTGTAAAATAGAATGCAATAGAACAGAACAGAACAGGCCAGAAGGGGACACCAGTGCAAGAAGAAAATGAGTTTAGGGTAGAAATTCTGGAGAGATTCTCAGCTCATTCTGGCGGGTCCCATCATTCACTGAAATAGAACTCAGCTGTAGCTGGCAAGACCCGATAAAACATGCAAGTGCGAAGGACCCTGAAGCCCAGAACAGCAATCACAGCAAGGCAGGGCCAAGCTAACAGGGCCCCCCCCATCCCAGGTCGTAGGAGCTACAGGGTGCCACATCATAAGGCGGGGCTGCCACTGGGAGCCGGCCAGAGGACAATGGGGCCAGGAACCGATGCGAACCCAGAGGGCAAAAATGGACAGTGTGGTGGGGCCCGGCGACACCAACAGGGAGGCACCCCGCACACCCGCCGCACCGAGTGCAGTATAGGCGAGCGCCCCCCCACAATGCGTCCCAACACCCCCCCAGGACAGAGCCACCACACGCCACCAGCCCGCAATATAGCCACAGCGGCCACCAGAACGGCCAATCCAGCCCCATCAATTGCATTATTAAATAAAGTCAAATATCTTGTAAACCAGTCACCACTATACTCATTGTATTGTTCCTTCATTCTCCCATACATGACCTACTGTGTAGAAGTGTGGGGGAACACATACAAAACAAACACAGAAATAATATTCAAACTTCAAAAAAGAGTAATAAGGATTGTAACCAAAAGCACCTATAGAGAACCATCAAACCCACTGTTTATCAAATTAAAGGCATTAAAATTCAAGGATTTAGTCGACCTCAAAACAATTCAAATAATGTACAAAGCAAATCAAAACCAGTTACCACAAAGTGTCCAAGGGTTGTTTCAAGTGAGGGAAAACAAACACAATCTGAGGGGAATTTATATGTTTAAAAAACCACCTGTACGTACTAACTTAAAAATGCATTGTGTTTCAGTTAAAGGAGTTAATCTCTGGAATAACTGTAGTGAAGAACTGAAAACCTGCAAATCAGTACAAAAGTTTAAACAGGTTTTTATAAACCACATTCTAAGTGGATACAGGAAAGAAATGTAAATATGAATTTCTAGCAAGGAACAGGTTTCCCTTTTTCTGTTGCGCTTTCTTTCTTTTCTTTTCGGTTTAGTGTGTATGTATATATGTATGTGTGTGTGTATGTATATGTGTGTATGGATGTGTATATGTGTATGTGTATGGATGTATATATATATATATATATATATATATATATATATATATATATATATATATATATATATATATATATATATATATATATATATATATGCTCTGACTGAGTGATACAAAGGGGTAGGACTAGACAAGTTTTGTTAACTTCATCCTACACCCTTTCGAACAAGGTATAACTATTTAGGATACTAAAGAGGTGTTGTTTTAACTTCTGATTAAATACTTTGTATGTTTTACTTATTTTATTTTACCTGTTCGAATAAACAAATAAATGAAATTAAATGAAATATGGCGTCCTATTACGTCAATACATGATGTGATGGAGCCATAGGTGTTTATCCATCTGATGTCTGAAGGTGAGACGATGTGAATGAAAAAAAGCCACATTCTATCTTGTCTGAATCCTGAGATATTACCACTGATGTGTTTTAGATGTTGACCTTTAGTGTGACCTTGACCTTTGACCTTCATTGCTGAAAATACAATGGGTTCTTCCTTGACCCATTATTCCATTAATCCGCTCAGAACCTTTTGAGTAATCCTGCTGACAGACAGACAAAACGGACACGAATTGAATGCCTCCTTGGCAGAGGTGGTAATAATAATAACAACAACAACAACAACAACAACAACAACTAGAAAAGCACTCTGAGAGCACAGACCTCCGCCAAGGTAGACCCCCACCCCCACCCCGATCACCCCCAAAATGAAATCAGTTCTTCCTGTTCACATTTCCAACATATCCTGAAAATATCATCAAAATCCATCCATAAGTTTTCGAGTTATCTTTAACACAGACAAACAGATAAACGCCGGAAAAACATAACCTCCTTGGCGGAGGTAATAATAATAATAATAATAATAATAATAATAATAATAATAATAATAATAATAATAATAATAATAATAATAATATAATGGAATGGGGCGGCAGTGGTTAACACTCGTGCCTCACAGACAGAAGGTCCCTGGTTCCAATCCCACACCAGACCTTTCTGTGTGGAGTTTGCATGTTCTCCTCATTTCTGTGGGTTTTCTCCAGGTACTCCAGTTTCCTCTCACCATCCAAACACATGCACTGATAGCTTAATTGGTTCATCTAAATTTCCCATAGGTGTGTGAATGTGAGAGTGATTGTTTGTCTATATATGTTCAGCCCTGAGATGAACTGGAGACTCATACAGGGTGTACCCTGCCTTCACCCATTTTAGCTGGATTAGGCCCCCAGTGACCCTAGTGAGGAAAAAGCGGGTTCAGTAGATGAATGAATGAATAATGGATTAGATTTCTATAGTGTTTTCAAGGCACCCAAAGCACCTTACATTATTGATCCATTATTCATTCACTCTCACATGCTCCCTCTATTTAGGGATGTTAACTGATTACCGTTTGACCACATCAACGTTGTCCAGTCATAATTTTCGGCCGTTGGTTTAAAAAAAAAAAACTCCAATAAGAAACCCAGTCTGCCTCTGTCATTCCACTGCACTCCTATTTTTGCATTATTCCAGACTCTGCTCCCTCTTCGTCTCCAGTTTCAAGCCAACCTCCACACCTCCCTAGGAAAAAAAAAAGCCCCTCTGGCTAGTTTGGCAAGCGTCCTCGTCCAGTGTGGTCTCTATTTTAACCTTCAGGCACTGTGCTTCTTGTCCTTAAAGATCCTCAGTGTCTTCCTGCAAAATGATCCCCATCAGCCACTCAGTCTTGGGAATCCCTGAGTTAAGTCAATATATCCTTCAAATAGACTTTTCTCAGGTTGTACCATGGCTCGGTGGATGGAATGTTTACCAACTGGTTTTCCATCAAAAATTTCCTCTCTCCCCTTTCATTTCCATTTCTATTCCTGCTTTTTTTTCCCCCTGCTTTAATCCCCTGACTCGGAATTTCCTGATTCCTCCTGCTTTCTAGACCGTAAATAGGCTTTCAATGAAACTGGAGCCACCTCATCTCCTTCTCACTGTACATATTTGCCATTGAGTTATTACCTGGAACAATGTCTACTGAAGTATAGCTTTACAGTCTGTCTGCTCCTCAGATGGAAGTCATGACGGATGACTGGCATCATTTGTCTTCCTCTGCAGAACCCAGACACTTATTGTTAGACAAATTCTTTTCATGCCATGGTCCATACAACATCACCAAATAACCAGAAATATACCCAAAGGTGTTTCCTGAGATACATCTGGGATTGCTTGTCATATTCTAATAGTTCTAATAGGTCAATGGTCAATCATTTAACTCTTATGCATATACAGTATGAGCAAAAGTGACTCATAAAATGTTTTAGACAAATACTCCAGGCTTATCTATACCGTTTCAATCAGTGATTATTGACATTTCAAAGGGAAATATATCACTGGGTCTTGCTAAGGTTAGTGCTGTACAAGTTTAAAATGCTGTGCCTTGTTTGTGGAAATGTAAAAAAAAAAAATCTGTTGTTCTGGAAGGCATTAGTATTAGTACAGCAACAAGTCAGCATGTACCAGTAAAGCCACTAATATGTCTGCTGGGAAGAATATGACCCAGTCACTTTTAATGTCAGCAAAATAAACCATAATGGTCAAATGGGTTGGAGAAGACCCTCCTTCCATTCCTATGTGGTAATCACTGATCCCAGAAGTTGTGGTAGCGGTAAAACTTTAACACTATATTAAAAAGTATTCAGAGAATGCCTAATCTCGCCCCTGTTTTGTGCCAATGTCAAGTTTCTATGACAACCTGTTCTTGAATTAGAACCAATAATATGATTCTGACCTTTCTGCTAAATGCGACCTTGACCTTGACATTAGCTATATGTATATGCTCATGTCATTTCATGGTGATATCTCAAGTATTCATTGAACACACACACACACGAACACACACACACACACACACACACACACACACACACAGACTGATTACAATAATCTCTCCCAACCAGATTGGGCCAGATTAATAAAATAACTCCCATTTTGCTGCAGAAGTAGAGGAAGCCACTGGAGCTTTTATGGAGTTTAACTTGGACTTAAATACAGAACATGATGACATTTGCCAGATTTTTGTTTTCCTTTCTCTGCTTGTCTTCCTTTGCACCTTTGTATTGTCATCTGAACCCACTTTATCCTCACTCGGGTCACGGGGGTCTGTGGTGGCCTAATCCAGCTACAATGGTCAAAGGCGGGGTACACCCTGTATGCTGGGTGCGATTTGCTAGGGAGGATGGGGAGGGGGGTTCATCCCCTCACATGGAGCAAAGTCTGGGCAGAGGGGGGGCTGTATAGAGCTCGCAGCCGGACCCGTGAGCCAAAGTGCCTTCCCGGTGTTTCTCTTTGCACATTTTTAATTGCATTACCTAGCTTAAATGTTTATACACTCATTTATAGTAAAGTGTTTTTTTTCGTTCTTAAAATCTGTTTTACTTGTGTTTTCTTAGTTCTTGAAAAAATTGTAAAATGTATGTATATATTTCTTTATCTTAAGAAACTTGCAAAGTGAAGGTGATTGTCAGAATTTGACCACTTTAACCATAATACTAAGACCAAATGTTTAACATTATGTAGATATTCCCCACAGCCTTAGCTCTGGTTCTTCTAACCTGTCACAAACCCTTTTTTTTTGCTGAGATGCAGGTTTACTTTTAGTTTTTGCTTTCTTCTAATGTGCTACAGAGGATAACAAGTTTCATCACTGTTTCCTCCATTTTCATCCACCAAGAGGAAATAAATATAATGTGGGCCAGTGAGACATATTGGCCATGAAAGTGTTTTTTTTGTGTGTGGCTTATTTCTTGTGTGGACAGCTCAGTCAACTTTACTTACACCTTAACTCAACCTAATACACCTTTGGCACCTGCACTTTCTGCCACTTATGCTGTGATATTAGAAGGCTGTTGTCTGAGGCAGTTTGTACCTCTTCATTCACTGAGTCTAAACATCTCCTGCCACTTAAGGGTTAACTGGACTCAGACTGTTCGTGGTGGAGGAGCTGTACTTGTAGCCCTCCATTGAGAAAAAAAATACACAGCTATCCAGCAGTATTTGTCTAGAACACAAGTGCCAAACATGTGGCCTAGGGGCCAAAATCGACCTGCCAAAGGGTCCAATCTGGCCCCTAGGATGAATTTGTGCAATGCAAATATTAAACTGAGGATATTAACAATCAAGGAAGTTGAAATAATTCCGGCCAATTCAATCTAAAGTGGATGAGATACAAATACAATCATAATAGCCTGCAAATAATGGAAACCAACCTAAAACTATTTCTTCTTTTTGTTTTACTGTAACAAAACAGTTCAAAAAAGACTAGCCTTCCATCAGTCCTGCTCGCCAATGTACGCTCACCGGAAAACCAACTGGACCACCTGAAGATGGATTTAAACACCAAACATGATCCACCAGACTGTTGCATGCTCATTCTCACCCAGATGTGGCTCAACTCTTCTGTTCCGGACACAGACATTAGCCTGGAAGGGCTAAAATCTAAATCTACATTTTCTTTTAACACATATTTCATACAAAATCAGTATTTTAAAAAAAATCTTTTTAAAGGGTTTGAGGGATAGTATGGGGGGCCTTGGAATGAATTAGGCCTTTTACATTTACATGCAACTCTATTTACGAAAACACTTCTGGAATTAATTAATTTTGTTTCTAAAAAAGGGGGAGACTATCCAAGAAATGTGGTGTCAAAGGACTGACATTTAGATTAGATATCAGGGTTCAAAGTTACCTCTACCAAACGGTTGAGCTGACCAACAAAGGGTTAAGAACACAGTTTCCAGTCTGCTCTTTACTGGATCCAACAGTCAACCAGGATGTTTTTTTTTATTGTTTAATATAAAGAGAATCAGTTGCTATGAAAGACTCACATCCACCACTACCAACCCAGGGCATGACTGCACGGTTCTAACCTGTGTGAAATGAGCATGAGCAAAGTAAAAACCTGTTCATGATGATCTTCCCTCATACACAAAAAACACTGAGTGAATGTATAAGTGAAGAGTGTGTGCAGCTGTGGTGAAGTTTCTGCAACTATGTGTGTTGTGGGCGGCACAGTGGACAAAATTAAGGTAATTTCACAGCCTAGTAACATTGGTTTGTAGCGGTTCTCTCTCCTGGCTGTAGTTGTACAGGAAATTTAATGCATGTGTTGGTGTAAATGCATCCAAAAAGATCCTAAAATACACAACATGAGACTCAGTGAACAGTGTACGGCTGAAGAGGTGATGTATAATCTGACTATAAATACAAATATACAGTCGGGAAACAAAATGCTACTATTCATGCCAGTTCAAGGCATTTTCAAAGGCATATAGTGCTTTTTAGTTTGACAATGAAAGTTCAGTAATCAGTCTAAGTGCAGGACATCATGTCGGCGGTGGATACAGAGGTCACTATCAAACTCTTGAATGAAGACATATTCACTTATGGAGTCCATAGACAGAAGACAATGGATGAAACACAGCATTCATATTTATAAAGTCTGACTGTTTTCTGGCGTCATATGAACATTCCCACAAATACAGTGTTTCTACTATGTCGTACAGACTCACCTCAGCTTGGCTTTTTGTGTTTCCATTACAAAAAAAAAGGACCTGCTATCTGGTACCTGGTAATACATTTTTGGTATCACCTCTGTCAAGGTTCCAAGTGGTATTAAAACATGACGTATAAACCCTTCAGACACTAATTGGTCAGACAGTTGTCTCTGTGACTCGCTGGTTTATAAAATACAGATGTGGAAGTTGACAGCAAATGTATTGGCACATTAATCAAAATGATGACAGCCCAAAACTACAACACAGTCAGTCCAGGAGGTTAAGGCTACATTTATACGGAGACGTAACTGAAGACGCAAAAGTGGCGTCTCGTCTTCAGTTTTTCATTCACGTTTAGACAAGCGTTTTCAGGAGGTAATCCTTGTTTATACGAAGACGCAACAGTAGGTGAAATACGATTGGATAGTCATGCCAGGCCTGGCTATGTGGTACTGCGATAGACCTGCCCACATGTCCTTTTCTGTTTTTAACGTGTATGTAATTGTCCACCCGTCTCTGTTCGGCTATGGTATGTGTGTAATGTCTGTACAATAACTGAAATGTACATGAAATTAATAAAAACACACCCATCAGAAAGATGATGATGTGAATGCACTTCGTTTTCATGAAATTTTCTGATTTATTGGATCCTATTTAATAACATTTAAAGGGTGGGATTTACAACATAAGCACAAGGATAAGGTTGAAATGTCTTGGTCTTGTTCCGAGCACCAAGTGTATTATTTTTTGGATAAAAATATGCATATACTGTGGTAAAAAGGGTTACAAAAATTACACACTGCTATTTTTTTTTAATTTTATTCTGACTTGTTATACATAGCAGAGCGTATCCAAAAAAGACCATTATTTGTATGTATAAGGTTCTGCATGTGACATAACTGGACCTGATGGGTTACACACCAAACTTGGAATTAAAACAAAACCGAAAATCATGAAATATCCACATCTGGGTTAGAAAAACTACCAGGATCCTCATGTTTAACACAGTGTCTTTATTTATAGACCATTTCAAACTATGTTTTCTAGATTAAATTTTCATGTCCTGTTCCCGTCCTATTTTTGGCTCCAATATTATATCAAAAAATCATTAATTATACAGTGGCTCAAAGCAATAGTATAATTCTCTTGTATTTATGTGAGCTCATCATTAGGTACATCCTGGGGGGAAATATGTTTAAATTTCTCTTTTATTATTGGGTCTAAAAAAGATGAATTCTGGCTCATGATTGGTCACTACATCTGTCAATCACCCATTTGTAGAACATGAAATAAATAAAAACACAGCCACCAGAAAGATGATGATGGTGTGAATGTCAATTTAAACAATTTTCAGATTTATCGGATGCTATTTAATAACATTTAAGGGGTGGAATTTACAACATAAGCACCAGGATGAGGTTGAAATGTCTTGGTCTCACTTTTAAGGAGCAATCACTGTGTCCTTTTCTGTCTTTACTTGAACCTGCGAAGTCTCATGTTTTACACATGAGATTCACATTTGAGAGTCTTTGCTGTTATCTCACAGTTGTGAAATGAAAATGTCTTGATCTGTCACACAATCGGAGAAGATAAAAAAAGCCCTTTCAGGTTTCAGTGGTTCTTGACATGTTATGTGCAGTGATGTCCCCAGACACTGATAGATAATATTATTAACCCATTTCCATCCTCTACTGCCCTTTGGTTTCTTCAACAAACTTTACAAGACAGAACTATAAGTAACAGGTCAAGAATGGGATTGGTACATATACATTGGAAGCTGGTGTTTTATATTACATTATGTTATTATATTGAAAATATGTGTGATGGAAATAGCAAATTATATGTGGATTTTTTTTTTAATTTGAGCATTTTCAGATTAACACCCATATGATAGGATGATGGTAATCAGGTTTCAAGAGGTTTCTTTGGACGTGTAAGAATAAATGCTACATGTGTTTGTTAGGGTTTTTTTTTTCCTGACCATGGATTAACATAGCAGTTCTCATTTCAAGTAGTTAATTTTAAATCAAACCATCTGAATTCAGTCTGAAACAAGGGTTCATTATAAACCATAATTACCATAACAGTTAAAGTAGATGCCATATTAACCCATTGACTGAGGAGAGAAGTCACACAGCCACAACTCAAAGCCTATATATATATATATATATATATATATATATATATATATATATATATATATATATATATATATATATATATGACTATTATCACATAATGTTGACTTTTTAATCTCACACTTTTGACTTTTTATCTAATAGTTTTACTTTTTATCTCATCATTTTGACCTTTTATCTCATAATTTTTACTTTTTATCTCATAATTTTGACTTTTATCTCATAATTTTAACCTTTTATCAAACATTTTTGACCTTTCATCTCACATTTTTGACTTTTTATCTCTGCTATTTATTTAACAGCAGCAGCAGCAACAACAGATTGGATTTATATAGCGCTTTTTTGGCCAATCAAAGTGCTTCAGATTAGTGACACATTATTCATTCACTCTCACATGCACCCTCTGGTGGTGGTAAACTACATAGGTAGCCACAGTTGCCCTGGGGCAGACTGACCCTCTGACCAGCACCAAACATTCATACACCAGTGTGAGTGGCACTGGAGGCAAGGAGGGTGAAGTGTCTTACACAACGGACTGACCAGGACAGACAACCCGCTCTACCAACTGAGCCATGGCCGCCCTATTAGTATTTTTTAATTTTATTTGAACTTGTTATACATAGCAGAGCGTATCCAAAAATGTTTAAATATGGAGGTTCTGCATGTGACATAAATGGACCTGATGGGTTACACACCAAACCTGGAATTAAAACTGAGATTCATGAAAAATCCACATCTGGATTAGAAAAAACCACCAGGATCCTGTAGTTTAACACAGTGTCTTTATTTATAATGGTATACATGACCATTTCAAACCATGTTTTCTAGATTAAATTTTCATGTCCTGTTCCCGTTCCTATTTTTGGCTCCAATATTACATCAAAAATTCATTCATTATACAGTGGGTCAAAGTAAGAATATATGTTTAAATTTCTCATTTATTATTGGGTCTAAAAAAAGATGTGTCAAAATAATTCCAGGTTCATTGAAAAACCCAGAAACAAAACAGAAAACACCTGTCTCACACAGAGTTGATAGCAGATATATAAATGTTCATAATTGACTCTTGAGTTTCCAGTCGGCCAGATAAGTCTGAGCCAAACATCCTCCTCTCTGTGGGAAATAGAGGAAGTACATCATCTACTAAATATTAAGAAAGACTTGGATACCATCAGCTTTTAGAACACGAGCGAATATTAAAACACTAACCTCACAACGCTCAACAACACTGTCGAAACTTAAAAAAAGTGAGCTTACCTGCCAACAGTGGAAGCTCTGAAAAACGTACATTTTAATATCCCGTATGTACAGCAGCATGTAGACGAGAACATTAGTTGAATTTTCATTTTCCTAAACTGTGTGAAAAGCTTATTATGAATATCGTCTTTTCAGAATAAGGACCGAAACTAGAATATTTTGTGCAGATAAATGAAGTCAGTGTCATTAGCGAAGGGCTTTTTCTGCCGAATGCCTTTTTTTGTTCAAGCCTTGTGAGAACAGTTTTAATGAGGAAATAATAACCTGTCATTACGACTACATAAAGACAGTACTCTTCAGGACAGAACATGCTATCACTATTACATGAATAAATTTGCTGGAAAACAAAGCATCTCATTGGCATACGTCCGTCAAGCAAAGCATATATGTGAGCCAGGCCAGTGATAGCCCAGATGGTCTGCTTACAACACTGACCTACATTGACTGAGGAAGACCGAGTGGAAGGACTGAGTAATACACTGGATGTGTGAGTGTGTTCCTATCTTTATGGGGACATTGATATGTTTACACAGTTACACCCCACATTATGGGGAATAAAATTCAGGTCCACGCAAGGTTTAAATAAAAAATTAATGTTCCCACTAGGGTTAGATAAAACTAGTAAAATAGAAATGATGTGGCCTATAAATACATTCATTTGTTTATTTTTTTTCTCCTGAGAAGTCCCCATAAAGCATGGGTGAAACATGTGTAAATCAAAACATTAAAAAAAAAAAAAGATTTATATGTATTTGTGTATTTTTTAAATGTAGTTATTTCACGATTTATTTATGTATTAAAATATTATTTATAAATTTTTAAATTATTTTTAGTTTATTTATAATTTATTAAAATATGTATTTATTTGAATTATTTTTATTTATTTATTTTCAATTGCTTTAGATATTTTTTTATTTGATTAAAAAAAAATTGTTTACACTCCAATGGCTGCTTGGTTACAAACTTGGTCCTCGTGACACATGTAAACGAGTGTGTGTGTGTTTGTGTGTGTGTGTGTTTCCTAGAGGGAGGGAAAAAGCAGCAATTACGCAACAGTAATGCGCTAAACCAAGGATTTTCAAAGCAATTTATTCCCCTTGGTCAAGTTTTTTTTTCCCAGTTGGGAATTAGTGAAATTTTAATTTAAAACTGTGCTAAAAGGTGAAAATCATAATAATGCAGTAGATCATCAGTCTAGTCAAATTTATTCTCATGATACAATAGTCATTATGACTCAGACACTCTGTAAAACTTTATTTATATACTTATAGTATTTATATTTATTTCATTATAAAGGCATTTCTTTATTGGTGATGACTGATTGTGTTCTACAATAGACTGTCCCCATTAAACAACATCAATATCAATAGGTTTCCTATAGTTTTCATTGCAGGGATAATGTTTCAGGGGCTGTTTACACGAGGACAACTGCAACTAAAAATGACAAAATACAGTGATACTTCAAACTTATGAAATTAACTCATTTCAGAAGTGTTTTCGTACTGTGAATTTCTCATAAATAGTCGCATTTTACATGTAAAAGGTCTGATTAATTCCAAGGCCCCCAATACTACACCTAAACCCTTGAAACATTATAAAAGTATACACATTTTGTCTGAAATATAAGTTAAAAGTCAAAGAAAATGTAGATTTTAGATGTAATTTATTGGTCTCAGTGGGTAAATGTGTCTTCACTGACTGAACATTAAACGTTAAACCATTAAAATGAACCAGACATGCAAATCGTTTTCATACCATTGTGGTTCTTTTAATTGTTACTTTCACCTTCAACAATGTTTGTTGACAGACGTTTGGTAAAATATCAATCCAAAGATGATTGCCTTTGAAGAATTTTCATCATCTTCCTAAATGTGCAAGGTATACATCATCATATTGGGTGATAGCACGACTCGAACATTTTTTTGGGATGTTTTTTTTATCTATCTATCTATCTATCTATCTATCTATCTATCTATCTATCTATCTATTTCACTTCTATTGACAACAAGTACGTACTGTAAAAAAATTTCAATGAACACACTGGGAAAAACTCACCAAACAGCAGTAAGTCTGTGATGAATGGGGGTCAAAGGTCACCAAAAGCATCATGAGTAGCTCCCTCATAGTCTACTACGTAGAGTGCGTATTTACGTACATTAGATACAGTATTGTATTTACGTCTCGGTAGTTTATTTTTTTTCTTAAATTTAATTTTCTTTAGTATTCAGAGACGAAAAATTGACATAAAGGTTTTTCGTAACTTGGATTATTTCGTTAGCTGGGTGTTTCGTAAGTAGAGATACCAGTGTATTTAATCAGAAGTGCCTTTTGTTTACACAGTAGCTGCACCATCGGGGTCTGAAAATGCCAAAAATCTGAAGACCCCTTCCAGAGTGGGTACTTTTAAAGACGAGCCGGGTCGGGTCTCTGTCTAAATGGTAACAAACACATAACATGTTGACGTGGCGTACACCTTTACATCACACTCAATTCAGCGAGCTGCTAAAATAAAAAAAACATGTCAGACTACGTCACCAAGCAGCTCCAGTAAATGTACAGGAGTCATTTCAGCAATTGTACAGAACTTATACACATACTATAGCCCAACAGAGACGGGTACACAATTATCTACGTCCGCCTGGCATGTATATCCAATCGAATTTCACCCACTGTTGCATCTTCATAGAAACAAAGATTTCTGAAAATGCTCGTCTAAACGCAGATGAAAAATTGAAGACAAGACACCACCTTTGCATCTCCAAACGTGCCCAGATCATTCCTCCAGTCTGTGTCAAACCCACTTCGAGCCCTGCTAGGGTTTCCAAACCAATGCTGACATAGTTATGAACAAAATGGAGTCAGGAATGAGTTTAAATGTTGAATACCATCTTCTTGTGATCATCAGACATTCCTTTGCAGTGCTCACTGTTAGCTCAATGCTAAGTGTTACCAGGAGATATGATGTAAGAGTTCGGCTTTTATTTACTTTTTATTCTATTTTCTTATTTTTTCATCATCACAGCTTTTATATCAGCCTCACACCAGCTTCCAATTTTCACTTCTCTCATCGTGGTCTGGTAAAGCTCCAAAGGCATCTGCTTCAGACAGATGTGTTTTCAAGAAAGGCACAAAATAGATGATTCACTCTTCTATTGCCTGGCTGACAACACCAGTTAGTTTTATTTCAGTCTATGTTCAAACTGGTGTTAAGTACTAAATTAAGTCAAACTATCATAAGAGGGAACTTTCCAGAAGGTTGAGTTTTAACACCCATTTATAACACACTAAAGCTGTAAAGCCTTAAACTTAAAAAAGTCATGGAGATACAAAATACTTTGTCCTAGCAAAGGTTTCACAACTACAATGTTTCATTAGCCTAGCCGTGCTATGTGCGGGGGCCCTCTTTTCTGCCTCTGGCCTTTAGATTTCTTACATATTTTCACTTCTTGTACAGTAAGGACAGTCTCAAAATGAATAAATATGTCTTTAAAACACAATGTTTGTGAATGAAATAAATCAAATGAAACTGCAAAAATACACAATATATCCATATGAGCAAAAATGTATATTATTGCATCGTATTTATTTGTACTGATAAATTTCGAGCCGATTCTTCAGTAAAAGACAAATACAGTTGTGGAAAAACATTAGATCTTCAAAAGTCATCAAAAACAATGGTTATGTAATCAAATACAACCTCCTGTGTGTATCACATGACTAAAAACAATGGAATACTGATGTAAAAACTGAAGTGATTTTATTTATTATCAAGAAAACATGGATATTAGCTCTGAAATTAAACTACTATGAGCCAATTGTATTGTTTTCAGTATATATGTCCATTAAAATGAAGAAGAAATTGTATGGTATGGTCTAATACTTTTTTCCACCACTGTATATAAATCAGACCTCCACCCTTCTTTTTGGGATGGTGTTTTGGCACGACAACGACGACTGTACAAAGGACGCACCCATGCAGGGGTTCCAATACTACTGGAGATGTTTAAAGATCATTTTGATAAATATCCAAGTTAAAACATGTCGAAAAGAGGAGTGTCTGAAATGCCTAGAGGCTGGGGAAATGCTTTTGCTGGAAATCATACATTCAGGAATGTTTGGCAGAACAAGAGCTGCCATAAAACCCTTTCAAGGAAAAAAGGGTGAAAAAAGAGACTCCCATGTTATCCAAGCCTCACATTCTTTTGTCACAGATGGTTCTCCTTAGCAAGCACCTCATACTGAATGTGGATTGGGTGGAATTTCAAGAGAAGCCATGCTTTAAAAAGAAGTGGCTCTTTTGGGGGAAACAAACGTCAGCTGCTTCTTTTCAGTCCTTCTGATTTGTGGCTCTTGTGGGCTGCTGCACATGGAAACTTTTCTTTTGGGCTTGCCTGCCTACTTACAGCAAACAGCTTGTGCACTGTTTAGGATTGGTCCTAAAGGAGAAGAGGGTGGGGGCTCATTTATACAGTACACATGGTGCTGGGGCTGTCTCAGAACCAGAGATATGAAGAGTTGACCACCACTGGAGGATTCAATAAAATGATCCTCCTGGTTTTTATCTAATGAACAACGCTGGCAAATGTCCAAATGTGGTTTATTCCAGAAGACGAATGTTTAAAAAAAATAAAAATAAGGGTGGGGGGTGAACTTCTTTTCTATAGTAAATGTGAAAAACCTCTGATATTCCACTTAAAGGTAGGGTGGGGGATCTTTTTTTTGGATTTTTTTTTTTTTTTTTTACCATATAACCTGAAAACCTCTTCATTATTCCATATCACACTGAAATAGAATGTTTGCAAAAAAACAAACAAAACACAAACAAATATTTTAGTCCAGTCTAGAGGGTGGAACCAGAAGAAAACTCCAGCCAATTATTGTACTGATCATCTTTACAATGATTGATTTGCTGATACGGCCATCAAATATCAGCCCCCCCCCCCAAAAAAAAGATGATGAGCGGCTCCCAGTGTCTCTTTGGGTGTTACAGGTTGTCGACCCCTGGTTTAGAAGCTGCACGTTGATCACTTTTGTATGATGAACATATTTTCTCAACATATGAAATTACAAGCAATGACATGACATTTTAACACAGAAATAAATTGGTGTGTATGTGAGTAAGGTCATGTGATGTTCAGAAAGACCATTGAGTACTTTTTAAAAATGCAGGTCAAGAAGCAGGTCAGGTCTGTCCTTTTCAAATATATTTCTTGCAATCCGAGTTGCAGGCGGGTTTAAAAAAAAAAAAAGCAGTCGATGTTTATAAATATATATCTATATATCTTTTTTTTTTTTTTTACTTGACACACATTCCACAAATTCCTGTCACATATATTAAAACTACAGTCATAAGCTGAATTTAGGGAGTATGAAGTAGACATACTTAGGCTGAAATTTGGTGAGCAATAGTAAAATGTGTCAGAAAAATAAAACTCCACACTACTATAACTATTTGTAATGACAATCAGCAAATCATATCATTTTGTTGCTCAGCTTGACAGAGAAATATAAATTAAGTTAATGTGCATCACACTTAAGTAAATATTAACCAAACATCCATATCAATAAAAATTACAGGGTCCACTGACAATGATTTTTATTGGAGTGTAATTTATTTTTTTATCCTGCCAAGAAAACGTAGTTTAGTGTAAACCCAGTGTCAGACTGAATGATGGGCTCCTCTACAGTATTAACCCATAAACCTTTAAAAGCACCTACTGACCTAAACTGTTCCATTCAATAATCCTATCAATACATGTAAATAATTGGTATAAAATACAGTATCGTCTTTTCATGGTCATCAGATATGACCCATTTGGATATTCAGAGGCTCTATAGTTACCATGGAAACAATCATGTTTATAACGTGACTTCACCAGTAAAACCCATGGAGTTAGACCCGTGAAAGTGGACGGACACTTATTTTTATGCACAGTTGATATATTTTATAACCCTACCTCCCCTAAACGGGAGAAGGGTACTGTGTTTGAGTCGGTTTATTAATCTCGTCCAATATTGTTTGGGCGATTATTGATTGATTATTGTAAACGCCTTGTGTGTGTGTGTCTGCAGAGACATGTCACGCTCACACTCAACGAATACTTGAGATATCACCATGAAATTACATGGGTATATACATATAGCTAATGTGCATCAGATGCAATGATCCATTTGAGTAAAGGTCAAAGGTCAAGGTCACAATTAACTAAAAGGTCAAAATCACATTATTGGTTATAACTCAAGAACGGAGGGTCACAGGACTTTCAGATTGGTACCAAATGATGCAGAATGAAGATTTCTACAATTAGTGTTATCAGCTCCAACCAGTAGTTTTTGAGATCTCTTGAGGTCAAAGGGTCGTAAAATGAACTTGTGTAGCACTGTGTGTGTTAAACATAGACATATCTCAGTATAACTTAATCAATACTGGATATATTATCATAATATGACACACACTGACAAATATATGCATATAATAAAATTATCAATATTGCAAAAGGTCAAGGGTCAAGGTTGAATTTAGCAGAAAGGTCAAAATCACATTAATGGCTCTAATTCAAGAACGGGCAAGATGAGGCATTCTCTGAATACTTGTCTGTCTGTTTCTTTGTTTGATTGTAAGCAGGTTCACGCAAAAACTACTGAACTAATTTCTATAAAATTTTCAAGACAAATGTAAGGTGGTCCAGAATAGATCCCATTAAGTTTTGGTGAATATAGGACAAAGACCAAGAACACAGTCACCAAAAATGTGTTTCCACAATGATAAGAGATAGGGAAAATCAAGTAAAATATCTGCAAGAGGGGTGGGGTTTATTGTGCCAGACACGACTTGTTGTCACTTGTTACTATTTTTTTTTCTGCTTTGAAATAATAACCTTTGTATTTTCTGTGAATGTAATGCACATCTACATGACCATTGAGATAAATACAGGAAAATACATGATTTTCACTGACAAAAAAAGCTAAATAAAGAAGATAATACAGTAAGTGGTGATTAATAAGTTAAGAAAAGTCAAAAATAAAGAAAGAAAAAAGTTAGATTTACCACAAAAAGTTGTACTGGATATTTATGGGCTAAGATTTCCCCAGCCTTAATCTGAAAAGGTGAAATAATAGAAAAATATCTGATAATGATCATGTATCCAGACTGTGGTTTGCTCTGTGTTCACTTTGCTATGTCAGACTTTCCAAGCATGACGAACTCCAGACTATCAAATATCAACAGCTGTCTCCTTAGACCTCCTAAACCCCTGCACATTCATCTGATTTCTTCTCAAATTCGCCCCAACACTTTCAACAAACCACACGGCAGCTCTTTTAAAAAGGAACGGAGACAGTCATTTCAGAAATCAGTGCCACCCAAGTTCAACTGGCATTGTTCCCACGTGGACCAGAAAAAGAGCTGTTATGAAACGCAGTCACTAGAGTTCACATAATCTGCTCCAACACGCTCACTACGAACACACCCTGAGTTAAAAAGGCTTCGTACAAACAACTGTCCTGACTGGAGGAGGAAGAATGTGAGTTTCAGATCTGTCAAAATGGCCGTGCATGGAGATTTTATTTATTTTTTTAACCTTTTATGTCCTGAGACGTTAGCAGTTCCACAGTGAAAACACAAAACAAAACAACAAAATAAACTAAAATCGCCAAAGTGATTCATAAAAACAAACATACATACTCCATAACAAACCCCACCCTCCTTGCACACACTTCACCTGATTTGCCCTGTCACTGTGACCTTTGACCTACATTTACCAACAGATCAATTCTGGACCAGCTCATTAGCCTAGACCAGTGGTCCCCAAACTTTTTATTACCGCGGACCGGTCAACGTTTGATAATTTTATCACAAACCGGTGGTGGTGGGGGGGGGGGGTTATGTAGATTGTTTATATCGGATATCGGTCACCGAAATTATACAGAGTGGGCTTGGTCTGTGGGAATCCCCAGTCACAATAATTCCATATTTCAAATACAACTCCTGGTATTGTCTGTTAAAAGCTTTCCTTTTCTTGGAAGTTGTAGGCTCTTCTTCTGTCTCTTCACTGTGCGTTTTCCTCGTCCAAAAGAAACTTTCCAAAGACATCTGTTTTTTTTACTTATTTTAATAACATGTGGGTTACATTTTTGCCGTTCAAGTGACAGAGATGTAACCGAGAGTATCCGGTCATTTTTCAAAATAAAAGATTCTTCAGACTCAGATAATAAATACAAGAGAAAAAATTTATTAATTATTAGGCGGCCGGCGGCTTGGTACCAATTGATCCATGGATCAGGACCGGTCCATGGCCCAGGGGTTGGGGACCACTGGCCTAGAAGCACTAGACTCCTAGCTACAGCACATGTAATGTGCGACAGTAGTCGTCTAGTTACACTTGATCACAGTGAAGTATAGAGTCAGAGGGCGGGAGTAACAAAGTGACACTGCGCCAACAACGGACTCTGAGCCAAACAACTGGAAACAACCATAAAAGAAGAACAGCAACGGGTGGAGATTTCCTTTTTATCCAAGATGAGTGACGAATGTGAGACGTCAACAATCTTTAAATAGTTTTTACAGAAGTGACAACAGTCGTTAAGCTCCATAATCCACCATTTTGTTTAGTCATTCAGAACTGTCTCCAGACTCCTCTGTGAACTTTCCGGTGTCTAACTCTGTCATCCTAAAGTCTACACTGATTGGTTGTAGTACCGTCCTATTGCCTTATCAGGCTTCTGAAGAGCTGATCAATGACTGAACTAGGTGTGATAGATGAGGGCAATATCTAAAACATGCAGGACACTGGACCACGAGGACTGGATATGAGAAGCACTGGGTTAAGGTATGATATCATCTGTGACAGAAATGATATTTCCTGAACAGCTTTTATGAGGAACTGAAGGCACTGAGTCAACATTAGGAAAATATTACTCCATGTCCAAGAAGATGCAAAAAAAAAAAAAAAAAGAAAGAAAAAGGATTTAAAACTAAATCGTGACCTGTTCCTCACCTTAACCCAAGCTCTTTTATTATCACACCTAAAAATCTGCAGGAGGCGGGAGACTAACTGCAGTCTCAAGTGTCCTGGATTGTGTTTGTCCATCATTCACAGACCAGACCCATCTTCCTGAGAGTTCACCTTTCATTTAGTCTGGCACATCTATCTGGCCCTGTGCCTGTTCAAGCACATCTCCAGCCTCGAATGGGCTGCACCAATCACAGCTGATTATCTGATAAGACGTGGATTTGAAAGTCATTTCTTCTGAATCTGCCATGTCAGGATTAAACAAACTGGACAATGCAGTTTATTTCCTCTGTATCTTTTGTTTTATTACCTCTGCCAGGGAGGTATTAAATTCGGGTCTGTTTGTCTGTCTGTTTGTCTGTCTGTCTGTCAGCAGGATTACGCAAAAAGTTCTAAATGGATTTTGATGAAACATTCAGAAGTGATAGATAATGGGTCAAGGAAGAAGCCATGAGATTTTGACAAAGAAGCTCAAAGGTTAAGGTCACACTAAAGGTCAACAGCTAAAACACATCAGTGGTAATATCTCAGGATTCAGACAAGAAAAAAATGAGAACAAAATGCAGACAAATTAGAAAACAAATTAAAAATTCTATTTGTTACCTACTTTCCTTTCTGCTCATTTTGTTGTTGTTGTTATTGTTTGTCCTGTTTTGTTTTTTTGTTTATATGTATATGTTTAGTACTTCAATTATTTATTATTATTATTATTGTTATTATTTTTGTTATCATCATTTTTGTACTATGCACTCTGTTGTTATAAGATGAATTCAGGTTAATGGGGAAGTGAAGAAGGGGTAGGATTAAATAAGCTTATGCTTCATCCTACTCCTTTCCGGACATGTCATTGTGTATTATTATTATTATTATTATTATTGTTGTTGTTGTTGTTGTTGTTGTTGTTGTATTGATTATTGTTGTATTCTGCACATGTTCGAAATAAAGCATTCAAATCACATAAAAAAAAAAAAAAAATCACAAGACAGAATCTGGTGGGTTTTTTTCCATTCACATCGTGTCACCTTCGGACATCATGGCTCAATCATGTCACGTTTTGACGTCATATGACTCTGTATCAAGCCTTGGCGGAGGTGTGCCGTCTGTGGCTGCCTTGGAGGTTTTTCTCCAGGGTCTAAGGACAGGGGATGCTTGGGACTTCATCTATTTCTGTGATTGATTGCTCTCTTCAATCACCTCTGACATTGTGATTTAGAGCGCAATAAATAAAATTGAATTGAATTTGTTGAATTCAGACATCAGATGGGTCAACACCTATGGTTCCATCATGTCACGTTTTGAAAACTGAAGTCGTCAATGCCCTACTGCCAATACCTGGACTGCATTAGGACCAGTAGTGAAGTCCTTTCCAGCTTTAGGTACACACTTACATCAGAAAATTTAACCTCTTATCTCACCGTTATGTTGACATTTACCACATGTGGGTTTCGGCGACATACCGTATTTTATTTGCCTTCATCAATTTTCAGATCTCCTGTTCTGTCACGGTGAATGTCACATTCCATTTTAACAGGTGACAATGAACTGTGCTGGCTCTGCAGCAGCGTGACTCTCTTTGTACTGCGTCTCCCTACACCCAGTCCTCAGCGTCTGCCATGACAGGCTGCCGTTTTCAGAAGTCAGGCAAAGAAGAGCTTAACTCTAAAGAGCTCTGAAGATCAAAGTATTTACACATACACACACGTCTCTGACTTTGTGAGGACGTTCACATGCTGCATTCCTCTTACCCTAGAGATACGCTCGCTTTTAACCAAGAATCTGCATGTGCACGATGGCTGCCTTGAATTATCCTGAGTCTCTTTGGAGAATTAGTTCTTCACATGTACAGACATTAAGGCTACACTTTTATAATGTACAAACTCAGCTGTTCTGATGGACCGGCTGGCAAAAATGTTTTAATAATATGACTTCCTAGGGAATGTATAAACGTCCTGATCCTTTCCATGATAAATTACTCCCACTGACAGAACAATTATTGCCTTATTTACCAATCTATTCTAGTACTGCTGCATTATTATCCAAATTAACCTCTCCATTCTGACCAGATCTCCAGTGATCTAGTCAACATTTTATATGAAATACATTACATTTACTGCAATCAAACCTTTTGAGAAACATTCAAATACCACGTTTTGGCCCATTGTGTAAGATTAGTTTTTTCATTTTTGGCTGATTTATTACCTTAAATTGGAGCGTCCGGTTTAAATTGGTCATTTCTTTTGCCTACTTATGTTTGAAATAAAGTCTACCTATAAAATGAAACCAATTTTATGGCTGTATGTGAAAACTGTGGATTTTTCGGAAAGCGTGTCATTAAAGCAGACAGCCCTTATGCATGTGAACTGTGTGGTAGGTTTTCACTATTCCATATGTGCATGCGTTTTATCCATAGCCTTGCATTTCACATATTATTTGGACATAATATGTTTAGCATGTTTTCATCTTTGACTATATTAAAATGTTCCTCTGACCATCTGTAATTGACTCTTAATTTTTTATTTATTTTTTTACTCTTTTTCTCTGTTGCATTCCAACAATGCAACACGAGGGAATGATATTAACCAAGCTCAAACAACCAAAGCTTGACAAAGCCCTACAGACCCTTAGCATTACTACAGATTTTTAAGAAATAATAACTCATCATCTACTGGGTGCTGAGGGGATTAAGAGGCAATTCTGGATCTGTCTTTGAAGGTTAATGTTAAGGAGAGCTTTGGGGTGTTATGTGGAGCATCACTAGAACTGTCAGTGATGGAAGAAAGCAGACTATAATAAGAAAGAAGAGAATAATAATACAATAAAAACACTGAATTTGTTTGGTTTCATATTGGAAGACGATTAAATACTTGAATAATATTAATTTGACAAGCTTGGAAATTTATATGTTTTTTATTGACTATGTACGTCAGTGCAGCGCCAAGCTAGGCTACTTAGCTCTTCACTGTGTCACCAGGTGCTTCATTAAATTAGACGTACAGTATTCCAGCCTTTAGATGTAAATGTATTTAAAACCTGTAGCATATGGAATAATCTGGAACTGTAACTGCATGGTCTGCCTTGTCGCTATCTGCACTACTGTGCTGCGTCTGCCACATTTCTGTTTAACACGGAGAGAGGGCGGAATTAAACAACAGCTGTATGTGTTTGGTCCCGAAATATTAATCTCCTTCTTACTCGCTTTCAGTGTATGAGTGAGAATGACAGAATCATGTTGGGGGAAAAACCGTATGGGAAACACTGGACCTTGTAAAAGTCCATAACACTAGTCAGTTGTCATTATTAATGCACTACGGCGCAGCTGGAGCCAAATCAGGGGGCGGGACTTAGCAATGCTCAGAGCAGCAAAGTGAGAAAGAGCAAAGAAATTAGTTTAATATATTTATTGTTGTATGTCGTAATGGCGTGAAACTTTGCACTGTAATCTACCATAGAACTGGAAAGTCACCGTCCAAATTTCAGATCATTTGTTGGAGTTGTGCAGATGTTAGACGACAGACAAACACGACACACTACAGACACATGTTTGTTTAATTATAGTCATTTTTAAACAGTCATCCTTTTCATGCTAAGTTTTTTTCCTGCTATTTTGATGGGTTTTTTTTTTACTGCAATGAAGGAACATTAAAACATCAAATTCGAGGAGGTTTGAGCAGATAAACTCATTTTGTGTTTTTGTTTACTTGTGTTCCACCCTGGGAAAGATGATGTGACATTTACTCTAAACCAGGGATGTCAAAGTCATTTTAGTTCAAGAGCCACATGTAGGCCAATATGATCTGAAGTGACGGGTAAAATAACAACATAAGTTATAAATATCAACTTTTTTCACTGTTTTAGTATGAAAAAATTAAAGTGCATCATAAGCAGCTGTGGTTACCAGAGGAATAGTGTAAAAAACACATCAAGTAACACATATATTTAACATTAGATTTCAGGGATATTTATAGAATTTCTACATAAAAATCTGTTTTTTCAAATAAAAAGAGTATAATTTTCATGCCAAAATTTATGCCTCATCTTTTACAGTGTGAGTAACCTGGCATTTCATTAGAAAATAAGTGTAATATTCAGAATATTATGCTTCGGTGATTCATTTACACATGAATATTATAAGTTACAGATAACAGTGGATCTGCAAAGAAACAAAACATGTAGTAACATGTCGAATATTGTTGAAAACCTCTATTCTTTGCTTCATACAAGGTTTTGTTTGGTGCTAAAGTGCTATGAAATTAATTAAACACAAATGATAAAACCATGAGGACAAGATGCTTTTCAAGGCTATTAAACAAAAACAGTAAAAATCAGTGAGAGAGTTTGTTAATATGAATGTTTTTACATAAATATCTCCAATATAGTAAAAAATATAGACTTTGTTCCATGATATGATGCAAGTACTATTATGTTTCTGTATGTTTTTTAGATCACAGTCGACCTAAATGAGGAGACGACTTATGTCTGGGACAGAAGAGCTCCTCAGACGGTTCAGGTACTTTCATTCGTTGTCATCTTCAGGAATAATATCCCATTACATGACAGATAATGGTCGCCAAGAACTTGGGCAATATGGGAAACCCATCAAACTCCACCAGAGACTTTTAATATTCTGCCTGTGAGCTTTTTTTTTGTGTCTCATTTGAAATTTAATGTCTTTTCTTGCATCATATGGATCGATGTATATTTGGCATGATTTAAGAAGTACTGGGAGATTCTTATTTTACTGTCTCATTTCTCAAATGTAATGTCCTTTTGGCCTCAGTCATATTCTGTCATCGTGAGTTATTGTGAGTAATTATTTATGGGGGGGGGGGGGGGGGGGAGTGTGAACCAATGAATGATTTAAGACCTGAAGGGCAGTCCACACAGTGAATAGAGTGAATTAGACTGAAATGAATTGATGCATTACATAAATATATAATAGAAAAATGGGTAACACTTTATAATACCTACACACATTCCACTATGTATTAACCATTTATTAACCATGTATAAATGTTTTGTTCATGATGTATTAACCATTTGTTACCCATTTGTTATTGTTTTGCTCATACACAATCATAAAGCATTTGTTCACACAGCTACAAATGGTTTGTTTATAGAAAAACAACAACAAACACTTTGTTTATGATCAATTGTGTATGAATAAATGTTAACAAATAGGTAACAAATGGTTAATACATCATGAACAAACCATTTACAAATGGTTAATACATCATGAACAAACCATTTACACATGGCTAATAAATGGTTAATACAAAGTGAATTGTGTGTAGGTATTATAAAGTGTTACTGAAAAATGCCACCTTATAGATTACTAAAGTTTTTGGTCAACTGAGCAGAGAGACATTCCAATCACAGGTAATATTTTTAATATTTCTTATCTACGTTCATAACTGTGGCCATACCAGAGAAGAAGAATTGTTTGAATTCAAGAATTTTATCACGAGTTGAAAAATCATTACATTATTATATATTGCGCCACTATCATAGACAGTATATTAAAATATCACTATTAAATAATGAGGCACTTTACCTTTGGATGTAGTATGTATGAAACTTTACCGATATTTACTAAAAACATAAGTGTGTAATGTCAGCGATGATTTGTTTATTTATTGAAGAAGAAGACGGTGGATGAAGATGAAGTTGAAGTTCATTAATTTAAGAGATTAGAATGAAAAGGTGCAGAGCAGCATAGGTACGTCGCTAATTTAAGTGACGTACCTATGCTGCTCTTCTATGATACTGCAGCAGATTAGTGTCAAGTGTTTAAAAAAAGATCAATAATCACAACAATCTCTTAAATCAATGAACCGTCGTCTTCTTCAGTTTTATTTTAGTGAACTTCTGTTTTGCAGCGTTTCTCTCTTGCAGTTGTTTTGGGAGTTTGTGTGTTTTGGTATTTGCAGCATTTTTCTTTCACATTTATTTTGGGGGTTTGTCCGTTTTTGTTTCTGTTATTACAGTATTTTTCTCTTGCAGTTTCACTTGTGTTGCATTTGTTTTCTTTGTTTTTGGTTGTGCATCTCTCTTGTGTTTGCAGCGTTTTGTCGATGTGTTGCGTCTCCAATTGTTCCCTGTGGTTCTGATCCAAACCTCATCAGAATCACATGATGGAAGCAAACGGGCTGAAAGCACTGGACTCTGAAACACTCTAACTGAACCAAGTTTAAAAGCTTTAGCAAATCTTTACATTCCAGTCCACTTCAATTATAAGCTAAAGGAGGATGTCGGCCACTGTAGCCCTCCACCCCCCCCCTCACCTCAAACCCACACAAAAGAGAAGAAAAAAAAAAGAAAGAAAAGAAGAAGACATCCTACGTGTGAATCATTGGCTGCTTAGAGTTTTCATTTTTTCTATTATTCCAGCCATACATGCTGCAAAATGCTATTATCATTGACTAGATTTACAAAGTCACTGCCTGAATATCAATGTTCACAAACAACCAAAACACAGCAAAAGCAGAAGTAAAGTTAGAAAAACTCAGACAGAGGATGGGGTGTCTTCAGGTAAAGACTAAACCATATAAGGTCATATCCACAGATGATGATTGGAATTTATATATCTCTTCTTCTAAGGAAAATGTTGCATAATTTGCCTTATTCATTTATGTATTCATTAATCCTATTCCTCCCTTATGACTAGGACCTGAGTACATATTGCATTCTTTTTGTGCTACATTGAATTCATGACAACAAATGGACCTTGAACTATTCTTAACAATGCTGTATCTTAATGATAAGAGATGAAAAATGCATTGAAACTGTAGTTTTCAAACATCTGAAAAGGTTCATGGTATTGAAATGTTATGCTTGCTTTCCTCAAAAGGGATTTTCTTGAGATAAACCTTGAAATGTACAAATTCTATGTAATTTCCAGCCATCTGGTGAAGTCTAAAAGCTCATCTGGCCTTCATAATTATCTTATTTGTTGAATCTGCCACTGGGAAGATTTGACTGTTTAATGTTGTATAGTCCAGATTTTACTCTAACCTGCTAATTATATATGAGAATGTTATTTAATCTTCAGAAAATACATCTTTATTCCTCCTATGTGGTGTTTGTGATGGTGCCAGACTTACACTGCCTTCATATTCCAGGTCCATAATGTGTTGATCAGACTCACCCCTGTGGCATATGTCCTATGTTTTTTTTCTAAATGGAAGCACATTATTGTGTGTATGTGTAGTAATATAGGCTGCCTGGAAACAGCTGAGCCAATAACAGACATATCCTGAGTTTCCTTGGCAACACTATAGCAACCTTTGCTGTGAATGAAACTGCTATTTCTAGGAGAATCAAAAGGATGAAAAATGTGCATACAGTACATGTCAGAAAAATGTACCCCCATCTGCTCCAAGTTGGTCTTTAAAAATAGCTGCAGTGCTTATTCCAGGAACATGCGTTACAAAAACAAAGGCGTTGGAAATAAATTTAAAAAATGGCGTTTCTACTGTGAATCTAAAAATTTCTACTATGACAGTCTTTCTTTTTTAAACATTATTTTTCTACACAGAACGGACTGGGTGTGTCTTATTTCATACATCTGCTCTGTGCTTTCCTTAGTAAAATTGATAAAATGTCTGCTCATATTTTTCATTGCACGGCAGAAATTGGGAGTATGAAGTACAGTGTTAACAGATTTGAGTTGGAAGCTACTACAAGCAGTTCTAGTATATTCTCAGTTGCTGACAGGAAGCTTTAACAGGATAAAATAAGTGTGTGTGTCTTAGACAGAAAGAGAGAGAGAGAGAGAATGTGTGAGAGAGTGTGAGAGAGAGAGAGAGTGTGTGAGAGAGAGGGAGAGAAAGAGAGAGAGAGGGAGAGAGAGAGAGAATGTGTGAGAGAGTGTGAGAGAGAGAGGGAGAGAGAGAGAGAGAGAGAGAATGTGTGAGAGAGTGTGAGAGAGAGAGGGAGAGAGAGAGAGAGAATGTGTGAGAGAGAGAGAGAGTGTGTGAGAGAGTGTGAGAGAGAGGGAGAGAGAGAGAAAGAAAGGTAGAGGGAGAGAGAGGGAGAGAGAGGGAGAGAGAGAGCGAGAAAGTGTGTGTGTGTGAGAGAGAGAGAGAATGTGTGAGAGAGAGAGAGGGAGAGAGAGAGAGAATGTGTGAGAGAGAGAGAGGGAGAGAGAGAGAGAATGTGTGAGAGAGAGAGAGAAGAGAGAGAGAGAGAGAAAGAAAGGGAGAGGGAGAGAGAAAGTGTGTGTGTGAGAGTGAGAGAGAAGGAGAGAGAGGGAGAAGAGAGAGAGAGAAAGAGAGGTAGAGGGGGAGAGAGAGTGTGTGAGAGAGAGAGAGTGTGTGTGAGAGAGAGAGTGTGTGAGAGAGAGAGAGAGAAAGAGAGGTAGAGAGGGAGGGAGAGAGAGAGAGAGAGAGCGTGAGAGAGAGAGAGAGAGAGAAGGATGTGGAGGATGGCCAAATCGGTGAGGTCTAATTTCAGTCCCAGTCGTCCCTGAGGCACCCTAATGAAGACAGAGCTAATAATCAGCTACTCAACTGGAAGACAAGACAGGAAAAAAGATATTTATCCAAATTTCACCACCCTACAATGTGCAGGACATGAAATCTGACCAGCTGAAAATCCACAGGTAACACACTGAGATGCATATATTCATTTATGAGCCTGTTCATGCATATTGTAAACTCTGTGCTGTGTTTAATAAATGTTGGTAAAGTCAGAAGCATCAGTCACAGCATCTCAACAGCAACTGGTAACATCTACTATTAATGTTCAATATGATGTGATTACACTTTTGAGTGAAGGTCAAGGGTTAAGTTTATTTACATATACAGTGGAAACCGTTTACAGTGGTCTCAGATATAGTAATCAACCGCCTGTATAGATCAGAAGGTTTGGGACCGAATCATTTCAATACAAATGCTGTTTAAATAATTTGTTTATAGTAGTCAAGAAATCCGCTTATAATGTTAACTTTATGAATGTAAACGTGCAAAAATAATTTTAAAATTACCTGTAGCTTTTTTTTTTTACTCCCATACAACTGCTATACTCTCCATTGAAATGCATTGAGCAGCAGTTAGCTTTTGCTAACACTTAGCTTTGCTAACTTACGGGAACTTTTGAGAGGCTCCATGTTCCACCATTGCAGTGAAAAAAATTAACCATTGCAGTAAACGCAGATGTCGCCACTCTCTCTCTCTCTCCTTTAGCCTTTAGCTCAACTGAGTGATGTAATTGTCCTGCCCTCACCTCATTGGTCCAGCACACATCGATCATGACCAATGGCTGAGCTACCAGTGTTTGCATCAATAGGAGGCTTTTATATTGTTATTATATTTCACATAGTTAAAAAAACAAAAAACAAAAACAAAACCACTGGGCAAATGTGCTGTATGCCTTACTATCAATCCAGCGGTGCTCTACAGGAAGGAGTTTCTTTTTCAATAAAGCACTTCCAGCTCAAAATAGCACATTAACGCAAAGCACTTTAGCTAATTCATTGCCCAGCTTGCGACAAACACAAGTGTAAATATATTCCTTTCCATCTTGTTTCCTAATGTAAAATTAAACATCATTAATATAGATTAAAAATAAATGCTATTTAATTGTGATTAATCAAATTTAATCAACAGCATCCCAGTCATTAATCAGATTAAACACGTTAATCATGTGACAGCACTCCGACGAAAACAAACAGAAGATAAAAACAAACAAAAGTCGCACACCTGCTTTAAAAGCCGGTGGAAGTAAAAGGTTAAATATGTAAAAATCATACTCAAATATGTGTAATGAATCTGTTTGGTGCTGGGATCTTTTCGATATTAACTGCTGTTCTGTCATCTTCCCATCATGTAAACTCCTGCTCGTGTGTCTGTTGTTGGAATTTTCAGTGATTGGTTTGTCACCATCACATACTCAGAGCGTTCAGATGACAGCTTTAATGGAGCTTCTGTCAACACTACTGTGATCATATTACTGAAAAGCTATTTGATGCAGAAAACACTACCATTACCACCATCCTACTGGGAAAAGATGTTAAATTAGCAACATATATATATTTGTAATAACGCTTCCTCCAGTTGTATACATAAAATATATATAAATACATATAGTAGTTACATGCACCGAGGACTATGATAGTTCTTTGCTCTCATATGCACCACTTCATAGCCTAAATGAGTCTCTGCAGCATAAATTACAGGCTGACTTTCATCATTCAAAAAGGGAAAGCTGAACACAAAAAAAACATGCACAGAATCCAATTAGCTGTGACCGAGAGGCAGTGTGGTGAGACATAGGAATGTGCTTTATGTTCTGAGGGGGAAATGTCATCCAAAAGCGAGATGACATGTGCAGGTGTTGTAGATGTGTTTGATGTTTTATTCGGAATATTTAACCCAGAAGATGTACCGTGTTCTTCTACAAAAAGGGGACAAAAAAAAAAAAAAAAAAAGCCTCTTAGCTAATAAACCCTCATATACTCCACCGCTGCCTCTCTTAAAGATGATAATTATTTATCTTTGCAAAAAAAAAAAAAAGAAATTATATTAGAGTAAAGAATATTGAGATTAATGAGCAATACAATATATGAGCTGAGCCATATATTGAGCCGATATTTAAATGTATCTGCTCGTTGCCTTGGCTGATACGCTCTTTATTTCTCTTCCATGATTTACTGACAGAAAAAGAGGGGGAAAAGAAGATAAACAAGGGGAAAAAGAGAAACAGGAGGGGAAAGAAAAAAGGAAAAAATAAGAGGAAAAAAGGAGGAATAAAGTATTCAGAGAATGCCTAATCTTGTCCCTATTTTGTGCCAATCTCAAGTTTCTATGACAACCTGTTCTTGAATTAGAGCCAATAATGTGATTTTGACCTTTCTGCTAAATGTGACCTTGACCTTTGACCTTTTGGAATATTGATAATTTATTTATATGTATATGTGCATGAGTGTGTGTAATATTCTGATAATTTATTCAGTATTGATTAAGTTATAGTGTGATATGTCCATGTTTGACACACACACACACACACACACAAACAGTGTTACATAAGTTAATTTAACCACATGTCACCTTTGACCTCCAGACATCTTAAAAACTATTGGTCGTAGGTGATAACACCAATTATGAGAATTGTAGAAATATTCATTCCGCATCGTTTGGTACCAATTTGAAAGTTCTGTGTTATAATCGATAATGTGATTTTGACCTTGACCTTTGACCTTTACTCAAAAGGATCATTGCATCTGATGTGCATTAGCTATATGTATATGCCCATGTAATTTCATGGTGATATTTCAAGAATTCATTGAGTTATAGCATGATATGTCTCTGCGGACACACACACGATGATTACAATAATCTCAAAATAAGAAAAAAAAATAAGAAAAAAAGGTGAAAATTTTAAAAAACAGAAAAAGAATGGAGAAAAAAGAACAAAGGAAGAGAAAAAAGGAGAAACTAAACTAGAGGTTTGTTAATATTTATTAGATCAACTCTCATTTTTTAATTGTAAGTCCAAAAGATTTTTTGACTGTTGTCATTTGACAGACAAAAAATCACCTGCTCGAAATATCAGCTTCGAAATAATAAAACAAAAAGATAAAGTGAGACTCCATAAAACTGGTATTTTCAGTTTTCAGTAAAAACCCAGTTGTATTTGTGACAGTTCTCACATCATGATCCTTTTCTTTTTTTCCTTTTTTTTTTTTTTTTTAGTCTTCGTAAGTGATGTATCACCATTTATTCTAATATTCCACTCAGTACTTTACATACTTCAGTGAAAACCAGGTATTTTCCTTCATTCCATTTACTGATTGTGACTGACATCCATAAAAGCTCAAATTAAAGCTGAGGGTTATTATATCAAAAGTGGAGAAAATGGAAGAAAATGTGACTTTTTCAGTAAAATCTATCATTAACTGAACATCAAAGAAGCATCTCCATCCACTGTAATTGTCAAATTAAATGGGTTTTACTGGTAAATCAATGTTCTAGAAGATGGTGGCGTTTCTACATTCACTACACAGCTTCTGAACATCTGTGAAATAGGGCTGCACAATATTAGCAAAATTATTATATTATATTACAATAGGGGTGTACAGTAATATTAATACGATAATATTGCAATGTTTGTCGTTCATGTATAGAAATGCTAAATTCATCTTTTAAGAAAAATGTTTTTTTTTAACCCATAAACAGCCAGGGCTACATTTGTGGCAGTTCCATATGGGTTTTGAACCTTTCTTAAAGGTGGGGTGGGAGATCTTTTTTTTGGATTTTTAATTTTTTTTTACCATATTACTTGAAAACCTCTTCATGATTCCATGTCACGCACTGAAATACAATGTTTACAAAAAAAATTCAATGTTTTAGTCCAGTCTTAGAAGGTGGAACCAGAGGAAAACTCCAGCCAATCATTGTACCGATCATCTTTACAACGATTGATTTGCTGATACGTCCATCAAATGTCCACATAAACAACTATGGTGGAAAAGACGTCAACCGGCAACAAAACCAAAATAAAAACTGTGTTTGTAAAAGCTACGGCCATGAGGAAGCTGAGCGAAGAACGGAACAGGACAAGGGTGGTAATCGCTACGATTTTCCAACGCTAGCGTCAACTGAAAAAGGAAAAGGGGCTCAAAACTGATGCTAAGATGAACATGTTTCTACTCCATAGGTAAGATGATACCCTTATGATTCTATAATATGTTGACATACTAATCAGCATTACAGTGGTGCAGTGGTTAGCACTCGCACCTCACAGACAGAAGGTCCCTGGTTCTATTCCCACACCAGACCTTTCTGTGTGGAGTTTACATGTTCTCCTCGTGTCTGTGTGGGTTTTCCCCAGTTTCCTCCCACCATCCAAACACATGCACTGATAGGTTAATTAGTTAATCTAAATTGTCCATAGGTGTGAATGTGAGAGTGATTGTTTGTCTATATATGTTCAGCCCTGAGATGAACTGGAGACTCATACAGGGTGTACCCCTCCTTCACCCACTGTAGCTGGATTCGACCCCCAGTGACCCCAGTGACGATCAGATGATGAAATAATCAATTATGGGTATCATATTCACTACGTCAGTAATAAAATGTCAGATATTGACCAAACAGAATGTTCCAGCAGCTTTTGCTAAGTTACCAACACTGTGTGTAAACTGCTGGTGTTAAACCATAAACTATTGTCATTATCCATTAGTTTTCATGGTGTTTATTTCATGCTTCTAAACCTTTTGTTCACTAAACTTCATAATAATAATAATAATAATAATAATAATCTTTATTTGTTGAGCACCTTTCATACAAACACTGTAGCCCAAAGTGCTTCACATTGATTAAAATGTCACAATTCATGTGACACAAACTGATAAATGATGATTATTGTTTTGTTATTTAGGATGAAAATTGACGTTCAGCTCTCGTAAATGCTCGTGAACCTCTGTGATCGCTCCAGACAGTATGAACGTTGATGTATTTTTGGAGGCGTGGTTTCGAGGGGTGGGCTGACAAAGAGGCATGGGTGTGTATACTTTCAAAATATAGCTGCACGAAACATTTTCCAAGATCTCCTATCCTACCTTTAAGTGATTTATCACCATTTAGTCTCTTATTATGCTCTAGTATGTTTAAGTGAAAATCTGGTATTTTCTTATTTGATTTATTGATCGCAGCTGGATCAGGCCCCAGTGACCCTTGCGGCCCGAGTGAGGATAAAGCGGGTTCAGATGACGAGATGAGATGAGATTTATTGATCATGTAGATGTCCATAAAGGTTAGTATTAAAGTTAAGGGTTATTTAAAAAAAAAAAAAAAAAAAAACGGGATAAAAAGTGACTGTTTTTTGTTTTTCAACATATACTGAAAAGAACAAACTGTGTCCATTCACTGTCCATTGGTCCAGTTTTTTGTGTAAAGCTGCTTACAAACAAACAAACAAACAAACAAACTGAATCAAAATCAATACTTCTCTCCCCTGTGTGGGGCGGGGTATAAAAAAAAAAAAAAAAAAGATGAAACACCTTTGTGATATAAATATTGCCACCTGCATTATCACAATATATTATGCAGCCCTCTATAAAAAGATGACAAACTGCATTTTACACCAATTATTTACATGTATCAATACAATCAGTGGATCAACCAATATTAAAATGTTTATAAAAGTAAATTATTTTAGTCACCAGTGGATGTTTGGGTCTTCATGGTTAAAATGAACAAAAAAAAACGTATGTGTTTTTAACCCTTTAAACTTCCAAAGGTCCAAATATTGACCAGAAGTAGTCGCTCAAATATGTTAATCAAATCACCCAAACCTGTCCCAAATGTCACATGACCTAATATAGTTTGACAACAGGGATTCTCACACAGATATAAACCACTTTCAGATAAAATATCCACAGCAGGTACAATCACTCATTTGTTCAAAACAGCTGATCTGAACCTTTATGTCTCATAATTATCCACAGAGGAACCATATTTTAACAAACAAAACCACAGTCCTACAAAAACATCCACAACTAACAAGAAAAATTGTCCAAATGTAGTCCAAAACATTAAAAAATATCCATAAATGTTTTATCTATTGCATCATTTAACAGGACCTGCCTCCAATATCCCTGTTTTCATCTGAATATTTACATTTATAATATAATCAACCATCAAACATGTTATTAAAATGGTTCAAGAACAGTATTGAATTGACTTTATTAAGAAATGTAGGCGAGATTGAGTGGAAGTTTAAAGGGTTAAGTAGTTTGACCTATTTACGTGTCATTTCACCAAGCTTTCCTCACACATGTTAGTTGTTTCTACCGGTTACACCTCTAGAATTTAGTTACATTTCCAGATTTTGGAAAATCCATTATTGCACAATCAATGAATGGTGTGATTGTGAGTACACTGGATAAGATGATGCATCCTCATTCTCATTTCCAAAGAATGTGGAAGCTCAGACCTCATGTCTATTCATTCTTATGACTGTAAGGTTTCAGAAAGGCATGTATACTCCATGATGAAATATTTAGGTTTATGTGTATTATATTTTCATGTACCAGAACAGATTTTTATATCCTGAAAAAGTCACAAGAAATTATAAAGACACTCATTTCTATAAATACATCTGCTTCTTTGTTTTTATTTTCTTTCTTTACTTGATGAGGACAAGGTATATTAATGAACGGCACATTTACTTTGTTTAAATAAACCTGATTTAATAAACTTATACTGTTGATTTATACTGTTTTCATTCTTTAGTGTTTTACTGCCATGTGGAGCTGCTAAACAAATTTTCGCAGTATATATTGGCAACAATAAAGCATTCCATTCCATTCTATTCTATTCCATTCTATCTAACTGGAAGCTATTTTCTATTTGTAGTCCTTTATATACAACTCTGTAAAACCTGATCCATTAAAATATCGCCACAATATTAATTTTTTTCTTAGAATCGAGATGTTTATTACAACTTTTATCAAATCCACCATATCCTATCAATAAATCAATCAAATTTTATTAATATAGCACCTTACAACACCAAAAGATGCACAAGGTGCTTTCCAAAATGAGATAAAAAAAAAAAATAACAGTTATAAAACCAAGATAAAAACAAAGATAAAACAAGAAAAAAAAAACAACGTAGCAACAACATAAAAAAAAGACATGGACGGTCGATGACATGTTAAATGCTCACCTAAATCAATATGTTTTTAACATTTCCAAACAGCTAGCTCAGTCACTGCATATTCCACAGCCTTGGGCCGAAAACTGCAAAAAAACATTTTTTCGACTTTGATTTGGGGACAACCAGAGAGATGTAGTCTGAAGAACGCAGCGTCCTGACTGGTTTATAGATGGTTATGATGATGTGTGTTGTCAGTAGAAAAAGGATGTGGGCACATGTGCACTACTCCTTGTATCCAGTGGGACTGGCTCACAGCGCTCATAATGGTGGCATCTGAATCGCATTGTTTTCAGCAAGCGTTTCACCCCCATGCTGACATTTTTTTTACTAAAACAGTAACATTTTTTTTTTTTTTAATATATATTTTTGACATGTGTGGACGTAGCCTCAGAGTACTTTTCTAGTTTTATCTGTGATAAGAAAATTTGGTCAGATTTAGATTTTTACTCCAGTGTATAAGGACAGGACAGTATCTTATCCTTAATAATAAAAAAAAAAAAAAGTCTGTCATTAATTATATATTACTCAAAGAACAGCATGGACCGATTATAATGCATCTGATTGAACACACAGTTCTGAGTTTCATACAACGCTGATGGAAAACAGATCCCTTCATTTGATCTGGCCTCCGCTCAAAGTACAGTATCACTGACTTCTCACCTTCGACGACTTTTCCTTCTTACTATGTCCATTTTAAAGAAGACACAAAAGGAAACAGAGGAAGACAAGGATAAAGGAGAGAGAGAGAGAGAGAGAGAGAGAGAGAGAGACAGACAGAGAGAGAGAGAGAGAGAGAGAGAGAGAGAGAGAGAGAGTAGGTAAATGTAGACAGATGGTAAATACTTCCCTCCTGTAGGGAGCCATGTCAGACTGCAGAGCACTGCTGCACTCTGCATGACAAGACCAGGCAAGCAGACTGTGTGTGTGTGTGTGTGTGTGTGTGTGTATGTGTTTGATTCGAGGCAGGCAGAGTCTCTGAATGTAGGTGAAAGGGCTTCTCTGTCAGAGAGGCAGTGCAGAGCTGAGCAGAGCAGGGATAAGCTATAATCTACACTCCCCTGCCATCTCTGCGGAAGGGGGAGGGGTGGAGAAAAGGATCAATGTGGGAGGTGGAGGCGATAGCAGCAATAAAGATGGAGAGATAGAGAGAGTGAAATGACTTTGATTAACTTCTTCAGTAAATACATTTTCTGTTGAGCATTTCAGAAATAAATAATAAATGTGCTCAAAGCCCTTTACATTAGCCTCACATTCACCCATTCACACACTTTACATTAGCCTCACGTTCACCCATTCACACACACTTTACATTAGCCTCACGTTCACCCCATTCACACACACTTTACATTAGCCTCACATTCACCCATTCACACACACTTTACATTAGCCTCACATTCACCCATTCACACACACTTTACATTAGCCTCACATTCACCCATTCACACACACTTTACATTAGCCTCACATTCACCCATTCACACACACTTTACATTAGCCTCACATTCACCCATTCACACGCTTTACATTAGCCTCACGTTCACCCATTCACACGCTTTACATTAGCCTCACGTTCACCCATTCACACACACTTTACATTAGCCTCACATTCACCCATTCACACACACTTTACATTAGCCTCACATTCACCCATTCACACACACTTTACATTAGCCTCACATTCACCCATTCACACGCTTTACATTAGCCTCACGTTCACCCATTCACACACACTTTACATTAGCCTCACATTCACCCATTCACACACACTTTACATTAGCCTCACATTCACCCATTCACACACTTTACATTAGCCTCACATTCACCCATTCACACGCTTTACATTAGCCTCACGTTCACCCATTCACACACTTTACATTAGCCTCACGTTCACCCATTCACACACACTTTACATTAGCCTCACTTTCACCCATTCACACACACTTTACATTAGCCTCACTTTCACCCATTCACACACACTTTATATTAGCCTCACGTTCACCCATTCACTCACTTTACATTAGCCTCACGTTCACCCATTCACTCACTTTACATTAGCCTCACATTCACCCATTCACACACTTTACATTAGCCTCACATTCACCCATTCACACACTTTACATTAGCCTCACATTCACCCATTCACACACACTTTACATTAGCCTCACTTTCACCCATTCACACACACTCATACACCAGTAGGTTCTGTCAGTCCTACTGGGAAACTAAGTCAGGGTTCAGTGTCTTTGCCCAAGGACACTTGGACATGTGGACAGCCGGAACTAAGATGCGAACTGCTGACCCTTCAGTCATTGGACGATCTGCTGTACCAACTGAACCACAGCCAAGGCTACAAATATTCATCACTTGAACCGTGGATATAAAAATGTATAGGGTTGGTCTTCAAACTACGCTCATGCATCATTAGAAAATGGTCCTAAATAGTTGACGAAGCCTCAGTGATGTCATGAATTCATTTGTGAGTTCTGCATTTTGACCATAACCACCTTTGTTTTTTGCCCATATTTGGTAAAGGAGGTGGGGCAGGAAACAGCAGCAGCTGAAATCATGGATGTTTTCAGAAAAGTGCATGTGTCCAGTCGCTGTACTATAATGGGGAAAAACAATCATCTGCTCTCCCAAAATAGATTTTCTCAGATGACTTTGACAAAATAAATGTCTCTAAAACTGCAACTGCCAAATATGTTGGACAGATAAAGAGGTTGTTTTCACATGTAACAGATGATTGGAGACTCAGTTTTAATTGGTCTGTGTATACTGAGTGTACTTTTTCCAAACATATCCCCCACCTCACTCATGGTATTACTGTGACATTAGTGGCGTTACATCAAAAATGTCCAGGGACTGTGAGGTGGTCAGGGACTAAAAAATGGACTAAAAACATTTCAGTTCAAACAGGAGTTTTATGGCACACCATGATGCCTTGTTTTATTAGCTCAGTCTTTTATTCCTGATACACTATTTTATTTTATTTATTTTCAGTTTTGTTTTCTCTCTCTGTAGAGATCTCTTTTGAGAATGAAAAGTGAATTATACAAGCAATTTATTATTATTACGTTGTTATAATGAAGACAAGAACGGTGAATAAAAAAACCTGGATCATCTGTTGATTAACCCTTTAACCTTCCAAGGGTCCATGTATAGGCCGGAAGTAGTCACTCAAAAATATTTAGCGAACCAACCAAACCTGTCCCAAATGTCACATGACATGACATGACATGACATGACACCACAGATTCTCACACATCCCAAGATATAAACCACTTTTAGTTAAAATAACCACAGCAGGTACAATCACTCATTTGTTCAAAATACAAATGTCAAATAGCAAATCTGAACCTTTATATCTTATAATTATCCAGAGGAACCTTATTCTAACAATTATATATATATACACATACATATATATTGCCCACATACACATGTTGTATTGTTTTTTTCTTTTTACATAAAGGTTTTAAGCTATAGGAAGTATATTTTTTTTTAGATCAAATGTATTTGTATATTTAATATTTTATGTTTTATGTAATATTTTTATTAGAATAGGTAGCCTGATCAGGGACTGGGGTTGCAAATGAGCCATGTGGCTATAAACCTCCTATGTACATCTACAAGTTTGTAATAATGTGCACTGCATTGTCCCTGCGAAATAAACTACAAATAAATAAAATAAAACAAACCCAAAAAAAAATTACCCCTTCTGTTGATGTATATATATGTGATGAAAACTATTTTCACAGATTAAGCGGCTTGACTTCAACGTGACTGGCTGAAGCGTTGTGATGACGGACAGATTTTTCATCTAATCACATGCAAGGATTTTAGATACGGCCCCTCCTTTGGAAACAGATCAGTTGCGGAAGCGTCCCAGATGGTATTGTGAAATACCATCTGGTGACAGTCAGGTTACATAATGTTTGATTTGGCACAAAACTCTAGTGCATGTGCACAACACTTGATCCTGTTCTAGTCCAACTGGTCTGTATACATGTGGAGGAGAATGACTTTCAGTGTCACTATCTATGTGTGTTAGTATCACTATTAGCAGGTACATATCAGTGCAATTTTACATACACTTTTACGTGCTGTTTTTTTAGTCAGATTAATACAATATTTCACCCCTGAAGAGAAGGAAAAGGGTATTTTTTGGTTTGTTTGTTAACCCTCCAGCAGCAAAACTATTGGTTGAATTGATACGTATCTGGGTTTATAGATTGCCAGTGACCCAGAATAGATCTGGTTACATTTTGGGAACAGTAGGTCAAAGTTCACATTTTTTATTAATTGTTTACCCCCCCCCCCCCCCATTTACTTATAACGAGCAAAATGTCAGATATTTGTAGGAGCAAAACTATTGGTTAAATTCATACTAAATCAGGTTTAAAGATACTTAGATTTTGGAAAAAGTAGATCAAAGTTTAAAAAAAATTTAAAAAAAGTTTCTCCCATTTACTAATGATGGGGATGAGGGGGTGGGAGTGGAACAATAATTTGAATTTCTGTTGCTGGCATTTAAACATGGACTTCTGGGAAACTCCAGTTAAGTACTTATTTTTCTTTTTGCTGTAGATTAAATAATACATACTGAATCACACACTATCACAAAAATATCCAAAAATAAAACCTTTAATGGTTTGTCTGTTTTTGTGTTACAGGTACATAGGCCAGACAATGGCAATAATTCAGTGACTTCATAGTTTATGTAAAATCCTCATTTAAAGCTTGTATTTAAGTACATTTTTTCAGCTCTCAAAAAAAAAAAAAAATACAAAAGTCCAATACATTTTTTTTGTTATAGCTGCTTTATCTTGCTCTAGTCAGTCTGGTAAGTATTTATTTTTTTCCACTTGGAGTCCAGCAGCTACTGTAAGAGCACACCTTGTTCCTTGAGGCTTGTGCTCCATGATACAAACACTTTTTAGACCAAAACCACTATTTCCTTTTGGTGGCTTCTGAACTGTCTCTGTGAAATCTACACAGCATAAACTACTACAACCGCAACATTCATTTAGTGATTTAAAGGACAGAAATGATAAGAAGAGAGCTGGGATGGAGTTAAAATGAACAGTTCATACTTCAGTGGCATACTTTTAAGTTACTTGTTATATAATATAGAGCAGTTTTGGCTGCAGGAGATGCTTACTGTTCAGTGGGGAGAAATCTGCTTTCACTGCCTAACAAGACCGAGCTATAAAAAGATAAAGATTGTGTGTGTGTGTGTGTGTGTGTGTGTGTGTGTGTGTGTGTGTGTGTGTGTGTGTGTGTGTGGGCGCCTACGTGAGCTCGCTGCAGGCATAAACTGGAAAGGACAATCAACAATTACAAGCAAGCAGCCATGGGGATGAAGGAGGCGGTGGAGGTGGGGGTGGGGTTAGGAAGAGAGGGAGAGAAGGAGAAAAATGAATCAGGGCTTGTGTGCTCGGTTCGGTCAGATAATGAATTGCTGACTGGAGAGGGGAAGAAGGGAGGTAGAGGAGGAGGAGGGCTGAGGTCACTTCAGGCCAGTTCCTCTCAGAGGGAATAGGCGGATTAAACATAACACTAAACAAAAGCCAACAAACACATTAGGCAGGTTTTGAAGTCATTTTGGAGCAAAAACAGCCACCATTTCAACATTTGTCAGTGTGTGAAGATTTGCTACCGACCCCTGTTTTGGATTTAACTGCCCCTGGATCTGGTACTTCTGTGGATATGGTGTGTTTCTGACATTTACAGGTCACACAGTTTTTAAGAAAAGCATTCAGTCTAGATCAGGGGTTATTCAAAACCGGGTGCAAAAATTCATTTTAGTTTCAGGTTCCACATACACACTAATATGATCTACAGTTAAAAATAATAACAGAATGATCTACAAAAAATAATGACTCCGTATTTTCTTCTTGGTTTGGTGTGAAAATTCAAATAATGACAACTTCAAATGTTTGTTTTAGTTAAATGATGAAATTATTTTACGTTTACAAACTATCCTGGAACAATAAAATGTGACAAAATCAGACCCTACAGGATTTCGCAATGTTGCGATTTGCAACTTCAACACAAATTCAGCCAATCCCTGTGAATTCAGCGCAATGTTACAATTTTAATAAATCACGACTTTTCTGATTGGTTAAAAAAGCGCGACGTCTTGAGCTGCTCCTTCTGCCTTTTCCTGTTTACCTTTCACTACGAAGCAACACATGCGTGGCCAGCAGTTCACATTTGACGACTAAAATGATGCACTAGTACCAACAGGTGCATTTGGAAGAGTACTTTTTTTGTTGCATTATTGTCATCCAGGTAATATTTTATTTGCCGTATTTAAAAGGTTGTCTTAAAATCTCAGTGTCTTTGTTCTATTTTTGACAGAAACTGTCTCTACTACACAGTACAGGGCACTAGTAATGTATTTTTTTCATTGGCTAAGACATTTACATTATGTTTTACAACTTCATGTAGTGTTGTGAGGTCATATGAACTTTAACCTTTGAACCTTTTTGGGAAAAAAAAAAATTGCATTTTTGTAATGCTCATAATTTGCCATCTGGATAAAAGGTAGTTTTGAGGACCATATCACAATGACTTTGAACTAATTTTCTCGTAACTAAATATTTGAAATATTTTAATTTTGATTACAAAAAGGGAAAATCGCAACTATTTATCGCAACTTCCACTTCCTCCCACAACAAAAGCCTAAAAAGCACCACAACTTTCATCACAATTTTTCAGAAAAGCTCATATAACATTAAACACTAGGTCACAATAATCTGAAAAAAGGCCCGCCAAATCCTTGAGGGACTGGTAAACAGAACAAATATAATAAACCTAAAATGTATAAAGAAAATTAAGCACGATTTTAACAATTTTATGCTTGTCACTAAATGTTTAGGGTCTTTATAGATCTGCTTCATAATGTATGTGGAGAAATAATATTGTTAAAATCACACTTATTTTTCTTTTTTGTTTGGATAGTTTATGAAAGTTAGCATTTTCTGAATTTTTCGCACTGAAATGAAGACAAACATTTGGAATTGTAATTATTTATAGGCTATTATGTTATTACTTTACTGATGCGGCTCACTCAAGATCAAACTGACAAAGGATGAGCTTGACATAATAATGATTTTCTGTTGCTCCCCATATCATTCAGTGGCTTGTGTTTAATATTCAGCGTCTGTTTCTGCACTTGCATCACGTCCTCCAGACTCACAGAGAGAATTACCCAGGGGTGTTAAACAGGAGCCACATACAGGCCAATAGATTTCAAATGGGCTGGTCTAGGTGACATGGAGGAGAAAGAAGGTCCCGAGTTCAATTCCTACACCAGTCGATGGGTGGGACCCAGGGCCGGTTCAATGCTTTTCTGGGTCCAGGAGCTAAACTATTGTGTAAGCCCCCCCTGTGCTAACCACAACATCTCTAGTAGTTGGACTGTGAAGCCAAGCTCTGTACACCAGTTTAACATTATCAGTGTCCTGTTTTGTGATCTGTGCCTTGTATTTTTGTTCTTTTCACTCCTGGCAACCAGATTTTGATCAGTTTACAGACATCCTTTTTTTCTAATTCCTAGCTCCAGTCTGTTGCCTGTCAGTCAGTCAGTATGTTTACATTCATATCGAAGCTTAGCTGTCAGGAATAGCCGAGCTGAGGATTTAACTGGAGTGTACATGCACAGTAAGATAATTTAATAATTGAGTGAGGTACGTTTGACTCCCAGACGCTACATGGCTTTTTACATTGGCACTTTTTTTGGTTGGTGCTATTGATGAAAACCAATTAGTAAACAGATTTAACAGATTTGAAGCAGATGTAGTAGAAAGAGAAAAACACTGAGCAAGAATATGAACCACAAAGATGCAGCAGCTCAGGACATTTGCACTGTTAAACTCTGATTTATTACAAGTAACGAGCATGTTGTCATGCTAGTCACTTCTGGAAGGGGGCATTTCATTTAACCCTTGTGCGGTCCTTCGGGTCAAAGAGACCCGGTGGCTCACAAATGTACCTTTTTAGACGTACTGTAGGATGCCATTGCTTACTACTGAAAACAGTAATATATCCTTGGGGGGTGGGGTGATGAGTCTATGGAACTGAACTTTGGAATCTGGGTTTTTAAGACCCGATTGTAGGACCGCACAAGGGTTAATTAAAATTTTCATTTTATTTGGTATAGAGGGACAATGTACATTAATGAACATTTCTCTAAATCCACCCAATTGACGGCAAAAAATAGGGTGAATAACGCCTATAATAATGACTACCTATTAATGCACCAGTTGAATGAGTCACCTCAGACATTATCAGATCATTTTCAGGAAAATTTCAGGAGCCGCCACTGCATACCATACCATCTTCATTTGTTAAAAACACTTTAAAACACAATGACACAAAGCACTGCACACTACAAGACAACGGAGAGACATCAAACACAAAACAGATAAATAATCAGGCAATAAAATAAATCTAAAAATACAATAAAAAGTACTAAAACTACACAGATAAAAAAAAACAATCATCATACAATAAAAACTAAAATCAACGAGTCACCGAATCGAAGGCCAGGGAGTAAAAAATGTGTTTTAAGTGGAGTTTAAAAAATGAAGATATTTATTCCACAAGCTCAGTTCAGCAACAGAAAAGGCTCCCTGAGCTTCCGGTTAGATGTGTTTGTGTCCAACAGTAACTGGTCACATTATTAGCCAGACTAGGGCATTAATTCAAATTTCTCGAAATGCATGTAAAGCCTTTCATACAATCATTTTTGTATTATTTGATGCAGTTGCTCCCATTGCTGCCTCTGTGTGGACGTTCCTTTCATATCTGCATGCATTCTTCAGCTTCCTTCCACCATCCAAACACATGCACTGATAGGTTAATCAGTTAATATAAATCGCCCATAGGTGTGACTGTGAGAAGGATTGTTTGTCTCAATATGTCAGCCCCACAATGAAGGGTGAACCCTGCCTCCACCTACTGTATAAGTAGCTGGGATAGGCTCCAGCGACCCAAGTGAGGAGAAAGTGGATTCAGAAAATGTATGAAGGATTGAATGGGCTGGTCCAGTAAAACAATAGAATAAAATTAATAGAAATTATAACAACTCATAATAATTATCCTTATTTTAGAACAAAATGTACATTTACATTATGCCTCAGTTTATCATTTACACATGTGTATTACAACCCAAAGGTCACAGTGGATCTACAAATGGAGTTGTCTTGACTAACCCACCCCCCAAAAGTGGAGAGGGGTATTGTTTTTTGTTGTTTATTGTTGTCTGTTTGTCAGCAACTTTACGCAAAATCTACAGGACCAAATTCCATTACATTTTCAGTAGTGATGCACTGATCAGCATTTTTTGGCCCAGTCACCGATACCGATCACCAAAAAACGTAATCTGCCAATTGCCGATCACTGAAGGAATTTTAATTGTCCATACCTTTAATCTAGGTATGGATAGTTAAAGCCCTAGATTAAACTATTTGTAGTTGCAACTAGGGCTGTAATTATCAAATATTTTTGCAATTGAGTATTCTGTTAATTTTACTTAATTTTACTGGTTTATTCGGATCTTAATTCCAAAAATTGTTAATTCCTCTGCCATGTAAACATTTAATTCCACTTTAACATTTTATCTGTTCTACATATGCTCCTGGTCTCATCACGATAACGCACATATTTTGTTTTGATGACACACATATTCCGCTGCCGGCATTCGATTGTTTATTCAGTCGAGCTGCTGTTTCGTAATTATCACAAAAATAAAGTTAAACATCACATGTTGATAGTTGAAAAGAACACAAAACAGGAAGTGGTAAGACCGTTTTCTTCCAGTAGATCTGTACAGTTCTGTCCAATTAGAACCCTCTATACCTCCAGCTCTTAAAGACCAGTTAACTAGAGCAGAATACACCCGTTTCCATGGAAACCTTTATTCGGAATTGTCCATGTAAACATGAAGGAAATAGCTTTAATGTAGCTACAGTTGCAGAACACGGCAATGTCATATTAAACTATGGATTAAGAATGGAACGTCAATTAAGTTCATGTGTAAGTCCAGGCAGGTGAGTGAATACTTTTGGTAATATACTGTATGAGAAACGCCCTGTGTGTACATCTGAACGGTTTGTTGTTCCTCCGTATTTGTCTTCAACATCCACCTGCCAAGCACTAACAGCTGGCATATATCACTTTTTATTTCTTCCTTCCTCCTCTTCGTCCACATGAATCATGTTGATCTTTCATTTACTGATCTATAAGTAAGTAAGTAAAATTTTATTTCTGAAGCATCCTTCACAGTACGAGTACACAGAGTGCTTTACAATGGTCACAGACACGAAATTAAAATTAAAACACAATAATAACAGTAAATACAAATCCATGAGGGGGGAAAAAGTGCATATACTGTTTTTATTTTTCATTAAAGTTTGTCATGTTTCTCATAATCATTCTTAGTAAAATATGATATACATGTGTCTGCAAAATATCAAGGCTTGCGGTCTTTACTGTTGTTTATGTATTGTTTTACTCTATTGTTGCATTCTACATAATTTTTTGACGAGAAATCATGAGGGAAAACACGAAACCAGTGGCTGAATGTGAACTTCACTTGGTGCAACCACAAAGTGTCATGCCAAAGCACAGAACAAACTCAACATAAATCCATATGTAAAGACGTCATTGTGTAGCCCTGCAGCACACAAGGTTCTTTTAAGGATAGGGAAAGACTGTATGTGAACCTCCAGCTCAAAATTCAACCAATCAGAGGCTGTTTTTCAACATCGCCCAAGCAATAAGAGATTTTGTTTACTCGAGAAGGCTTTATTCTGACGCCTCCTATTGGTTCAAATATATAATTATGTAGATTTCTATGTAAGAGTTCGCTAGAGCAAATCTTGATCTTTCTAACGGTACCAAACATGGGAATTACTGAACGTGAGCGCGAAGGAAAGACGTGTTTTGAGTCGATTTTTCGTTGTTTTAGACGCGGCATTTCCAAACTATTCGACAAAGGGCTGGTGTGGCTACAGGGTTTGGTTCCAACCAAGCAGCAGCGCAGCAGACTGGACTCAATTAATCAATTGATCTCAGTCTTTGCAGAGTTGATTGGTCAAACTGTGAACTCTTGTTTGGTTGGAACAAAAACCTGCAGCCACACCAGCCCTTTGTGGAATAGTTTGGACATGCCTGATTTAGACTTAATTACTGTCAGAGTCGGTTGTAGTTCACGAGACATTTCACTTGGATTATATGCATCAACTTCTAATTTGATCATTTTGACCCATATTTGAGGCTATCGCTAGAAATACTGCTGTGTGACTTCTGACTGGTTTTGTGCTGGAGGTTAAAGGTTATATACAAGTAAACTTCTCCCATGTTATAAAGTTCAGTCTGATTGAAGTGCAAAACTGTTATAAATGTGAATGAACTCACCCCCTTTTCCCTTCAAATGAAGTGAAAATCATGGTGTGATCTCACTTTGCCTCTGAGCTTTATGCCAAGAACTTTTTCACAGAAATGTGTTTTCTTTTTTTCTTTTTCGTTTTTAGAATAGAACATTAGCTGAGACTTAATTTTACTTTCATGCAAGTTTAAGAGTTTACTTTTTATATCCAGTATTTTTTTTTTAAATGCATCAACGAAAACACTGAAATTCAGCGTAACTTTCTGAATGTTTACTATGTGTCTGAATCCTGTTGAACTCTGTCACATGGAATCATCATTCTTCACATTTTATTTTGTTTTCTATCCAATGTAACTTCCTATATATGCATTATATGAGTGAACACTGACAGTTAAAGTCAGCTGAATGTTTAAACAGAGGAAACTGAAGAACGCAGTATCTACATAGGGAGCCATAGACAACAGGATCTGCCGTGACTCACTTGCGTCCTCTGCTGACCTGTGACCCCAGACCTCCCCCCTAACCTTCACCCTGAACCTGCCCCCCCTGCTATAGATGTTCATCTATAGCAGGGGGGTCAAACTCATGTTAGTTCAGGGCCCACATTCAGTGTAGTAACATATAAAGTGGGCCGGACCAAGAAAATTATGTAAATAATAGGTAAAAAAAATATGACTACTGTCAACTTTAAAGGTTTTTCTCGATTTTTGAGAGAAAAAAAGTTAAATTCCATAACGAAAGTGTTAACATCTATGAACCATACTTGAAAATAACACTAACAAATATGAACAACCTGAAATTCTTAAAGAAAAATAAGTGCAGTTTTAACAATATGAAGCTTTTGTTTATTTATATACATATGTGTATTATAACATACTTTACAGATCATAGTGGATCTACAAATACAGGAAACATTTAGCAACTGGCAGAACATTGTTCAAATTCCACAAATATTTCTTAAGGTGTTTCAGGTGTTTTTTTCTTTCTTTTTTCAAGTCAATTTTTTAAAGTGTAATTTTATTTTTCATATGAAAATGAAGAGAACATGCAGAGTTTTCATTACTTATAGGTCATTGTGATAGTGTTTTACTGGCCTGACCCACTTTAGATTGAAGTGACCTGAAGTGATTTTAACATCCTTATTACCTCCACTAACAAGGTATTAAATTTGGGTCTGTTTGTCTGTCTGTCAGCAGAATTAGGCAAAAAGGTCTGAACGGATTTTGATGAAACTTTCAGGAATGATAGATAATGGATCAAGGAAGAACCCGTTAGATTTTGAGCAATGAAGGTCAAAGGTCAAGGTCACACTAAAGGTCAACAGTTAAAACACATCACTGGTAATATCTCAGGATTTAGACAAGATAGAATCCGGGTTTTTTTTTTTTTTCATTCACATCATTTTCAAATAGGCCAACACCTATGGCTCCATCATGTTACATTTTGGTGTCACATGACGCCATATCAAGCCTTGGTGGAGGTCTACTGTCTCTGACTGCCTTGTTGCTAATATCTTCAGTGTAATATTTGCCATTTCACAGATTCATCTCAGGGGCCAGATTGGACCCCTTGGTGGGTCAGTTTTGGCCCCCGGGACACATATTTGACATCTGTGATCTATAGCCTGTCTGTCCATGGGAGTGGATCTGTCCTTCAGTGTGGTTCTCCTCAAGATTTGTTCTTTTCCCCACTGGGTTTTGGAGTTTTTTTGTTGCCAAGAAGGACAGGGGATGCTTGGGACTTTATCTATTTCTGTGGTTGATTCTGTTTTGTTTTTTTTTGTTTGTTTTTTGTAAAGCCCTGTATGATGACATTGTTGTGATTTGGGGTTTTATGAATAAAATTGAATTGAAGATAAGACATAAACATGGGGTTTTCGTGTTTTTGGCATATTTTTCCTGTTTGTTTCAGAGTGGTTAGCACTGGTTGGTATTTATTATTGAGTTAGAAGGTTTACTAATGCTTCTCCTTTTCACAGAAAGAAAAAAAAAAAAACTACACCAATTTAATAGTAACTATGAGCCAAAATTTCTGAACTTGGTTATTTATTTACCAGTGTTATATTGTGAGTGTTTGCTACAGTGGGTTTACTCTGGACTCTGTCTGCAGGCCACTTTCTATCAATAAAAAATAGAAAGACCTACCACTGTTCCACTGCAGCCATACTGATAAAAGTGCATGCATTCATGTTAAAAAAAAAAAAAAAAAAAAAAAAAAAAAAAAAAATCAGTGGGTGATGGCGTTACAATAATAATTATTTCTGCAGACTGTAACGACATTTACACAAAAGATCATTGATGAAAATAGAAAAAATTATTCCTCCTCTTTCTTTTTCTTTTTTTTACTTTATACGCTAGAAACTATGCCTAAAATGACCCTAAACCAGGGCGAAAGCTGCAATTTAATCAGTATAATCTTCATAAGTACCTCCTCACAGAACCACTCTGACCTCCTCAGTCAATGCAGATTCATTCTAAGCTTTACACGTATTCAACTGTTATATGTAAATGAATAGCTTGGCATTATCTAGCAGCACACAGAGCCATTTTCTGAATGAGGTACCTATCACAGAACATGAGAGGTGGTGATAACGTGGCTATTTTCCAGGTCTCAATCAGATTCAGTTGTTTCCGTTTGTACTGAATATTAAAATCAACAGTGTACTCCATATCATTCAGATGCTTTGTAAAGTTCAATGGTCATAATTCTATTATAAGTAAATGACATACAGGAATTTATTAACTGGCACTTGACCAGTCAGAATGTATTACCTGGATTGAATTCTCTTCTTCCTAATGTTAAATTATGTTTTTTACTCTATAGAAGCTATTTTTAATTTTATAAGTTACCTTAGAAAAGCTGTTGGGAAAATGTTTCATGCTTTTAAGGCTACATTCAGACTGAAAATGTGCCTCAAATCTGATTATTTTGCTGATATGTGACCTGTGTTTGATCTATTAAAGACAGTTTAAACAGCACAAATCTGATTTTTTTTCAAATCTGACTCAGGCCATTTTTAATCTCACCTAACATTGGTTGGGAGAGATTATTGTAATCAGTGTGTGTGTGTCCGCAGAGACATATCATGATATGACTCGATGCATACTTGAGATATCACCATGAAATTACATGGGCATATACATATAGCTAATGTGCATCAGATGCAATGATCCATTTGAGTAAAGGTCAAAGGTCAAGGTCACAAGTTATTAAAAAGTCAAAATCAAATTATTATTATTATTAACTAAAAGGTCAAAATCACAATATGGGTTATAATTCAAGAACGGAGGGTCACAGAACTTTCAGATTGGTACCAAATGACGCAGAATGAAGATTTCTACAATTCTTATTATTGGTGTTATCACCTACAACCAATAGTTTTTGAGATCTCTGGAGGTCAAAGTTGACATGTTGCAAAATTAACTTGTGTAACACTGTATCACGCTATAATTTAATCAATACTGGATATATTATCATAATATTACACACACTGATGCATATATACATATAAAGAAATTAGCAATATTGCAAAAGGTCAAAATCACATTATTGGCTCTAATTCAAAAATGGGTTGTCATAGCAACTTGAGATTGACACAAAATAGGTGCGAGATTAGACATTCTCTGAATACGTGTTATACAAGTTCCTAAATTGGAAATGTATCGAATATTTTGGACCTTCAGTCTGAACAGGTCGTTCACATTAATCTGACCTTTACATAATTGAAATGTGACAAATGTTATAATTCAGTTAAACTGTAGAAAAAACACATTTGTTTCTGTAAATAGGGTATGTTTCTATGTGGTCATGTATTATGTCAGGACTTCTTCTTTGCATGATGGTCACTGCAGGATCACACTCAAAACTAAAGAAAGTCAGTCAAAGAACAAAAAAAAAAAAAAAACTGATTTCACCAAAAAATCTGAATTGCGGGTTAAGACCTGCTGTTTGAATGTAGCCTTAGTTATAAGTAAATGATTGGTTCATATTTTTAATGAAACATGAATTGTTGTGCAACTATATTTAGGACTAAGTGAGAAAACATCATCTTCTCCCACTGCAAAAAAGAAGTGAAGCCCAAGTATTTTGGGTGTTGGAACTGCCATTTTACTCATATAAAGAAAATAATTTTATAAACCGAGTTAGTACAGTGAAGACACAGGGGCGAGTCATCCACGAAAAACAATAACTACATCTGTCATTTTGATTATTTAGCCCAAACTTCATAACCCAACATAAAGGGAGTGGACTTATTGAAATGTTTAGGTCCTGATCATGGATCTGAAGTCTCTCTTATGTACAAAATTATTCTTCTAGTCTTGAAGAAAGTGCATTTCTTAAGACTTCTATGTTTAAAAACTCAATACTTTACAAGTGCCAGAAATTGTGAAAAGAAAAAAAAAAAAAAAAAGGCCCTGTAGCAATCTTGGCAGGTATATGTATCAGAATCAGAAAAAAATCCTAAACCTGTTTGGATGCAGATATGCAATTTTTAGAATTTTTGCAATTTCCAGTTATTATACTTGAGGGAACACTTACTACAGATGGGACCTGAGTTCTTCAAATTAGTGTCATGTAAAGACATTTATGAAGAACAGATACAAAAATGATGACTTTTCATGGTGTTTTATGTTTGATATACTCATCTATCAACAGCAGAATGATGTTCCAGAACTTACCTACAGCTGCCAAAACCACCAATGAATCAGTGCAATGTATCCACAGACTGCATCACTACCTGAATTACATAGAAACTTCACTGTTTACCAGCAGTGGAAAGAAACACAGTACAAGTACTTCGTTACTGTAGTTCAGTAGATTTTTTTAAGTGTTTGTACTTTACTTGAGTATTTATTTTTCTGGGAACTTTTTACTTTTACTCCCTACATTTGTTCATAAATATATGTACTTTATACTCTTTACATTTATATAAATATCTGTACTTTATACTCCTTACATTTATATAAATATCTGTACTTTATACTCCTTACATTTATATAAATATCTGTACTTTATACACTTTACATTTATATAAATATCTGTACTTTATACTCTTTACATTTATATAAATATCTGTACTTTATACACTTTACATTTATATAAATATATGTACTTTATACTCTTTACATTTATATAAATATCTGTACTTTATACTCTTTACATTTATATAAATATCTGTACTTTATACTCTTTATATTTATATAAATATCTGTACTTTATACTCCTTACATTTATATAAATATATGTACTTTATGCTCTTTACATTTATATAAATATCTGTACTTTATACACTTTACATTTATATAAATATATGTACTTTATACTCTTTACATTTATATAAATATATGTACTTTATACTCCTTACATTTATATAAATATATGTACTTTATACACTTTACATTTATATAAATATCTGTACTTTATACTCTTTACATTTATATAAATATATGTACTTTATACACTTTACATTTATATAAATATCTGTACTTTATACTCTTTACATTTATATAAATATATGTACTTTATACTCCTTACATTTATATAAATATATGTACTTTATACACTTTACATTTATATAAATATCTGTACTTTATACTCTTTACATTTATATAAATATATGTACTTTATACACTTTACATTTATATAAATATCTGTACTTTATACTCTTTACATTTATATAAATATATGTACTTTATACTCTTTACATTTATATAAATATCTGTACTTTATACTCTTTACATTTATATAAATATCTGTACTTTACACTCTTTATATTTATATAAATATATGTACTTTATACTCTTTACCTTCCCTGAATAGACTCGTTACTTTTTGAAACTAAACAGATGTCACTTCAGAGGGCAAATCATCGGAGGAAAGACACTAATTTATATACTTATATTACTATATTATAGTTACATGACTATTATCTCATAATTTTGACTTGTGTCATAATTTCAACTTTTTATCAGTATTTTAAAGTGTACATAATAGGTACTTGTGCATCCCTCTGGGTCAATTTGACCCCATTCTACTGCCTTTGTCTATGAGATGTAGATGTGGAAGGCAGCAGTAAAGCCAACACATTTGGATTCTTCTAGAATGTAGTTGAACCAAATAGGAACACGTATCAGGATGTGTATTCTTTTGTACATCTGGACCTAAACTCATCAAAAACACTGGCATATGTAGCCTCTAGATATAGGACAGCTTCCAATAACACTATATGGATATTCTAGGGCTCAGTCATCTCTGCCTCCAGCTTTAATTTAACTTGGCTTTATATTTAATCAAAACATGATTGAAAATACTCTGTATTCAGTAACACCAATTTGTCCTCAACTAATGTTATGCTTTCAGAGTGTTTTCTTAGAAGCTTAGGTGATCGTATATCGGTGGTTAAGTCACGGGTGTGGTGGGTTGGTGAAGTGCTGCAGGGCGTGGGGGGGTCATGGGGGGGTTGGGGGGGTGGGGGTAAATGGTCTGACAAAGTGATTCCCTTAAGTGCATGTCCCAGTAAAACAGAAGGGATGAGTGAGAGGAAAGAGAGGGATAGATAGGAGCAAAGAGAAAAGCAAGGAATGATAGAAGTGGACGAGGGGAAGGTGCTGACAGAGAGAAGATGATATTTGTAGATGGATGGATGGAGAGATGGATTGGATTAGATTGGATTAAAGTTTAATGACTCCCATTGGAGAGAGCCAGTATTTGCAGCAGGAGCCAAAGTAAGAAGGTACATATATGAAAAATGGTACGTAAATTTTTTTTTTAAAAAACCCCAGATAGTATGGGATTAAACATGCAGTTGATAATTATGAACACTTGCTTTTATAATGGAAATGCTATGGAAACACTGCAACAACATATCCAGTATAGACACTGTGCAATTCTGTTTTTTATTATGACTTTGTTTTGAAGAAATATGCCATCAGGTTCCACATGTGTTGAATTGGAAAAGGTAATTCCAATAAACAAAATTAAATAAAATAATTTACAGCTACAATGTTGTAAAATATTAAATACAGTTACAAAGAAAAGGGGTTATAATATAGCATTATAGGTTGAAGAAAGTCAAGACAATGTCCATATATTGCTTCCATTTCTTCCAATATTTCTCTTTTTTTTTCCCATTGTGTGAATTTCTTTAACTATTTCACTCCGTTCCTGGTTATAGTTTTTTTTTTTTTTTTTTACAGCTCATTAATACTATTTGTAGCAAATATTGGTCATGTTTTTCCAGTCCTGTTGGCAGGTTACCAATGTATATGGAGCTAAAACTGCAGTATAGACACTACGCAATTCTATTTTTTATTATGACATTACAAACATTACAGTCGTGGTGAAGAAATTTGCCATCAGGTTCCACATGTGTTGAATTGGAAAAAGTTATTCCAAAAAACAAAATTAAATAAAATAAATGGGTTTCAGGTTACCATGTCATAAAAATAATATTAAATACAGTTACAAAGAAAAAGGGATCACAATATAGCATTAAAGGTAGAAAAAAAGTCGATAAAATGTCCATATATTGGTTCCATTTCTTCCAACATTTCTCATATTTTCAATTAGTACATCTGAGAGAGAGGGTTTTTTTTTTCCATCGTGTGAATTTCTTTCACTATTTCACTCCATTTTCTGGTTATAGAATTTTTTATTTTTTTTTACAGCTCACCAATAATATTTGTTGCAAATATTGGTCATTTTTTTCCAGTCCTGCTGGCAGGTTACCTAGATATAAGATGATAAAACTGCAGTATAGACACAATACATACCAACAATGAAAAAGCCTTAAAAGGTAGGATTTGTTTACTCATTTTCTTGTCAGTATTAATGGTTGGCTGGATGGATGAATATCACAGGAGGGATAGACGACAGAGTAGACAGCCAGACAGTGAGCTTTGGGTCAGGGTTAATGGAGAACGTCCCCTAGGACCACAAACCTACACATGACTGCCACAAACCCAGATTGGACTCATCATTCAGCCCACATAAGCTCAATGATACTATGATTACAGTTGATGCTGGACACAAACAAAACAAAGACCTTAAGGAATGTTGCCTCACTGCATTTTTTTAAGCATCCGTCATAATTAACATATTAGTATATCTATTGTATTGTGCAGCAAAATAATTCTGCCTAAGATTAAATGAATTAAAGGGTGTGGTTAGTGCTGAGAGAACAGTGCACGTGAGCAAAAGTGAAAGATGTGTTTAGGGTTATAATTAGAAATGAGAAACCATCTGTCAGCTGCCAGGTGTGGTTATAAGGACACAAAATGGAATAAAATAGTTCTCAGACTCAATCTGCATTTAAAACATAAAGAACTGTCAAGTGTAGCAGCTGCCAGCACTGCAGAAATTAAAACATGCATATCAAGGTCAAGTACTGTACGTGGTGCTTCACACTACGACTGCAGGGAAGTGTGTTAACTAAGCACCCTAACAGCTAATCCCATGCTTTGAAAATCCCAGTTTATATAGTCAGTGACATGCTAACAATTTATGTGTAGTCATTTTTAGACAATATACAAAACATGAGTCAGACACAAATAAGATAAAATAATAAAAAAATCTTGTGATTTCCTTAACCTCAAAGTACCTCAGTATGAAATGGTTTCATATACAGTGGTACCTCTTATTACGAAAGACCCAGCTAACGAATGATCCAAATAATGAAAATCTTTTACCTCAATTTTTCGTCTCTGAATATTAAAGAAAATTCTATTTGTGAAACGAAACCCCAGAGACACAAATACTATGTATATTACTGTACGTAACTACGTAATATACATAAATACGTTGTGTACATACTATACGTAGCATCCCATTGGCTATGAGGGAGCTACTCATGATGCTTTTTGTGAGTATTTGACCCTCATTCATCACAGAGTCCTTGCGAGTGCCTCCGAGTGCGTCCACCAAAACTCCACCACAGCACGCATTCATTATCAATCATGAGCCCAAAGAAAGTGATTGAAAAGAAAAGAAGAAGCGGGCTGCATTATCAACAGAAGTGAAACTGGAGATGATAAAAAAGGAGAAGGCAGCCATCAAAGACATGCCGGTGAAACGTATGAACCCTCCGAATTTGTGGAAAAAATGTCTACAAGTCATGCCATCGCCCACCCCGACGACGTATATGCCCTGCGCACCCCAGGAAAAAAAATCACAAAAAGTCGCCAAAGACAATCGTCCCTGGATCTACACCCCACCAAATGTCCATAAACAAATGCAGCTGAAGGTGAAAGTGACAATTAAAACAACCACAATGGTATGAAAATGACCCACATGTCTGGTTCATTTTAATGGTTTCATGTTTAATGTTCAGTCAGTCAAGACACATTTACCCACTGAGACCAATAAATTAAATCTAAATCTACATTTTCTTGTACTTTTAACACGTTTCATACAAAATTGGTAAAATTGTTATCAGTTTTAAAAGGTTTCAGATGTAGTATTTGGGGACCTTGCTACAAATAAGGCCTTTTACATGTAAAATCCGACTATTTATAAAAAATTCACGGTACAAAACCACTTCTGGAATGAATTAATGTCGTAAGTAGAGGTACCACTGTACTGTATTTCCACTGTGGCCATAAAAGCAGAAGAATGAACAAGAATGTATGTATTAAACAGTGTAATGTAATGCAAACCAGCATGATTTTCTGGCTCTTCTTACCCACAATGCTCTGCATGACAGCTCAGTTGCAGAGAGCATGAAGGTGTGATCCAGATGCAAATTCATTATGGGTAATGCATCTGGATGAGTTACTGCACAAAACAATCATTGACATTAGCCTAAATGTAAAGTCAAGCACACCATTTTGAAAACTTTTTTTTCCCTGCAGGTCATATAGTTCATATTCTACAGTTTTAATTTTTAACCATTGATTTACCAGTTGACGGAGCAATAAATGTATGGAAAGAAAAGAAAGAGACAAAACTGGGGCAACTTCTTGGTATGCCTCGAAATAAAATGTAATGTTTCAAAGCTGACACCTCTAGCGACAGAGGTGGATTAACTGTTTTAATTGAATTCTGAAACGACTGGATACTATAAACCAGTTTTCACTGCTTTCATTTCTAGAAAGTAAAAAATAGATTAAAAGACACTGGATTTTCAAAGTACTTCTAAATGAAAAACCGTATAATTGGAAACTTTGACATCAGTAACAGCGCTCCAAGTAAGATGGGAAATTTTGAATAAAAGTGAAAAAAGAAAGGGAACCCACTTGCATTGGGACCAGTAGGAGATCAGTAGAATCATAGAGTCTCAGGGTGTATTTACATTGGAAAGTCTTCTGGCCTGCTTATGTGATTCAGATTGAATGTGGACTTTATTTATTCCTTTGGGTTGGATCATATTCTCATTACACTTTTTGCTAGTGGACCAAAATTTGTAAACAGATGTGCACATGTGGGCTGATCTGCCTCAGCAGAGCTCTGAGGGCTTTTCTAGTTAACTTAGCACTGGAAGAAATGAATATGTTCTGATGCCCTTATATTCATTGTAGAAACTATTGGCCCCTCCATAACCCAGAGACTATATTTCATCTGTCATTTTTTACAACGTGTCTTCTACAGAAGTGTCACAACTGTGATATATATTAAAGACTCTGGCTCTGAGCACCAGCATCTACGGTGGCCCATAAAGCACAAAAAGACCAATGATTCTTTGATTTGTTTTTGGATGGAGGCTGGTTAAATTCATACCAGAAATGAACCGTCCCAGAGCCTGTTTGGAAGCATGTGCTTGTTTGATTCAAATCAGAATTTGCATATTTGTATTCACACCTAAGAAAAAAAAAAGATGGACTTTTTGGGGAAACAAACTCTGGTCCAATTTAAACAGATCAAATGAAGTAGGTGTAAATCACTACATTTTCAGTATGATGAAAGGTACTTAAGTTGGGGTGGGAGAAAAAAAAATTGATTCGGGATTTTTTGTTTTACGATTTTTAAATAGATTTTTTTTTTTTTGTTCAAAAATCTAGTTTTTTCTTCCAGATTTAAATGATTCATTAAAAAAATAGCACTTGTCTCCAGCAGAGGACAAAATGTTTTTCTTCCTATCTATGATGTTACATCCGTTCCCAGAGAAACTTGATGGGAAGACAGAATGGTGGACAACTGGTCAAAATATGTGCAGATAAAATCCCACTAGGGTTGGCGATGTCTCCTTAATCGGCTGATGATGATGTTCAAAGTAAAGCATCGCGACGGACAATGATATCGTCTGCAGGGGGGTTCATGACTGAATTATATACCCTCAAGCACAACACTAGAGCCTTCACATAGTAGAGCACTGCACCATGGCAGTGTCCAAAAAATGGTGTCCTCAGGTAGCCTTTTAGAGAAAAGAGGAGCCAGAGAATCAACACTCACTGATGAGCAAAAAGCTGAAGCCTCAATGGTCTACAGCAGGGGTCTGCAACCCTGGTCCTAGAGAGCCGCTATCCTGCATGTTTGAGATGTTTCCCTCTTCCAACACACCTGATTCAGATGATCAGCCTATCATCAAGCTGTGTGGAAGACTGATAATGTCTGTCAGGTGTGCTGGAAGAGGGAAACATCTAAAACATGCAGGATAGCGGCTCTCTAGGACCAGGGTTGCAGACCCCTGGTCTACAGGAAAGCACCATCGTTGGGGAAGAGAATCCACTTATGTGGTAAAAAAATAAGTAGAGGTTTCAGCTCACAGCAAAACACACAAAAAAAACAAACCAAAAAAAACCCCTGTGTACATGTATATGCACTACCAGCACGCTATCCGAACAGGTTTTCAGCACCGTGGGTAGTGTGGTAACTCCAATCAACAGCTTATTAAAGCCGGAAAAGTTGAACATGTTAGGTTTTTTTTGGCCAGAAATATTGAAATTTAAACTTGTTTGAATTTGAATTAAAGTCCCTGGATATGACAAAGAACGCCTCCGGATGCTTGTTTTGGAACACACCGATGTGTTCATGCAGCTCCTCCAGAGCAAATAATGTCTCAGGAGTTAAAGGGTTAAATTAGATCAATCATTAAACAAGGATGGGAGAAGAATGAAGTGTTTTGAGTTGAGTGCGCGTGCACACCCACATAGGTGCACCAGGTAACGAAACATAGAAGCTCTGAGTCTGCTTTGACGAAGTGACGTTGAAGTGTGAATGCGTTCGGTTTGGATGCTAATGCTATTTAGCCGTGGGCACACTGTTGTCTGCCTTATGCAGAGTAAAATGTTCCTAAACTTCTAATATTAATTAACTCACTATATACAGAAACAGTCGAGACGAGATGCACCTGTTCTGCAGCGTGTTTGAAAATGGTCGCTAGTAATTTACGTTACGTGATCAGCTTTTTGATCGGCATATTTTTCCGATCACTGGTCAGGCTATTTTTAGGCAATATTGATATATTGATTAGCAGCTGATTGATCGGTGCAACACTAAATAAAATATAAAAATTTACAAAATTCAAAGGTTTGAGAGGTGCAAGTTCTATGAGAGTGATTAATAACCAAGTCCTTTGTTTATAAAAACCTCAATGGAAAAAATAGACAAACCACACAATGTAAGAATCAATGGCATATCATTAGGGTATTGAAAAGACAATGTCAGGACAGCAACAAAAGAACAATTTCACAGTATGTGGAGCTCTGAAATGTGGCAGTGCCATGCAGTAATTACACTGATTAAATACGGAATTTCAATTTCTGAAAAAAAAAAATGGAATTTTGGAATTCTGTGTTTATAACACGCAATGAACACCTTTATTTGAGCTCATCTTTTCTTTTATTTAAATTTGAAATAGATCTTTATATCCTCATATTAAGTCTTTTTCAGTGAGATGTCAAAAATGAGTGAAAAAAAGATCAATGAAAAGCTATTGGAATAAAATTATCATCCAAAGCAGTAAGGTCGTGTTTTTGTTATATGTATTATAACATATCTGGAGGTGTTTTTAAGGTTTTGCAGAAGCTACATTCAGCAAATGATATGAAGTGTGCGAAGTACTGTGAACCGCCACCCACATCTTTGATTCAGTCATTGTTAAACATCTGTTGTTTTGCTAAATGAAAGACAAGTGTTTTCTCTTGCTGCAGAAAAAGTTAACCAATCATAGATTTGTATAGTTTTCTTACTGCAGTATTTTATGTTACATCTATGAAAAACACTGATGGAATTTTTTTTAGCAGGCATGGATGAAATAGACTATTATAGGTCTGATACATAAATAATATGACACACTGTGTGCATTTTTCAAAGGTATCTGGGATGAGTAGGATTTGTTAAGTATAAGGGTACTTTCACACAGCTTATACTTAAGTCTGTACCATCTGTACATTCCCACCTTCTCCGCAGATGTTGTGTTCACACCAAGTGACACACTCTGGCAGACAGAAGTGAAGCCAACGCAGAAGTGACAACAATTGCAGTTCACTTGTCGTCCACTCGGGGCTGGCTCCAAAAAAGGGTAAATCCCCATAGACTCCCATGTTACAAGAGAAATAAACCTGTGTACATCCTGGTTCAAAAAAGCACTTTAAGTTTAATAGGTTTACCTTTCATTTACCTTGGACCACTTTAACCCTTTAACCCCTAATGCATCCGCGCTGACACATTCTGAATGGATTGCTTGGTTTAAATATGATTTTTCTTAACTCATGTTATTTAATCTTAAAATTATGCATAATTAGGGGTGTGTCATTTTGATCTACAGGTGTCAGATGTGGTAGCATCTGACACAAAGCATTAGGTAGCTAGCTCCCAGAAAAGCCTCACGTTAAACCACTTCATTCTTTTAGTTTAACTAAACTGGACCTATTAGTTGGGTTTGTCCTGTTCATGTTCATGAGTGTTAATCGGATATTTACTTTTTGGACAAATGCAACTTGCTCTACTATTGATAGTGCAAACAGACTGTACAAGAAGTCTCCAGTATTTCCAGTGAGTGAAATTATATTTACTAGTGCAGAACCCATAGACAATGTCTGGGCAATGTGTGTCCGCCTGCTAAACTACAGCTAACAACAAACAAACCAAAAATGAAAATTGTCTAAAAGTGAGTTGAAAAAACTGAACAGAGGGTGAGCTAGATAATAATGTCACTTACTGTCATTAATATAAGTGTTAAATTGAAAGTAAATCAGGCTGTTAATTCTGTAAATTACAGACTTAACTTGTCTGAATGCGTCGTAATAATAGCCTCGGTCACAACTGACCTTCCTGTGGCTGCAACAATGGGGGGACTGAAGTTCTTAGTGGTGTATAGCACAGTTGTGTTGTTGTCTAATGACCTATTGGCATGGGATAAGTATTACCTATGTTCTTAGTCCCATGCGAATGCGCCATGTCTGTGCCATGTTGCTCAGTAATATTTCTGCCGCAAATTTCCTACTGTGTTTCGGTGAAAGACAAATGTCCAGTGATAATTCAATTCATTAGTAATGCACTACAGCGCAGCTGTAACCAAATCAGGGGGCGGGACTTGGCAATGCTCAGAGTGGCAAAGTTAGAAAGAGAAAATTCAATTTGCTTAATATCTTCGTTGTTGCATGTAACAATGGTGTGAAGCAATCCACCATAGCACTGGAAAGTCACCCTCCAAATGTTGGATCATTTGGTGGAGTTCTGCAGAGGTTAGGTGTTCCACAGACAAACAGGACACACTACAGACACAGATTTGTTGAATTATAGATAGATATACATTAACGCAGCTCGGTGAACACAGTCCCCGTTCAACCGGCTAAAAACGGCAGTTGCTACTCTCCTTCTTGCCTCTTATATCTGGATATCACTCCAGCTCAGCTGAGGCTAAACCACAATAACAATGGAGCTGTGTTGGGGAAACATACATTTTGGAGAACAGCCCCCTGGTTGGTTATTTGGCCCTTTGAAACAAAGCACAATGTTCGCAGTACATGACATTACATGCTACATACTACACACCCTCATGATCAACAGCACAAGAGACTTTTCATTGTGATTTCTGAAACCTCACAACAGTACTCGGAATAAAAAAAAATGAAAAAAAAATCTGAAAGTTTTTACAGGAAGATTACGTTGACAAAGCCAGATTTCAAGAAGAATAATCAGGGAAACAAATCAATTTATTTGGCATTTATAGAAAAAACTGCATTGGAAACAGATTGCAAGAGCTCAGCAAGGAAACATGAAAGACACTAAACAAGATAAATAAGGGGTGCATTAGATTTAGTAGAAATTATGTATTAAAATTCTGTTTCTAAAATGAAACTTTAAATATAAAAATGTAGTGTTTAAATTGCCAGACAATGTTATTAAAATAACAGGCTATTTTCATAAAATAAAAAAGTAAAGAAATCTAAATGTAACATTTTAAACATGCAAATATTACTAAAATACAATGCTAAATCTAAATGTCATTCCATAAATAAATAAAAAAATTTACGTTTTGTTGTTTTCTTTTTCTTTCTTTTTTTACGGTCTTGTGCTGGTAACCACAGCTACTGCTACTTTTTTTTTTTTTTTTACAGTGTATACAATAATGTCCCAATGTCTTTCAGTTCGTTTCAACCTGTGATTCTTTAACCGTTTTATATTTTGTAAATTTTTTCTTGTTTTTACCTAACTACATTTTGCTTTTTCCAACACCACTTGGCACAAAAGCATGTCAACATATATAACGATGAGGTTTACGTTAAGAAGAATTATGTTTATGGTGTAGGAAACTCAAAATACAATGTGTGCATATGTGGATGCAGGGTGTCAGGAGGTTAAAGCCAATGCTCCTGGCAAGCTCTACCACACTATTCTGCATAAATTAAACATAGGAGGTAGGTGGGGTGTCCAGACTGTGGAGTCTAACGTGCAAATAATGTAAATCATGTGATAAGATGAAATGAGAGCAGCAGCAGGGGTGGAAAAAGCTGAGAAAAAGACTGAAATTGTAGAAGATGAGAACAGAGGAAACAAACGTGTGCAGGTTTGTGTGCGAGAAGCTGCAGAGAACAGGCAGTACGATGGCAGGCGGCACTGCACGATCAGCACTGCTATTTATAGACCTATGGAAACAGGGAAAAGACGACAGGACCAACAGCACTGCAGACCTGCGCTCTTATCAGCCTTAATATAGGCTCACATTAGAACTGGTTCAGTGGATAGGGGCATCTGTGTGCACATGACTGAGTGTGTTTTTCTGTCTGTATGAGCCACAGATATTCTCAGAAAAGACAGAAGATGAGGAAAGTGAGGCTGATGAAATGGAATAAAAAAGCGCATATGGAAAATTCATGTAACAAACAGACTAAGAATGTGCAGTATGGCCAAATATCCTGGAATAATTTGAGCCACTGGTGGTATACAGTATATATATCACGGTATAGTACTTTTGTAGGCTACTATACATAAATAACAAACTATAAATGACACCAGAGCAGTTTGTTAGTGGTCATATAGCTCCAAGTACAGTCTTTTATATTTGTGCAGACTAACACAACACACCTCAATGGCAGCAATCACTCTAGCAGCGCTTAGCATGCTAATGTTAGCAAAATTGCTCATGAAATTGTTTCTAACTCTCAACGGTTATTTTAGTTGTTAACACCAACCAGATAGTAACTCAATTGATGGGCTTTAGCGTCGCTACATGTAGCGAAGCTATTAGTTAAACTACATTTTCCAGTAGCTTGACTGTAGCGTGGCTGCTTTATGAATCAAGTAACGCCCCTGTAGTTATGTTATTTTTTTGATCAAAGAGCGATGTAACGTCCACAAAAGCTCCAGATTCCAGGACATGACTGAGAAAAACAGAGGTTTGCTCTACAGTAGACTATGGATGAATTTGAAACAACAATCCAAGTGAATAAAACCTTTTCAACATGTTCATGCGGGAGCTTCTATTCTGCTTCTTCCATGGACTGTATCTGTGGAAACATGCTCATGCCCCCCATCCACCAATAACAATGACCTAAAGTACCCCAGGTGTAAATATTTCAATATCCACGACATGGACAGATAATGTTGCTGAATCTGTACCTGACCAACTGAACCAAATCCAGATCATAACACTACCACAACAGGATTGTACTTAGGCACTAAGCATGATGGGTAATCACTACATTCATCTTTCTTCTCACCTTGATGCATCCATCAGTCTGAAACAGGGTCAATCTGGAGTCATCAGACCACTTGATCTTTCTCCATTGATCCACCGTCCAGTGTTTATGCTCTCTTTCAGAAATGAGATGCCACTCAGCGCATCAGTTAAAAGGATAAAGAACTCGTTTGCAACAGAAACATATTCATCACTGCAGTTGTTATCTAGCAGATGGGTCATGATTCTATACTTACAGTAAAATGCAGATGAAGACTTCTCTACTTTGGACAGGCTGTGTATCAAAGATGTGGGTAAATTAGAACATAAAACATCCAAACTAAAATTACAATGGATCATTACTGTAAAATAGTGCAGGTAAAATAACAGGATTAGAGTACATTTGGGGGGAAAAAAAATGCAGTGTGGCAGATTCTATGAAGTCCCTACAGATTGCAGGAGTGAGTTCAGATCCCCAACCACTGCTCTTCTATGAACAGTATTTTGGGATATTGTCCTCATCATTTCTTTACATCAGCAAATCTTTGGAACAATGGCTCTACCATGTATTGGAATACAGATACTGCACTGCATATCCAGATGGTTTAACTCTTTAAAAATGATTCTGCCCAATGTAATGAATTTCAGTGATTCACAGATGTTTTGTTTTCTTGAAAAAAAAAATGGAAAGAATCTGTCTTTTCTGTGATACAGATGTGAATCAGCCTGTCTGAAACTTTCCAAGACTGCTCTGAATGTGCTTACCTCAATTTCCCAGAAGAACCAAAAGAGGAGGGCATTATCTCTAATGGCCCTGATCAGACTTTCAGGTCTAGGTAATTACAGAGGATATGTTGTGCAGTGCTAGACTTACTCTGGGGCAGATAATTGTGCTGTCTTTGCAGAAACATAAAATTTGTAGTTTTAAAATAACTTCTGAATGTTTTAAAAGTTTGTTTTTTAAACCATAAAGACAAAGTACTACTTTTACGGCACACCCTTAGTTATATTTTCTCTATATTTAACCTTTCTTAAGTGATTTATTAGCATATATTATAATATTATCGTCTGCATTTTGTGTTTGTTTTCACAGAAAATTTCCCTGTATTGGATTTTGGAATAGCTATTGCTATAGTACATTGGGACTAAGATATTTATTTGTCTATTAGCACACAACCAATCAGCTCCCTGGTTCTATCATGTGTAGACTGGTAACCTGTTGCTCTGCTGTCACAGTCCTGTAGTAAGAAGTATCGCATATGCCTATCTCGTTACAGGGTAGACATATGGATGGATTACTAAAAGCTACAACAGTTGTGGTATTTTTCTTACCATGTATTGTTTCAAGAGATATCCATGTCCAGGAGGATAAGTTTCTGTGCCAAAATGGTGTAATACATATGATACACATCTATATAGTGCTGTACACACACAGACAGCGCTGCAGGATACATTAAAGTCTGTGACGCTGCACTGTCATTGGCTGACATTCTGTGACTGGGGCCATGAGATGAGATGAGATAAGATAAGATAAGGTTGGGATTCTAATTGGCTGGTTGTCAAAAAAAATTGTTTAGAACTATTGCCCGACTGATAATTCGATTTTTTGAGCTGATGCCGATACCAATATTGGAGCGTTAAAAAAATCGATATAGGATATATCGGCTAATATTAGATATTGGCCAATAAATGATATATTAGCCAATATATGAAATTAGAACATTTATCGACAGAGGATATAATAATCTTATATTCAGTAATTATGGACATGTGGATTAATAGTTGTACAAATCTTTGTTTATCTCACGAAGATAACTGACACAACTTTCAAATAATAATAATAATAATATATATATATATATATATATATATATATATATATATATATATATATATATATATGGGTGCGATTTGCTGGGGGGATGGGATCCTCTCCTAGCTTTTTTGATAAATCACACCCTGAATATATGTATAGTATGATATTGTGACATCAGCCTAATGTTTGATCCATGTGGAACCACAGGTTATAGATGTGGATGTTTTCATGCTGGGCAAAGCAGTCTAATTATTTTAAATGCCACTGAGATCTCCCTATAATGAGCCCAACTACAAAAAAAACTATGAATCACCAAAAATAATTACAGAAAAAATATTACTCAGCACAAAAATATGTTTTCCCTCATAAATGTGGATGTGTGGATACGACTGCCCATGTGGAGTAAGGACTAAACTGAGCATGTGCAGAATGAATGAGGTTAGTCCAAAGTTGTTCCCAATTTTAAGTGTTACAGCCAGCCCGTGTTTCCACTGTCCCCAGTCTCCCCTACATTATCTGCAGAATGAATTGTGAGGGAGATGGTGTCAGTGTGTGTGTGTGTGTGTGTGGGAGGGGGGGGGTTCATAAGAAGTAAGAGGGGGGCTTTTGGACTGAGGGGAAAAGCGCTCTATTCCTCAGTGGGACTGGAGTGGTTTGGAGTGAGGGGGTATCTCTATCCTTATTGGAACTCAGGGTTAGCGTTCTGTGATTTCACATGTAAGTGTGTGGGGGTGACAGGCTGATTGTCAGAACAGAAGTAAAAGACTTTACTCTAAATAACTCTCCAGGCAGCACACACACACTCACACTCACACAGGAGCAGCAAGTGACAGAAACACAGAAGCAAAAAAAGCCAATAAATCGGCAACATCTCAACGACTCAATCGGTGAAACCTTATCATCGGTCGGGCTCAGAAAAAGAGTAAACGCATGAAAAAGTGACTTTTTTTTTTTTTTTTTAAACTGGTGAATCAGTGTCGGAGATGATCACTTTGTGTTTGTGTTCACTGTAGAGTCTCTGAATGTCACAATACATCATATGTGACGACTATGGTATTGCTTCTACTGTCACAATTATGTCAGCATAGTTTAATAATTCACTAATTGCCAAACATTGTAGATCAGTAGATGGCTCTTCATGGGTTAATGTCCTCAGTTACTCTCTTCTATATTATTCAAGGACATACCCCCAGTCAGATGGTATATTTGGATATTGTGGGTTTTGCGGAGGGCGTTTACAAATGAAGCCTGACTGTAATGGCCTATGTTGTGGCTGCTGACGGTTGTACAAAACTGGCATGAGGAGCTGTTGCCAAACATCACACTGACATGTTGGACCACCCATTGACATACATGGGGGATAGAGCTTTGAGAAAACACTGATATTTTTCAGCACATTCGGTACATTTTTGAATGGAAAAATTGAAGATGGGTTTCTAAACGTGCTTCTCCTACACCACAGTGACAGGTTTACGTGTCTTCTGTTCAGACAAGCACAACCTGAACACTCATTATTTCACCTACACTCCAGTTGGTTAGTTTCCAGACACATACCATGTACATTTGGAAGTTTCATACTTGAAAATGATAATGCAGTATTTAATTTTGTTTCAAAAATAGAAAAGAAATTTTGCACAAAAAAATATTTACATTTATTTTGTGAATTTTCCCACTATGTGCATTTATAAAACTTATTTTAAAAATGTAACATGTGATTGATGAACCATTAAACAAAGCTGCAGAGCATTTTTTGTGCATCAAGGCAAATAAATAAATTGCCATCACATGTAGACATGCCTATACAGTCATACATCAATTTACAAAAGACCCAGGTAATGAATAATCAAATTTACAAAAAAGCTTTACATCAATTTTTTGTCTCTAAATATGAAAGAAAATGTAATTTACGAAACAAAACAGACATCCCCGAGACGTAAATATAGTACTGTATGTAACGTACATAAATACGCACTGTACGTAGCATCACATGGCTATACAGGAGCGACCCATGATGCTTTTGGTGACCTTTGACCCTCATTCATCACAGAGTTCTAACAGGTGTAAAGGGCAGAGTTACTGCTGTTTGGTGAGTTTTTCCCAGTGTGTTTATTGAAACTTTATTACAGTACATGTACATCATAAGGCTAAAGAAAGTGATTCCTGGTGCGAATGAAAAGAAGAAGCGGGCTGCGTTATCAATAGAAGTGAAACATCAGATGATTCAAAAAAACGAGGAGACAGCCATTATTCCATCAGCACCAATAAAAGATATGCTGGACAAATTTCATCAACTTTCCAAATTTGTGGATAAAAAGCATCCAGAAAAAAAAAAAAAAAGTCCTGCGAACGCCCACTTTGACAACATATACCTTGCACATTCTCGGAAGATTTTGAAAAGACATCAAAGTAAATCATCTTTGGATCGATATTTCACCAAACTTTGTTGAAGGTGACCGTAACAATTAAAACAACCACATGGGTATATAAATGATTTACATGTCTGGTTCATTTTAATGGTTTAATGTTGAGTCAGTGAAGACACATTTACCCACAGACCAATAAATTAAATAGAAAATCTAAATTTATTTTACTTTTAACACATATTTCATACAAAATGTGGATACTTTTATATTTTTAAAGGGTAGTATTTGGGGTCTTGGAAGGAATCAGGACATCTTACATGTAAAATGCGACTATGAGAAATTCACGGCACAAAAACACTTCTGGAATTAATTCTGTAAGTTGAGGTACCACTGTATTTCCATGCTGCTTTGTGTATCGATAGGATTAGTGGATCACCCGGTGTAAAAAAATCTCAGATTTCTAAATGGTTTTATCACCAGTGGCTGTTTGGGTCATTATGGGTTAAAATATACACATGGCACTGCTGCCATTTCACACTTTGCAGCTCATTGACCAAATAATTATGTGACAAAAGACACAGTTGTTTTTTGTTTTTTAACTCCCAGTGACTTACTTCCAGACACCATGGTAAAACACTCATTACACACGACACATGAAGACTGAATAAAACAACTGCCAAATAGTACAATGACCTCATTACAAAAAAAAACAAGCCCATATAACTTCATTAAATTGGAAGGAATTCTGCATCCAGCAAAATCTATGTGATCCAAAGCTCCCTCGCTCTCCTCCATTTCATCCTTATTTTATTGAAATCTTTTCTCACACTCTCTAAGCAGGTCATTAGAGCCAAGGTCAGCTGAATGGTGTGAAAACAAAGTCTCACATTTCTTTCTCACCTTCCATACCGGTTAAACAGCTCAGCACTGAAACTCTCTAACTCACTAATCACTTCAGGGCTTTCAACCTTGTGCTTTTTAGTGCCGTCATTTCTACAGTGACACTTACAAAGGCGTGGATATATGCTAAATTACAACATGGTTGGCAGTGCTTTAAAGCGTTTTGCCACTGCTGTATAAAACTATGTAATGGAACAATTATCAATCAATTCAAAATTAGATTGATAATGAGAATGAGCCCTAAATTACATTTCAAATTACAGGAAGTTGAATTGGAAATATTTGAAATTCAAAGAAATTCAGGATACATAATTACCGGTGAATTTAATAATATGGCTTTACTGTGTCTATTACAGATACATTTCATACAGATATTATTGTATGGAATTGATGTATACAATATTTATTAGAGTAAACAGGGCTGCTTTAGATTTCTATTTTATTTTTTTGTACAAATTAATGTTAAAAACATACTCTATAAAACAGATCATCAAACTGTAATAACTGTCATAGCGAAAATACCATTTTAAAAAGTCATCTACAGGCGTAGCAACAGTAACTAAGGGGAGGAGGGGTTCAGTTGAACCAATTAGGCTTCATTTTCATTTCCAACATCTTGTGTATTAGTTTTATTGTTAAACTCTGCTCATATTTGAAATACAAAACTTACTTTCTGTCAAGAAAGACAAAATAAGATGTGAGAATGTGAGAAGACATTGAGCATAACACTGAGGTTAGACATAAAATACTGGTTTTTACTCTTTTGGAGGAAAATCAACTGAACAATATGATTGGATGATGACAATATGATCATGCTTTTATTCTGTTACGTCCGTGTCTAACCGCTCACATTTGCTTTAACTTTACCTCTGCCCCTACCTCCAAAAATCAGCAGATAAACCTCCGGTTGGAAGTTTTAACGTGTATAAATTACTTAAATAAAAGCTATGTCATTGTTAAGCCAATTGGCCACAGATATAAAGAACAGAATTAAAGATCAGTGACTGGACCTCAGGAAACCGATCCAGGCCATCGGACCGTTCATAGTCACAGTTTTACCGTTTCAGTCTCTATGGACTCAGATCTCATACAATCATTTATTTTTTGGTGCACTCATGTGAATGAAAGGCAATCCCGACAATCAAATGAGCACTGTGTCCCAAAGTCCATTCCAGCACAAACCCACGTCCTATCAGAGCTTTTGCCCTCGTCATTATAACAATGTGCAGGAGTGCATATGATGAAAATAAAGAAGTACTGGAACGCAGTTCTGGTGTGTTCCGACCCACTTCAAGCACTGTGTATAAACTGTAAAAATCCAAATAAACATAACATTGTTTATTCTACAGCCCTCCAGAATGTTGCGACAGCTCCCATTCACTTTGAATGGACGTTCCTAGCGTTCTGCAGGCTGATTTTTTTCGACAACCATCCACTGCCAATGGCAACAAGTTTTGTCACTTCAGATTCACGGTACCATATCACTCCGCAGGTAGTTCAGCCACTTTGAAAGTAAAGATTTGTGCAGTTTAACGTCAAGAAATAGAGCTACCAGATCAGAGGCAGCAGTGGCTCGGCAGCAGCGCAACAAAGTAGCCTATACAGTGTCAGTGGAGTGTTGCTGAGGAACAACAATAACGTTCCAACTGGACTACTTTTTTTTTCGACAGAAGCCGACAAACTAACTCTGTTGTTCAACCTGAAGGCTTTTTTCTACCGTCACCTCCGCATGACATGCACATGGTCACATATAAACTGACTGTATTCGTTCGGTTTCGGGTCGTACTGAACCGAATGTCTGTTTTCAATGGTTCAGTATGAATAATACTTAATAAATAAGAATATAAAAAAACAGACAAGAGAACAGCTGTGGGATAGATGTCTACTGTAGTGAAAGGGTTAAATGTGTGAAATAAAGAAAAGAATAGAACAGAATATTGAAAAAAAAATAAAAAATAGTTGGCCAGACCCGCAATAGATCAATATGGTTACTGAAGAAGTGCCACTGAATTGCATAACATGCAGACAGAAGTGTTTCTGTAAGGCCTGTAATGTGTAAAGACTAAAATTCACACCCTTAAAACATCCTTTTTTCTCTTCTCCAACAGGCATAAGAGTCTTGGTCATCTGTTTTCAAAGAGGAATTCAATGACACAGAAGGCAATAAAGCAGAGAAAAGCTCTTCAATCTCAAAGCGGTCCAGATGGAGAGCAGCCAGTGGGTGGTTGAAGAGGTGGAGACACTGAGGCCGTGTGATGGCAAGAGAGACGAGGAACATTAAGAAATTGGATGAATTAATGATAAATCTTCAGGAAGGCAGCCAAGAGTGTGTGTGTGTGTGTGTGTATTCCTATCTTTATGGGGACATTGATGTTTACACAGTCAAACCATGAGGACAAAATTCAGGTCACCATGAGGGTTAAATATAAATAAAGGTCCCCACGAGTAAAACAGAAATGAGAAATTAATACATTAATTTGTTTTACTGGGAGGTCCCCATAAAGCATGAGGAAAAACAGGTGTAAAGTGAAACATGTATTTTTCAAAGATTTGAAGATGTGTTTACTTAAAAAAAAATAAACAAGTGTTTCTTTTTATGCATTTCTTTCTCATTATCCTTTTATTTGTATGTTTATTATTTGTAATTATTTATTCTATTTTAAAATTTCTGTTTTTGTATTTATTCATTCATTTTCATTTTGTTTACTTCAATAATTTTTTTAAAGTAATTATTCTTTTAGTTATTAATTATTGTAATTACTGTTCTTTATTTTTTTTTAATGAAATTATTATTTTTTTATTATCATAATTTTACTTTATATTAAAAAAAAAAAAGACAAAAAGTTTACACTCATGACCCAATCGCTACTTGATTTACAAACATTGTCCTCATGAGACGTGTAAACAAGTATGTATGCGTGTGCGTGTGTGTGTGTGTGTGTGTGTAAGGGTAAGACACACAAAGCGCTAAAACACAGTTGAAGAGGTGGAGGAGCACAGAGAACCAGAAATAGCAGTGTGAGAGTAAACTGTATGTGAAAGAGATGGGCTCAGAGCCAGAGGAGAGAGAGCAGATCTATGTAAAGGCGAGGCTGGGTGGGATGATTATGTCTTCTATCAGCGGAGGAGGAAGGGTAACATCTCTGTTTGTAAGGGTGGATCTGGATAAGGCTAAAAGAGCAGAAGTAGAATAAATTATCCACAAATAAATGTCATATACAAGGGAGGCAGTGGAGATGGTCACGGCAGAAAACACACTCTAAAAAGAGGCTGAGGGGGAAATGAAAATGAGAGGTGCAGCTGCAGTTTCAGTCTGAATCACATATGAAGCTTTGTGATGTGTAGTAGTAGTAGGCTGTATGGAAAACAAACACTGTTTACTGACAAGGCAGTGCCATGGACATACTACAGATATAACTGAAGTCAGTATGGTAGCCACAGGTTCATTTTGATAAGGGGAATTGTTGATAGACAGCATCTCGTCGCTGTCGGGCAGAAACCTGATAAGTCTGTATTTGATCCTTTTATTACCTCTGTTCAGGCACGGGATCCAATAACGACTCTGGCCAGTACCCCAGCTCCAGTACTACCCCAGCTCCAGTACTACCCCAGCTCCAGTCCACACATAGTTCATACCTATCACACTAACATTACATTTCTGTCTTATTTATGTTTGTGAATAAACAGTTTTCTGATGAACTTTGCATACTAATGTTGGTAAGATAACTAGCCTAGCTCTAGCTTCATCTCCTGTCCTAGTGCTAATATAACTAGCCTAGCTCTAGCTTCATTTCTTGTACTAGTGCTACTATAACTAGCCGAGCTCTAGCTTGATTTCCTGTGCGAGTGCTAATATAACTAGCCTAGCTCTGGCTTCATTTCCTGTATTAGTGCTAATATAACTAGCCTAGCTCTGGCTTCATTTCCTTTACTAGTGCTAATATAACTAGCCTAGCTCTGGCTTCATTTCCTGTATTAGTGCTAATATAACTAGCCTAGCTCTGGCTTCATTTCCTGTACTAGTGCTAACTAGCCTAGTTCAAGCTTAATTTCCTGTACTAGTGCTAATATAACTAGCCTAGCTCTTGCTACTCGTGAAAAAAAAAAAAAACAGAAAAAATATTAGTTCCAATTTTTGTGAAAAAAAAAAATCATACATTTCATTTTTAGGCCGTATCACCCAGCACTAGGTTCAACTGACATGGACCTTAAATGTTCAAACAACGAGACTGTGTCTGCCTGCCATTACACCAATGTTACAGAATGACACAATCCAAGAGCAAGGTGAAGGAGGCAGTAGTAATCACTGAATCCTTTCTTCTTCCAGATCAATGACCACTTTTGTCAAAGGATAAAAGCAGCTAACGGCTCATGCTACTTATCTTTGTGTCAGTATATGCTGGAAAAATCCAGTGAAAGGTGTAGGTTTTTTTTTTCCCATTTCTACAACTTATGTATTAGTGACGAGTAAAACCAAAGAGTCATGTAGGAAAACTACTGATGCTCTACTTTTATTGTGAATAGAGGAGTCATGCTTATTATTGATGTTAAGTTTTAAGTAAGTTTTGTATGATATGAACATTATGTACATGAGTTGTCTGTGTGTTATTGTTCACGTTAGTTCAATGGACACAAACAATAGCCCACCTTTAAATCTAAATACATATTAGAAAAATAAAATATTTTTAAAAGTTTACCGATAATGGGAGCATTATATGATACCAATAGTAGCGTTTCCAAATGCAAAGCAACATATTTTGACGGAATAATGTGAAATTGTAGAGATTATTGAATATAACTTTGGATTGTAATATTGTTTTATTTGTATTATAATTTTGGCTGCTGGTCGTTCACTTCGACGTGGATGCACATTTTGACAGAACACCGGCACAAATAGAGGTTTTATATATATATATATATATATATATATATATATATACTGTACATGTGTTTTTAGTGTCTCCCCAGATCAAGATCTCTGTCTTCAGATAAATACACACACACACACACACACAATTCATATGTGTAGTTTGTCACTTGCTGCTTCACATGTCATCCTTCATGTCACTAACTTTGCCATTTTTCTTTCTTACTAAACCGAGTCTGATTGGAAATCAATAGGTCCTGCTCCGTCATTGTGGTTGTCACATGATATCTGCTTCAAACAGCTGACTGGTCCAGACTCCAATTCAGCAGGCAAAATGTTTTGGGAAAAAAAAAAGACATGGAACAGAAAAATGTGTTGATTATGAAACATTGATTTTGCATTTCATTTTATCTTTATGCTGCCACTACAACTTTGATTTGTGATAAAATATAGTAATAATAATAATAATAATAATAATAAGTAATTGAAGCCAAAACCCAATTAAGATGGAATCAAATGAAATAATCTATTTAATAGAAGTGATGTAAGTAATTCATGACTATAAACCATGGACTAAGTCTAACGGAATTGGACACTTTACTGTAAAACTTAAATGGGTACGTGTGTAATCTGACATTACATGATACTAAAAAATATAAAAAAGTAATGCATGCAAATTTGTAGACAACTAATATATATTCATGTTTTAAAAGCATTTTTTAGTAAAGAGGGAAACAGTGGTGAATTTTCCACTGGATACACATGCAAAACTTGAACAATATTGAATAAATGTAAAGAAAAATAAAGACAGAAGTATGTAATGTCTGTTTTTTTCCATTCAATTACAAATGCTATGATTCGTTTATGATCAAAAGATGACACAAGATGTTATTTCATAAACATGGTGACAAATATAAATATGTTTTACAGATAAATGTATTATTATTATTATTATTATTATTATTATTATTATTATTATTGTAATTACCCCTCTATCTTGTACCAAATAAAAAAATAAATTGGGTTTCCTCGTGTCCACACATACTGCACCCCGTTTCTGTTAAAACTCTTCTTGACTTGTAACAGCAGTCAACGTATTTTATTTTTTTAATTCACACCTAATATATAACATCTGCAACCACCTCTTTCCAGCGCAAAAATGAGGGTGTTTTGGAAATTGTCATTTTTCCATTACATACATTTTTATACACAAGTTATATTTGTGCAATTTGATGGTCAGTGGAAAAATCAACTACTTTCTGTTAAAGCACTACTGATAAAAATTAAGGAAGCTTAAAAATAGAACCTGAGACAAAGGAAAAGACTATATTTTAACCTGAAAATGTAAAAAAAAAATAAAAAAAAAGGAATATTTTTTGTCAAACATTATTCAGACTGTGTGAAGTAAAGCTAAAATAATCCAGGACTGCAGTTATTGAAGTGTGTCAGTGCAACTAAACCTGTGGAGCACAATAAAAATGATAACAAAATACAAACTGAAAATGTCCTTAATCCCCATACATTTTTTGTATTCATCAGCAAAATACAAAAAAAAAAATAAATTAAAAAAATGGTAGTTGCACCTCCAACCCCCCTTTTATGCAAATGTTATACTAAAGTTGCAGCTGCAGCAGTGCCAGCACAAATTTCCATCCTACCTGCAAAAGTGTGTGCATGGAAAGTGAATGAGTAACCGCCTATCTCCAATATTACTGTCAAGGTGCCTTTGAAGACACTGCAGACAATAGTGGAAGATGTGGTTGGACTGGAAACATCACTGGGTTGAAGCTAAAGATGTTAACCGATGACCGTTTGACCAATGGTTGACCACATCGGCGTAGTCTGGTCATTATTTTCTGTCCCCGGTTAAAAACAAACAAAAAAAACCAAAAACAGCTTGCATCAGACTCTTCTGCATTGTAGTGTAGGTTATAAAGAGGAAGCTTTGTGATCTCTCCATAACATATCTTTATGATGTTGAGCATTAGCAATACAAGATGGAATTTATTCATGGCAAATTAATAATTAATAATTAATCTATGTGGTACGACCATTTCACACCAGTCTGAATGTTTGATCAAAACACAAAGGGACCAGTAAGTTGACACCATGAAAACCAAAAGTGTGGGAAGACGTCAAAAAAAAAAAAAAAAAATCAACGATAGTGATGTGAAGTGTTCACTCTGTGATACGACGCTGATCCACCAGCATCGTCCAACCTGGGACTGGGATCTGGTGGGTGGGTTTTGGAACCCCCCCCCACGGTCCTGAAGTGCTGTATTCATGTAAATATAATCGTCACATCCACATCAGGAAGAAAATCGAAAATCAATAATGCTTAACAACTAAAGAGTATTTTTGTTGTTTGTGTTTCCATGTATAAATAATACAAACAAAAAGAAAACTACATTTGCGGTTACGTTTTTTTGTTCCCTATGATATTTAGCAGCATAATTTTCTTTGACTTCGAATGTTTTCTCCATGTGTGATGGTTTAAAATGAGCTTTTAACATAACATTGCTCCACCTGCAGTGACTGGTGTTGAAAGGAGCCACGGCTCGTAAATGGGTGTGTGTGTGTGTGTGAGATCGAACAAAGCAAACGTTTTACTTTCCCGGTGACCGACTTAAACCAGTTAAGGTCAAGATTTTTTCTGAATTTCTTCATCCCTAGTTTGAAGCTCATAAAGTCTATCGATAGTCTACATGTTAATTAGGAAAACAAATGAGTAGGTGTGTGGAAAAAAAGAAAAAAAATCATCAAATATCAGAAAGAAACGGTTCTGTTGGTGAACGGCAGCTTCATAGAGCTGTGTGTGTGTGTGCATTCCTATCTTTATGGGGACACTGATCTGTTTACAGTCACACCATGGGGACCAAAATTCAAGTCCCCTCAAGGGTTAAATATAAATGTAGGTGAAATCTGTGTGAATTATGCAAATGATGTCTCCTATAAATATGTTAACTTGGTTGTTATTTTCTGGACGTCCCCATAAAGCATGAGGGAAACGGGTACAACATGTATTTTTCAGAACTTTCAAGATGAAAAAAAACAAAACAATTAAAAACATTTTTTATGTATTTAATATATATATATATATATATATATATATATATATATATATATATATATATATATATATATATCTATCCTTATTTTAGTTTTTTATTTTATTTATTACCTATATCTATTTTTTTTTTACTTAATTTATTTTTATTTCTTTTAAAATGTAATTTAATCTGTATTATTATTTAATTTCATTCCATTAAAAAGAAGAAAATGTGTTTACACTCACTACCCAATGTCTACTTGATTACAAACTTAGTCCTCATGAGACATGGAAACCAGTATGTGTGTGTGTGTGTGTGTGTGTGTGTGTGTGTAAGCAGACACAGACATGATGCTGTGTGACAGATCGAGGCCACTGTGAAGCAATCATAAAAGCGTGGCCCCAGTTATTGATCCTGGGATTAACACTGGAGCTGCAGATAACACACACACACACACACACACACACACACACACACAACAGCAGCAGCACAGGACACTATGCACATGTTTTTGCCCACAATACCAATCCCACATGCACATATGTATGTACTCCCACACTACGGATGTACATCTGCCACATCAACGTTTGATTATTAGACGAGTAAATCATGAAAATTGGCCAACATTGTCCAAAATTAAAGTCCTGCAAAAATAAACACGTCAGATAGATGGAGTAAATCTGCAGCCATTTCCACCGTAGAATAAAAAGTCTAAAGAAAAACAGCACGAACAAAAGACAAAGTCAAATATTATGGAAAGAAAGAGCATAATGAGAGGGTGTTTTCTCCACTGTAGTTGATGACAACGTATCTGATGTGACTTACAGATGGAAAATGTCTTCTGTTTTCAATAACATGGTGTTGCTGAGTTTGTGTAGCAGGGCGGACAGCTTAGATATAGACAAACTGGGCTGTGCTGTTTGGTTTACTGTCTTCACTGCAAAAATAGAACGCTAACCAAGTATATTTTCCTCATTTAGAGTCAAAAATATCTCATCACATTTAAAACTAGACACTAGACAACATGCAAACTCCACACAGAAAGGTCTGGTGTTGGAATTAAACCAGAACCATTTTTCTCTGCCCTCATATATAACATTTACTGCATATCTGCATAACCTGAAAATTAAATATCAGAAAACATATCATTGAATATTGTAAAAACAAATGGAGATAAATGAGTTATGAAAGGTACAAATAGAGAAAAAATTATTTTGGAAGTGCCGTAAAAGTAGCGCTGGGTCTTTAAGGGTTAAGATCTGTTGTCTAAAACTAAGTTCTTATATGTCAGTGAAAAGTTACTCTTGAGGTCAGGGGTCTCAAACTCAATTATCTGGGGGTCAGTGGAGGTAGAGTCTGGGTCAGGCTGGGCTGCATTAATAAGCAGGCCACAAAAAAAGAGTTTCTATTCTTTACTCACACGTTCTTCTATGAATTGTTTTCTGTCCCTACCAATCATCTCACTCATGTCGCTTCACTCTCTTTGTTTGTTTTCTTAAATACATCTTGTTGATTTAGACTAGAAATGAGAAAAAAAAAACATTTGACATTCATTTTCCATGAAAAAACGAACAAACAACACAAGGAGGACACACAGACGTGGCATATGAAATCTGTGATCTTATCCAATCACATCATTATCATGTTATCACCAATCACCAATATATCAATATCAATTTCTAAGGTTGTAGACGACATGTTGAAAACAGCAAATCTCTGCTGTGACCTTGAGGTGAAAATTCAAAATGACGTCAGAGTAGAAGTTTCACCCTTTTATATGTCTCCTTGTACATGCAAAATTTCTGTCAAAAAGCTGAAAATGGGCATATACACACACACACACACACACACACACAGAGACAAACAAACAGACAGACCATTCAACCAACATAACTTCGCACATCTCAGATTCACAAAGTTAAACAGACTAGAAGGAACGTTCCATCAAGAATTGCTGACGCACAATAATTCAATATGACATCAGTCCAGAAGTAGCGAGTCGATGGGGAGGAAATTCGGTCTGTTTCATCCTTGTATCTGTCTCCTTCTACATGCTACATTTCAGAACGATCCATCAAGAATTGATGATGCGAGAGGTGGAAAAGTCAAAATGTGCATGCACAGACAGACAGACAGACTAGATGGCCGCACAGAGCGTGGTAACTTCATGAATCATGAAATTTGCAATCTTGTCCAATCACGAATACATCATTATCACATTAAATCACCAATACATGTTGAAAATGACAAATCTCTGCTGTGACCTTAATGTGAAAATTCAACATAACACCAGACCGGAAGTAGTGACTCGATTCAGCTGAAATTTGGTCTGGTTCATCCTTGTAGGTATCTCCAATTAAACCAAAAATTTCAGAACAATGCATCAAGAATTGGTGACGCGAGAGTGCAAAAAGTGGAAATGTGCATGTTACACAAACAAACAGACGTACAAACCATTAAACCAACATAACTTTGCAAATATCTGATCAGTGAAGTTAACAAGAAAAACATAAAATAGCGAACAGAGAACCTGTGAAACAGTTACACACTCACAGAAAAAAAAATATGAAAGAAATTATATTTGAACCCATAAAGACCCAAATATCAACCAGTCACCAAAACCATCTACTGTTAAATGTTTAACTTTGTCATCTTTTCATGGTCATCAGATTTTACTTATTTGAATGTTCAGACTATCTATCTATCTATCTCAAAAATTAAGGGCGTTTTCACATGGTAAACTCCGCACCAAGGTTCGCACTGTCCGGACCAAGGTTCGGACCACAACCTTTTTTTTTGCCTTTTCACACTGCACTTATAATCCGGACTTTATTTACAGTCTTCATTCACACTGTATTGAATCAAGTGGACCAACGGACTTTAGAACGTCATGTCGTCAATGCGTGTACAGCGTGCGTCTCTCTATACTCGACCCTGATTGGTTAGTAGATGAGCGCGCTACACTGTTGGAGGAAATGGTCCCAGATAATGGACCCAGTTACTAGTTTCATAATTTTTGCCCTATTTTGGCAATGTTGCCAACTCTCGTACCAGTGTTCCCACCAGCGGCTTGTCTCCAATTCAGTCTTTACAGTATCATCCGACCAAATTTACCAAATACCTGGTTTCCTCGTCTCCCCATGTATTGCCACGACTCATGCTTGGACGTTGACTAGATTCTGCGCACATGACTGTGACGTAATTGGTCCGATAGTCCGGACTTTCCTAAACAGACGTTTCACACTGTGCACCAGCGAACCTTGGTCCGGACCGAGATGACCTCCTCAGCTCGGACCAAAGCGGTCTTTAGTCCGGAGCAAGGTTCGGGGGAGGTTTCACACTTGTCAATAAGGTTCAAACTTTCCTGGAAAGTCCAAAAGTCCGGATTTTCTGAGAGCTATGTGAATATGCCCTAAAATCTTACCAAGTGTATTCTTCTTATTTCTAGTCCAAATATCTCATCATACTTAAAATAAGATATAATCACCTAGAGTAACTTTTCAGTTCGATATAAAGAACGTATTTTTACACAATAGGTCTTAAAAGTCTTATTTCAATAAAGCTTACCAAGATAATTTTCACTTGTTCCATTGGCAACATTTCTTTCTTGAATTAAGAAAAAAAGAAAAAAAATGCCAACGGAACAAGCAAATTATCTTGGCAAGATTTTCAACATCTATTATAGTTACTCTTGAGGTGATTGTCTTATTTTAAGTGTGATCAGTTATTTTGTCTAGATTGATTTTTGCAGTGCAGATATGACTTATTTGGACGTTCAGAGACTCCACAATAATCCATCCGGATCAGATCATCATCATTATTATATTTACACTTGTACACAACATGACGCAGCATCTCAGTGAGTGCACGGTGTTTGATATCACCAACACCAGGTGGAGGAGGTGTTTGATGCAGAGCAGACACAGTACTGTACTCCAACTAAAACTGCTTACATGCTAACATATGCAAAAGACAAGGGTTGTAGTGCAGCATCCAATGTCCCTGCCAACATGTTCTCCTTCTATCTAACACAGTCTGTGTCGTCTTCTCACTGATTTGTTACTGTGTCCTTATTTCACTCTGCCAATGTCAGTTATAAATAGCAGTGGAGCCTAGAGGGCTCACAGCTCTCATCCTCTAAAACACACACATACAAGCAAAGCTGAAGGAACACACTTTGCATCATAATGACAAAGCCTCCACATTCAGCTGTTGTTTAATGCGACTGGTTTGACTGTGGTACTGCAAAAATATTTTAATATGTATCCATCTGCAATAAAACACAGCTAAAGTACGGTTTGGTTATCAACAAAATAAAGCTTGGATTTGTTCTATGTTTACTACAGGTCAGTACACAGTGACACTGCACAGACCCATGTGTCCACAGTGAAGCTACAGTATATTACACAGCATGAGAAAAAAGCTCAACAATCTGCCTGCCTACACCACCTGAACATCTTAAAGGTAGAGTAGGAGATCTTGGAGAATGATTCCTGCAAGCTAGATTTTGAAATGCCTCTTTGAAACCACGGCTCCAAAAATACATTAACGCACATGCTGTCTGGAGCGATGACAGTGGTTCATGAGCATTCACGAGAACTCAACGTCAATTATCATCCTAAATAATAAAACAATAATCAACATTTAGCAGTTTGTGTCACAAGAAGCTTAGCTAACAAAAGGTTTAGAGGCATGAAATAAACACCATGAAAACACCAGCAGTTTACACACAGTGTTGGTAACTTAGCAAAACCTGTTTGGTCAATATCTGACATGTTCTCACTGATGGGGTGAATACGATACCCATAACCTATTAGTTTGTTGAAATATTATATACTCATAACGGTATCATCTTACCTATGGAGTAGAAACATGGTCACCTTAGCATCAGTTCTGCGCCCCTTTTCCTTTTTCGGTTGACGCCAGCATTGGAAAGTCGTAGCAATTCCCACCCTTGCCCTGTTCCGTTCTTCGCTCAGCTTCCTCATGGCCATAGCTTTTTCAAACACAGTTTTTATTTTGGTTTTGTTGCCGGTTGTCGACTTTTCTGCCATAGTTGTTTATGTGAACGTGCAGAAGGGGGAGGGAGGGGTGGGCTGATATTTGATGAACGTATCAGCAAATCAATCATTGAAAAGATGGTCAGGACAATGATTGGCCGGAGTTTTCCTCTGGTTCCATCTTCTAGACTGGAGTAAAACATTTCGGGGGTTTTTGCAAACATTATTTTTTTCAGTGCGTGATATGAGATCATGAAGAGGTTTTCAAACAATATAGTAAAAAAAAATGGTCCAAAAAAAGATCTCCCACCCCACCTTTAACTTACCTTGAACTATAGTTGCAAACCATTACATTGTTGTAAATCATCTCTGCATTTTTTTTTCGACAAATTTGTGTGTTGCACAACTGCCAGGCTTGTTTTTTTCTCCGCCTGTCTTGATCTCTGCAGCTTGGCAATTCTCTGTGAGTGGCTGAGCTCTTTTGAAGACTTTAACTCTATCTCGAGAGGGAAAAACAGAAGGCTGAGAGAAGAACGACAGAAGAAATGGATAAAATATGGAAGAAAAAGGAGCAGAAGTGTTGCTCAGAAGCTGTAAAGAATTCAGAATATTTATTGGTTCACGTCAATCTTTTGATCTGTTTTAATATACACCCTGCAAAAATCTAAATCTACCCAAGTGTATTTTCTCTCATTTCTAGTCTGAATATCTCAACACACTTAAAATAAGACATAATCACCTAAACAGCAACATTTCAGTGAGCTATAAAGAACTTATTTTCAAAGAACAACAATCTTATTTTGAGAAATGTTACCAATATAATTTTTACTTATTCTATTAGAATTGTTTTGCTTAACAAGATTCGTTTTTTCCTTAATTGAAACAACCGAAATCTGCCAATGAAACAAAAACAAATTATCTTGAAACATGATCAATTGTTGGGGGGAATGGTGCTTTTATAGTTTACATCAAAAATGTAAAAAAATAAATAAATATATATATATATATATATAAAACATACAATTAGTGTAAATAACTTGAGAATTCAAGCAAATGACATGAAAAATAAATATCAGGGGATAAATTAAAAAAAATAAATAGGAGATACAGTTATGAAATTAATTTGTTCCAGGAGTGTTTTCCTACTGTGAATTTTTCGTAAATAGTCGCATTTTACATGTGAAAGGCCTAATTCGTTCCAGGGCTCCAAATACTACCCTCAAATATAAAAATGTACCAATTTTGTATGAAATATGTGTTAAAAGTCAAAGAAACCCTCACCCCCACCCTCCATAATCAGATCACTGAATATAGTGGATGTTTTTTCTGAAACAATCGCCTCAGTCAGGTCACTGCTTTTAAAGGCATCCTTCTGTTTCAATATTGTACCAATGGTCGACAGGTTTCGGCCATATTCCTTTGCAATATCACTCAACTGCGTGCCACTATGCCATATTTTTTTTTTATCATGTCCCGTTTCATTTCTATTGATAACGCAGTTGCTTCTTTTCATTCACACCAGGAATCACTTTCTTTGGGCTCATGATGAATAATGAATACAGTATGTACTGCAATAATAAAGTTTCAATGAGCACACTGGGAAAAACTCACCTAACAACAGTAACTCTGTGATGAATGAGGGTCAAAGGGTCACGAAAAGCATCATGGGTAGCTCCCTCATAGCCAATGGGATGTTACGTACATGACATATTTATGTACATTACAGTACATACAGTAGTACAGCAATGTACAAATTCATGTCTCTGGGGTTTCGTATTCACAGATGAAAAATAGACGTAAATGCTTTTCATTACTTGGATTATTCTTGAGCTGGGTCTTTCATAAGTAGAAGTACCACAGTACTCACATCTCTGAGTCCGATATGGGCAAATACATGTGGGTCCACAAAAGAAACTATGGACAAACCTACATGGGGTCCCTTATGCCACCTATATGTGACCCTTCTAGAGCCCATATGGACATGCTGGCTGGGTTTCTTAACATGGTGGCTGGAATTTTTTTTATGTTCTAAGATATTTTCTCACTTTTTGTTACCCTCTGGCAGACGCTTCAGGACAACCGAAGCAAAAACCAGTCGAATGAGAAGCAGCTTTTTTGCCAGGGTCATAGTTCCACTTAATGGACACAAACACACCGACTAGGAACAACATGTAACATGACTTGTGGTAGGAATGTTTGTGTTGTATGTTTTTTATTTATTTATTTATTTATTTTACTTATGATTTGTAGGTTTATTGCTTTTTTTAAATTATTTATTTATTTATTAGCCATGCACCTTGGATTGGATTGGATTTTGTCGTATTAACTGATACAACAACAAATAAAGAAATTCTGGTTCTGATACTTTGGTATTAGAGTAGGATAATATGAATCCCCATTGGATGGTTTCTGGGGCACCTAAAACAAAGCGCTGCAATCCATTTTAATTGGTCAATAAATCCATTATTGTGTGTGATAGGATTATGCCGGGACAGTTGGTGAGGATGTGTAACACATACACATACAGAGCTGTGGGACTGTGAACAGTGGATTGATGTTCAAGTTCTATTTAAAGCTCTTGCCGCAGTGAGAGACAGATAACTTCCTTCATTAGTGATAACCTGAAATATTCAACAGGAGGCGGGCGCAGAGCCAGAAGGAGGTCAAAGGAGAGAAAGGAAGAGGGGAGAGTGAGCGGTCTGTCCTGGTAGATCTTTGGTTAAAGCAGACATCATTAGCTGTTCTCATCCAGCTGTCGGCTCATGTTGTAAAGCGTCTGATCACAGTTACACTTTCAAAGAATGGAGTCCAAAGGGGCTTTGAGACATTTATGGCCTTATTTAACCTCTAAAATATAATCATAATTAAAAACAGAGTTAGCACTCCCCTACCATTGATCTAAGGTAATCATTTCCCTGAACTATTCACTAACATCAGTTGCTTTGCGTTGCCAGACTAATTTCCAGGCTTAGTTTCAGCACTGTGACAGCACTGGGGAAAGAGTCGGTTGAACCTATTATCATTCAGGAGTAGGAGAACAAACTGTCTGACTTGTTTGTATTTCTTTAAACCGACCACAATTGTCTTTGGCAGCACTAAGCCAAGGACACAGGCACTGTGACTTTGTAAAGAGTGTCAGGGTAGGGGCTTGGTTTTGTGGAATATTTATGCATGAGGAAGTGAGGATAGGCATTAACATAAATATAAATCCCAGAAAAAGAATACATGAGAAAGAATCAAATTAGCTTGCCTCATTTCACTAATCCACATCTTCATCTAAACTTGGCTTTGACAGCACGTACCTGCATATTGAACATAAACACTGGGGAAAAGAAAGGTTATTTCTCTCATTTCTAATCCAAATATCTCATCACACTTAAAATAACACATACTCGCCTAACACATTTTTAGACCATAGATCTGAAAAACCTTATTTCAAGAAATCTTACAAAGATAATTTGTACTTTTTCCATTGAGAGATTTATTTATTTATGGGTTGAATTAAGCAAAAAGAAAAAAAAATCTTTAATTAAACAAACAAAACAAAAAATCTGCCAATGGACTTTTGTTTATAATGGCTGTAATACCTCAATGGTTCATGCAATATTTTGTTATTTCAAAAACCCCTTGAATTCAAGTTGAAAGTCTTTCATCATGTCTGTATTACTTCATTTCAGATCCTCTGTGTTGCAGTACAAAAGCAAAACTAATACATTTGCTACTAGAAAAACACTCCACCAAGGCAGACCTCCCCCCTTTTAATGAAGAGAGGTCCTCCAATGTTTGTCTGTCTGTCTGTTAGCAAGATAACTCGAAAAGTTATGGACGGATCTTGATGAAAATTTCATGACGTGCTGGAGGGTGTCACAAGGAACAAATGATGGTGATGATCTGGAAGAGATCCTGGATTCTTAATAATTTTGAAATTTTACATTGCGGTAAATGGAGAATACATTTCAGGATACTTGCTCTTTTTTTCTAAACTGTTATTTTTTCCCCTCCAAATCTTAACTTGATGTACTTTTGTCCTTGTGTGTCCACTTTTGGGATTGAGACCGTAAAATGCGAAGTTAATTTTAGTACATATATGTATGAAAGAATGAATGAATGAATGAATGAATGAATGCTTGATTCACAGTAAATTATTTGTTACTGACAGAAGCATTTTCAAAACATGAAATTAAAGGTAAAAAAGTGCCGACCAGTTAGTGGAATCCGAGGTTTTCCTTATCTAATTCTTATGTGCCTTAGATATTTTTTCCATGACGTTTGAGCGTTTTTCCAGATTTTCATCCATAATTTCAAATATTTCAAGGTCTGGAAAAGAGCATATTAAAATTCCATACCTTTTAAGACTGTCAAGACCTATGCAAACACCCTGAGGCTGTATGTATGAAGCTTTTAGCTCTGGCTATTTAATTAGCCTATCAAGATTTAAACAACAAAATTGCAAAACTCAAAGGAGTCAAATGAGAAACTTTAGCAGAGGTTTATATTCCAGTAAAAAAAAAAAAAAAAAACATCATACATTGCAATAAAACCTTGGCATACATTAAACTGTCCTGTCAACCCACGTCACTTCACCTTGAAAAGTATATTATTGGTCGATCTATAAAAGGGCTTTTACAGTCATTATGAATGACAAATTTAGTACAAGGGTCTGGCACTCAAAGGGAAAAACTATATCAGGGCTATTAAAGACCTGATGGTTTAGCTTTAATAAAGTTATTTTATACTTACAAGTGCTGATGATAGTTCTAAATTTGAGAATGTGAATAAGTACAGAAAGAAAGGTAAAGTGGCACAGGGGGTCACAGTGTGTCTTTTGTTAATTTGATTTTCTTTTCAGAAATGAAAGAAAGACTAGCGGTTCATTTGTAGAATAATTAAAATGTAATTGTCAAAACATATACAAAAAAAGCTTGATTTTCATTTTCTCTTTTGAATAAAAAAAGGAAGTTACTACCTGACAGAAATTTTTTTTACCATAAATTGCTTCTTTTTTTTAATTTCCTGAGACCAGATGTTGTCATTTTCAAAGGAACAGCACTAAGGTACTAGGTCACGAAGATTCATATGAACAATTTATTTATTTATTTTTTTTACAAATCTTCCAGTTTGTATGATATCTGGACCATCGAACCAGTTTTGTCACGAAAAAGAAAAGCACTATGAAATTCAATTTTAATTCCTCTTTCAACTGAATATCAATCAAGTGCTAGTTTTTATTTTGATTCTGAAAAGAAAATCCAGTTACCAAAAGATACACTGACCCATGGGCAAGGCAGCAAACACTATAGACATACAAAAACTGTGTTCCAGTCCAGCTTCAAACTGAAGCTAAATGCAGTTTATTTGTGTGTATTTTATATTTCAGAGAACTAAGAACAACATGCACCTTTCAGCATTTCAGACTCATCACAGTATTAATCTGGGATCAGTCTTGACCAGGGCTTTTGGTTTCTTGTTTCGCATTTATTCTGTCCTTCTTAGTTTGTGTCAGGTACTCAGGGGAGAAGAATGACCTACTTATGTTGTACAGACAAAAACAAAAGTGCTCCAAGAACATCACACACACCAGAATCTGTCCTGACACACATGATGCCTAACATACAAGGATGGACTTTTCAAGCTTACACTAGAAATTATGAAGTGTATTATTATCCATATGAAACACCCATGGATGGTGATAAAGGACTGTTGGAAAGGAATCATACATTTGTGACAGATTATAGTGATTATAATTAAATAAAAAGAAAAGGATCATTATAAGAGGTAAAGAATGTGTTGCACATTATCCAAGTCTGCCAGTTCTATGAATAAGGACGGACAGACTTTAAAAGCTGCCAAGAGGGAAAAGAAAAGTAGTTGTTGCAAATTACTTTGGATAAGTGGCTCATGAGATCCTATGGGTGTGCTTAGCATTTTGCAGATCCCAAAAAGCATCACAAGGTTTGGCAAAGTCTTTGTGTATGACCTCCAAGTCTAGGACAACACTAGTACTTGGCAGCTGTGTGGCAGATATGAGGTGAGTACTTTAGGAATGGGCTGCATTTTTATCCAATCAGAGCAAATATGGAATACATGACTACAGTTATAAAAACACCTATTTGACAAACTACAGGGAAACAACAAGTGGTCATGAATCCAGATCAAAAACAGCAAAGTCATCAGTATTTCCACTGTGGGAGGACGCCTCAATGAACCCAAAGGTCATTGATTTAGATTGATCGATAAAAAGCATCCTCCAAAAAACCTTGGACAGTGGTATAATGCAGAGCTCAGGTGGTGTTTCCAAGAATCAAGAATCAATTTATTTGCCGTTTTCAGGAAAAAAAAAATTGGAAGAGGTTGTAAGAGCTCAGCAAAAGACACATAAACAGTAAAGGAAAAAAAACATTAAAATGACGTAAAAAGATAAAAACTATTTTTTTAATTACATAAAGAGAGTAACAAAAAACACAGGTGCCCCCATGGTTTGAGCACATCAATAACAATTGTGTTTCTACATAAGTATAAAAAGATGAAACATACTCCATGCATAATTAAGGATCGACATCATCGGTTCGGGACACGTGATCCGCTGATTGATTTTGGGGGAAAAAAAAAAAGTTGTGCTCCATCCGCACAGGCTACAGCTTGCGGTGAGCGGAGAAAGGAGGAGCTTGAACGCCCCGTGACATTTAAATCCCTTGTATGGGAGCATTTTGTCTTCCCTGTCAACTATGATGACGAAGGAGAGAGGTCAGTGGACAAAACTGTGACTGTATGTAGGCATTGTGGCACAACACACTATATGACAGTGGTCCACACTCTCTCCTGACAATGTTGACATCCTTGTCTTTTTGAAAAAAACAAACAAACTGAAATTATAAACTTAGGTTCTTTCACCGTCCGTGTTTCAAGGAGGATGCCTTCTTATGTTTACCTTTGAGTTCTAATGATTTTTTTTTAACCAACATTTAAAGGAGATATGTCTATTTATGTTGTGATTGACATTTTATATTGCACTTAAAAGTTATTTTTCATTAATAATTACGCCTTGTGCACTTTTTTAATCTACAAACATATGTATGTATGCTTATTTGTCTTGGTTTCTTTTTGGGTTTTTTTGCTTTTTGCTGATCCGAAAAATTATCCGATCCATTACTCTTGATCTGAGGAATGATCCGATCCGTTAGTTTTGTGATCCGATGCATCACTACCTAGGAGTTTATAAGAGAGAACACAAACCTGTCACTGCCACTGTGTTTGTCGAAATACAAATATGTCAAGAGTTAAAATAAAACAACAGGATCATGGGACTCACTCGTAAAGTATTTTTCTCCATCCTTGGCCACAGGGAATATATAGTTCCCAGCTGCTGCAACATTGGATACAAAATGTGTCCTCTGGGATATAATGAGCCATGCCCAACAAGGCACAAGTAGCTGTGGCTTGGGAGAAATACAACCGACCAAGCAAAAGGTTACAAGTAATGAATGCCGGCACCTGGTGGAGGAGATGTGTCGCCAAGAAGCGACTGCCAGGTGTGCAAAAGGTAGAACTCAGGCCAAGCAAGGCTGCTGGAAGGAAGCTGTCAAGAGGTGGAATCATCAGTGGAAAATGTAGTCTAATAAAGATGACCATATGACGCCCTGCCCTGGGAAAGGACACAGCCTGTACTCTGTGTCATTTACTGGATATAAGACCAGCCTCATCTAAGGCAGGGTACACAGTTCAACAGTCCCTCCAGGATTTCGTGGGCCTTTTTGAGATTGTTGCGTCCTAAAATGTCTGATGTTGCATGAGGTTTGCTGAAAAATTCCGATCAAAGTTGCTTTAAACGCTTTTGTTGTGGAAGGAAGTGAAAGTTGCGATAAATAGTTGCGATTTTCCTTTTTTTGTAATCAAAATTAAATAATATTTCAAATATTTAGTTACTGAAAAATTAAGTCAAAGTCATTGTGATATGGTCCTCAAAACTACCTTTTACCGAGATTGCAAATAAACGATTATGAGGATTAGGCATTCTCTGAATACTTGTTTGAGTAGACATGAGAAAAAGACACTTGGTAAGATTTGGATTTTTTTCAGTGTATTTGTAATACAAAAACATCACTATAGTTACTGAAAATTTCTGCACTTCCACTTTAATACATAATACAGCAACTGAAAATACACATCAAAATAGCTGAGACCATGAAACCATGAGAACTGTGAAACTTCCTTTTATGCTTGATATATTTGCATAGTAAGGAACAGAAAGAGTATAAATATCTTAGAAACCAAGTTACAATCTAGCTCCGAAATCGCACATTTTAACTTCACCATTTCTGAGTAGAAATGCGTTTTCCCTGTGGTAATGTGGTGTGTTTGTTTTAGAAACCAACATCACATTAAAATTTCATACTACTTTTTCATGAGAACTGTCCCAGACAAACATGGACCACAGTTGGCCCACATTTGGACAGTTGGTTGGGAAAAAAATGGGGGCAATGAAAAATAAATGAAATTACAAGAATGTCCAATTAATTTATAAAAGACTTTTGAAGACAAGTAGTGATTTTCACAAAGATTGGTATTGCAATTTGCAATACCGATTTGCAAACAAAAAAAATAATGTATTATTAAGCAAGTAATGAGCATCATGTACATCTTTAGTGTTGAATTAGAGTTTTTATGGTAGACCAAAATGCTGTGCATGTCATTATATTTCCCCTGCATTGCAGTGCTGTCATATACTCAGGTGATGTCCTTGGTGAATTAGGGGGTTATTTGCATCTCCAGATGGTCCACTTATCAATAATTCATCATGTTTTGAATACTTTTTCTCACTTCTCATTCTTTGGGTGAAAATATCTAAAATATGGATTTTGTTGTAAAAGTTTCATGTGGAACATTCTGCCTTTCAAATAAGTGAAATGAATGACTGCCAAAAACTAACATGAAACCCTGCATGGTTTTATATTGTTATACACCAATAACAAAGTGCAATTAGGGCAAACTCAACACACTGTCCTAATCTCATATAGAAAAAATTACATTAGTTTACATCAGCAATAGCTTCACATTTTATATTTTTACAGCAGTGTTTGAAACTTTATATGTTGAAAATAAATATAAAGACCCCAGTACCACTTTGGTGATTGTTCCTATATTTTTTTTTCTATCATAAAATAGAATACAGTAGAATAGAATAGACTTTATTATCATTGCACACAAGCTACAATGACATCGCACTTAACAGTGGGGTTACTCTGCATCACAGTAAAAGGAAAAAGGTCAAGATAAAAAGGCAATAAATAAAGATAAAAAAAAAACAATAGATCTTTAAAAACAACAGTGAGGTAGAGTTAAAAGGTTAAAAGTACCAGTTATATTATATTTAAATTAAAAAAGTGCAGTGTGTAGAGATGGGCAGATAGTGTCTGTTTAATCCTTTGTGATTTATCACTATCATAATAATTGTATCCTCTCAATTTTGCATTTATTTCAGTGAAACTGATATTTCCCTACATTTCTTTTCACTGATCATGTACTTTAATTATCATGATTGATTTTTGTAATCAGTGGGTGTGTGAGTGGCTCAAACAAAAAGCACCACAGAAGAAGAGTTTGATCCTCCAGATGGTGCAGATGGTTAAGATTCAACTCTAGTGTTTTTCTCAACAATAATAGTTTCTAATTAATATATTCTAATTAGACTTATGTGGCTAATGTAGGTGTTGGTAGGTGTAGGTGTTTCACCATCACAGTTAAAATAAGACTGTACAGTGAGATATAAGAACTTGTTTTCAAACAATAGATGTGGAAAATCCTTTTTCAAAACATCTTACTATGATACATTTCACTTGTTCCACTGGCAGATTTTTATTTTTGCTTATCTTGTATTATTTTTTTCCCCTTGTTTTTAGTGGGACATTTTTTTCCCAGTGTGACAAAGCTGCAAAGGGGAATCCATGACTGTAAAATGAACACTGCCACCAACACTATATTTTGCTAAATGCCAGGTGGAGAAGCCAGAATGCCGTGGGAAGAATGTTCTGTGAATGGATGGAAGTGTTATGTTTGGCACTGACCAAACACTGCATTCCTCCATCAGAACACGATCCATCTGTGGAACATGGTGTTGACGCTTCCACAATTTGGACCTTCTGTGTTGCCTCTGGACCATAACTCCTTGCTATTAATGTCAGAAATATACAAGAAAGTACTAAAAGAAAACATCGAGGCATTTGCATCTAATGCAAAAAGGGGGCAGTGCAATAAGAACAAGAAAAACACACAAGTCTTTCAACTGAGGCAGGGTAAAGCAGGGGCCTCATTTGATCTCAGATGGACCAGACCTAGAAAATAATAGCATAATTACCTGCAAATAATGACAACTCCAATTTTTCCTCTTTGTTTTAGTGCAAAAAAAATTTTAAATAAAAAGTATCCCAACAAAAAACATGTGAATAACCTGAAAAAAAATTACACTTTTTAGACTATTACACCTCAATTTCTCATTTCTATATGTGCATTATGGATCAAATTTACAAAGACACTAAACACACTGGGGAAAATGACCCTTTAAAGGAAAAAAACAAAAACAAAAGCAAGATATTTTTCCTAGAATTAAGCAAGCAAAAAAACCCCAATTTTCCAAAAAGTGAAAATTGTCTTGATAACATTTCTATTGTCTGAAAATCAGTTCTTTAATTTTGTTATTGTTATTTTTTTGCACTAAAACAAAGACATGAACAAAGTTGTCCTGAAAAGGCATTAGGGATGTTCACAGATGACCGATGATTGACCACATCAACGTCATCATTTTCTGTCGTTGGCCTGCATCAGTCACTCCACTGCACAAACTCTTTAGCATTGTAGTGTCGAATACAAAGAGGAAGTTTTTTGCGATCTCTCCATATCATACCTTTAAACATGATGAATTTCAATATGAGCAATACAAGACGGAATTTACAAATAGCAAACGCAGAGCTCAATTAATCTATGTTGCATTTCCCACCAGTTTAGAACGTTTGCTCAGAACGTAAACCAAACACAAAGCTGACGTGAGGTAATAGAACTTCTAGAGCTAGCAGCTAGAGACAAAGTATTCCACAAAAGGCTGGTGTGGCTGCAGGGTTTTGTTCCAACCAACCAAGAGGTCACAGTTTGACCAATCAACTCTCTGAAGACTGAGATCAGTTGATTATTTGAGTCAAGTCCGGTGTGCTGTTGCTGTTGGAACAAAAAACTGCCGCTACACCAGCCTTTTGTTGAATGGTATGTGCAAGCCTGAGCAAGAGACTGGGACAGGAAGTTGTCACCATGAAACCAAAAGTGCGGTGGATGAGTTGTGTTATCCATCTGACAGACCAACTTAAAATGACATGACAGGTAGGCTACAGCTAAAGGAGTTTGTGCAGAACTGACACAGGCTGGTGGACATTGATAAGGTTTTTTTTTCTCCACTATATTTAGCAGCATCATTTCCTGTAACATTGAATGTTTTCTCTGTGTGATGGTTTAAAATGAGCTTTTAACATAACATCGCTCAACCTCGCAGTGTGACTCGTGTTTAAAAAGCGAAGTGACTGAAGCGTCGTGGTGCGTTAATGACTGTTTGTGTGTGTGTGAGCCGACAAAGCAAGTGTTTTATTTTCTCTGTTAATGAGGCTCAGCGATTGATGATTTCACCATCCCAATAGGCATAGTTTAATATTGTTTTCACATTAAACAAGGAACAAAATATGGAGTGATATTTTTTTGTAGGTAATTATGCCATTACTTTACTGTAGATCATACTGGTCTGTATTTTGGAATCTGAACTAAAATTAGTTCGACAACTGTGGAATGTTTGCACTTTGCACATTCATTGGATTGGAATGAATTGGATTTGAACCTTTGGCGGGCCACATTTTTAACACCCGTGGGTTAAACAACACATTCACCCATGGTGCAGGACTGAGGAACGGTTAACATGAATATTAAACAAATTAAGTTTCCTTTACTTTTAAGACATACATGAAAGAGTAAATGATGTAGTTGATTTTCTAAAGGCTTTCACAGACCCATGACCTGAACAAAGACCAATAATTACAGATGCGCTAAGTGGTTATCAACTCACTAGATGTAGAGTTTCTGAATGTAAGTGCATTTATATAAAATAGACACAGTGTATTTAACTGGGGAAAAAATCTGAACACTTTTATGTTAAAATGATTCAGTTATCTAGATAAACTTGCGAATGAACATAAATATATCAATTTATAGATATATAGAGTAGCATTTCACATGTAACAGGCTTGATTTGTTCCAAGGCACCAAATATTACCCCTTAATCACTTTAAAAATTCTCAAATCCTCATAAGTAGGAGGTACCACTGTTATCATCCATTTATCCTGCACTAAATTAAAAAATATATTTGGTTTCCTCGTGTGTCCACATAGAGTGTCCATGTTTCTTTTCTGCACAATCTCTTAACATCTGCTTTTTTATTCTTCATATTATTATTATTCACATGACTTTAGTTGCAGAAACTGCATTTTCCACTAAAGTTTTGTATTAAATAGCAATGCTGCTACACTTGAAAACCACCTCTTCCTACCACAGAAATTTTACATGAATTTTCATTAATTATTTTTCCATTCGGTCAATTTTTAGACACAACTCATATTAAGTCAATTTGAAGGTCAGTTGAAAAGTGACTATTAACAGTTCATGGAAATATTTGGTTTATGTTCAGTTTGATATATTTTATTGAAAAGTCCCCTTTTTTTGGTCAGTTTTCTCTTTTTGGTCTAATAACCCTTAACTTTAATCTGAGCATTTATTACCATCTACATGATCAAATAAATTTAATTAAATAAGGGAAAATATTTGATTCATACTGATAAACTGCATAATACAGATGATAATATTATAATAAATGGTAATAAATCAAAGAAAGCTCAGATCTAGAGAGAATTTCATTTTGGAAGCGACACAAAAGTAATGCTGGGTCTTTTATGGTTTAAAGAATAATCTAACCGACAGCCTGTTAAACTTGAGAATTTCCGTTTTTATGTGACAGATGAGCTTTATTGGCAAAAATGAGCAAGGAAAAATTACAATTATACATTCCACTAATTTAATATGTTTGAATATTTTCTCATGGCATATCAGATCTTTTCTTTGAGCTTTTTTCTTTCATCTTAACCCTGAGATTATTAAACCGTCTGGGAGCAAAGAACCAACAAATGGTTAAGTAGGCTTACTGTCAATCTCAGAAGGTCAGCATGTCCAAGGCTTTACTGCTTGAACCAGTTTTAGGATTACACATTCCAAGTGTATCCACTATTATGGTATCCTACAGAGTTTAAGATCAGGGGTATCAAACATGTGGTACGGGGGTCAAATGCAGACCGCCAAAGGTTCCAAACCAGCCCATGGGATGAATGTGTAAAGTGCAAAAAGTCCACAGTCAAGTCTGTTTAAGTCATTTTAGTTCAACGTACGCTCAATGGAAAACAATCTGGACTACCTGAAGCTGGATTTAAACACCAAACATGATCCACCGGACTGCTGCATCCTCATTCGCACCCAGATGTGGCTCAAATCTTCTATCCCAGACATATTAGCCTGGACGGGCTAACAATATTGAGATCCAACAGAAGCCATGCGCTCATAGGTAAAACCCGGGGGGGGGGGGTTTAAAAAACTAAAAAACTAACCCTTCATTTTCTTTTTAACACATATTTCAAACAAAATCTGTAAATGTTTATAATTTTTTAAGGGTTTGAGGGGTAGTGTTGGGGGCCTTGGAATGAATTAGGCCTTTTACATGTAAAATGTGACTTTATTTATGAAAAATTCACAGTATGAATACACTTCTGGAACTAATTAATTTTGTAAGTAGAGGTACCACTGTATTTTCATAATTTAATAGGGGGTTTTGCACTGAAACGCAAGCAAAAACTTGGAGTTGTCTTTTTTTTAATATATATATATATATATATATATATATATATATATATATATATATATATATATATATATATATATATATATATATATATATATATATAGATTATTATGCTCTATTTTGCTGGCCCACTAGAGATCAGATGGGGCTGAAGGTGGCCCCTGAAAGAAAATAAGTTTAAGACTCCTGGTTTAGATGTTCTGTATAAGCTATACTGAGTTCAGAAAACCATTCGCTATCTGTGAAATGTACCTGTTCTTTCCTTCTTTCCATCTACACACCGAGCTCCAAGGGATCTTCTAGTAGAAGTGATCAATAGTGCTTCAGTTGCTGTTCTGCAGGCTGCATAAACACTACACTGTGGAAAAATTAACAGCAAAAAGTTGTACAATTGCATCATAAAAAATAAGTGAAAATACAATACAAAGTTGTTTATTTGAGAAGCTTCTTATTTTAACGATTAAATCCCATATAGCTCTAGTTTTTACAGGAAGAGTAGGTTAACAAAACCTGATTTGTAGTAGAAATGATGGATTTCTGTTTTGACAAAACAAAACTGTATGTTTAAAAACTATGTGGTGCAGTGTAAATTGCAAGACCATAATGTTGAAACATCAGCCCTTTTGCGAAAAAAAAAAGAAAAAATAATAAGTAATAAAGAAGTGAACATTGAACAATTTAATATTTTAAATCACTTTACCAATAGGTGTCTGTGGTTCAGTTGGTCGAGTGGGTTGTTTAATGACTGAAGGGTTGGCAGTTGAAATCCAAGCTCTGACTTTACTTTCTACATTATAGATTGAAATATACAGTATGTTTAAAATGTCAAATATACATGTTTAAAAGTGTTAAAAAACATCTTTAAAATGGTTAAATATACATATTTAAAATAGTTAAATTTACATGTTAAAAATATTAAATCTACATGTTTTAAATGTTAAATCTACACATTTAAAATGTCAAATCCACATTATTATGTCAATATGTTTACAGTTTGATGTGTTTTTACAGGATTGTTCTGGCAACTACAGCTTCCACTTTGTTTTTTTGTTTTCATGGGTTTTTTTTTTTTTTATTATTATTTTTACAGTGTACCCAGAACCATGCGTGCAGCTTACAGCTTCTAAAGACATACAATATAAGAAAGCATAAGAAACCAGTTTCAAGGCCACATCAGTTACCCATTTCATTATAATGTAAACACTTTGAACCATAGAAATAATCCTCAAACGTGAACACCCCCGAAATACTTGACTATTGTCCTCAGTTTGACAAATATTAGAGCCAAACAACAGCTGTTCAACAATCAGTAGTTCATTGTTCTGATGCTTGTTGAACCCTGGATATTGGGAAAGAATATCATTTTTAGGCTCATGTCCATTTACAGAGGCTGGATACTCATCTCATTGTATTTTCTTTGTTTTCACTAAAATATGCATCATTTTCATCACCAGAAAAATTTACATGTACATATGCATAATCACAAATTCTACAATAAAAGCTTCATCATTAAAGCCACATTATATTCATACAGACGTGGCTGATTTCCCGTTTTTAAATGCCTAAATCAATACTGTGCCCTTATACCAGTGGAGCTATACATCTGCATTCATCTATTTTTTTCTACACTCAGTGCATCTTTAGTAACAGCCAAGCAGAAACAAAACTCTTCATTTGAGCTGGAGCACACGGTCTCCGGTCTCCTAGGCAACAAGCCAGGTTTCCCGCGGTAACAAATCGCTGAAGCCGATTGGTGGAAAGATGAGGAGCTCCCTGCAGCATTCCCATGGCAACCAGATCTGTGGTTTCTGAGAAATGATGTTTTTTTTTTTTGTTTTTTTTATATAACGCTAACACCAGGCTCACCCTCACACTGACTCTCACATTTTATTCGCCTAAAGTACACAAAATCCTTTGTGTCAAATAAATACAGAACCCACTTTTATTCAGAGCTGACAAATGTAATAGATTTTACAGACTAATCTCTTTGTTCCCCCTCAGCAAACTGCAGCTTCACTCATTTCTGTGCTCTACTGTATTTTAAATCACTGCCTTTCATTGCGTTGTCTGATTAATCAAGGATAGTCTATAAATCTTACACCGAGTGCTGCATGTGAGATTTCTTTTGTGTTATGTCATCAGTGCACTGACTGCAAGAAGAATGAGATACAACAAAAGGCTGCAATAATACAACCACAATGACAGTCAGTGAAATATGAAAAATTGGCAGAAAAAACATCGAAATAATCATAAATACAGGTCATTCTTTAACCCTTACATCCATAGTGATCAATGCAGTGGACAGCTGTTGAAAGCTGTTGTATATTTATAGATTTATTTGTTTTGTTCCATATAAGCCAATACAGTGGATGCTTAAACGCATTATTCCATACACTAAAACTGTAAAAAAAAAAGAATAAAAAAAATGTTATTAACTGTAATTAATTGTTTTGCTTTTTCAAACAAATGTATTTGACTTTTGCATATTATCGCACATGCAGATGTGTTCAAATGTGAGAAATTATCATGATCATTAAATGTGTTTTATGTCATAGTTGTCAGTAAATACATGTTTCTTTGCTCTTAAAATTAAAAGCATGATGTTCAGCTGAGTGAACATGTTTGCAACTCTACAAAAAATAGGTTCACAGAAATGTTTATTCACTTAAAAAATATATACTACAAGTAGCTCCTTTAAATTATGCAACACACTACTTGGGAGGGAACAATTAGTTTGCAATGACACAGAGACAGGAAATATTTAAATCACTTCATGAATTATTCTTACCGTAAGAAACAAGAACAGTTTTGGTGTGATGTCACATCTGAATTCTTGCCCATTACTGCACTCAGTAATAATCATCCCTCTGAAACACCAAAAATGATTGATCTTCACAAAGGCAAGTGATTTACATACATCAGGTTATATATTTATATATTGATTTGTTGTTAAATTGTATTTAATTGTTGTTGTTCACTTTGTCTTATTGTTTAATGTATATGTTTGTCCGTTCGTCCATCCAATTGTGAGCAACTTTACGTAAAGACAACTGGACTAATTTCCATTAAATTTTCAGGAAGGGTTTGAGGTGGTCCAGAATAGATCCAATTCAGTTTTGATAAATGTAGGTCAAAAGTCCATTCCTGACAAAATTTAAAAACCAAACTCAGACATGAAAACACCCCAACACACTCAAAATCCAATTTACTTCAATGTTATTTATAGCGCTCTAAATCACAACATCAGAGTTGATTGGAGAGAGCAATCAATCACAGAAATAGATGAAGTCCCAAACATCCCCTGTCCTTAGACCCTCCTTTCCTGCAATAAAAAACTCCAAAATCAAGTGGGAAACAAGGCATTCAGAGACGGCAGACGTCTGCCAAGGCTTGATATGGCATCATATGACGTCAAAGCGTGACGTGATCGAGCCATGATGTCCGAAGGGGAGACGAATGTATGAATGCAAAAAAAGACAAAAAAAACGAGATTCTATGTTGTCTGAATCCTGAGATATTACCCTTTATGTTTTTTTTTTTGTGTTGACCTTTACTATGACCTTGACCTTTGACCTTCATTGCTCAAAATCTAATAGATTCTTTGTTGACCCATTATCTATGATTGCTGAAAGTTTCATTAAAATCCATTAGGAACTTTTTGTGTAATCCTACTGACAGACAGACAAACAGACCCCAATTTAATACCTCCTCGGTAGAGATAATAATAAGAAATCTTGGGGAGGACCACACTAATTGTATTCAAAAGCAGAATACAATGGATGAAAACAAGTGAAGCACATAAAATGACTAAAAATCCAGGTCAGATCAGCATGGAACAGTTTGACAGTCACACACAGAATATGCTATTCAAATGTTTAATTCCCTGCCCACACTACTACAGCTTTTCGGGTCACCCAAACTGAGATTTTTTCAAAAATTAATGAAGAACCTGGGGGGTCAGAGCCTTTTCTGCAGTCGCCCCAAACCTCTGGAACTCACTCCCCCCAACCATCTGCCACTGTTCCGACCTCAACACTTTTGAATCCCTTTTAAAAACTCATTTATTTAAGATTGCTTTCAATGTTTGAGTACTTTTATTCTGTCTTGTTTTTAACGTGTGATTGCTCTGATTTCTATTGTTTGTTTTTTATTTTAATTGGACTCTCATTGTTCTATTTTTTCCTTCATGTAAAGCATCTGACTGCCATGTAAAGCATCTGACTGCCATGAAAAGCGCTGTACAAATAAAATGTATTATTAAGAAATGAAACTGATTGGAAATCAATGGTGTCACACCCTATTTAGAACGTCTATTATTGCTTTGTTTAATGAGCATGCACCTGAAATGTCAAATATGAGTCATGTACTGTACTATACGCCAGTGTATTACCTGCACAAGATCAAGGTCAGCACTGACACCTTTGAGAGGGACTGAACAAATCATGTGCCGGCAGCAAAATCCATGTAATATTTATTATTAGAAAATACAACTGTAAGTTTCTGGTATGTGCAATAGGATATCTGTAAGTTGGGAGTTTCAGGCACTGTAGTCATTTTTGCATTGTATAGATATATTTTGGAAAAACATGGTTATATGGAGGGGAAAAAATATCCATATCAGTGGAGACGTTGCATAAGAAAGAGAACAATTGTTAGAGCAGTTGGTTCTCTGTTCTGTTCTCTCATGTGCACAGACTGGAGCACAAACTATGCATCTTTATACGGGGTGAAAATATCTGCATCAGATGATTTTAAAAAAGCCATTATTATAATTATTATTATTATTATTCAGACTGTAAGAAGCTGCATTACATCAATTTTTATTTTTTTACAGCATGATCTAGCCCATCTGGAATTAGTTTACATAGCTGGCTGAAGTATTGTAAGAGTGTTAAAACGAGTAAATGAACATTTTAGGCTGAATCTCATATAAAACAGGCCTGTGACATCATTGCCTGTTTTAGTGTGGGTTTACACTATGTGTTGTATAGATGGAAAGTATCATCTTGTGGACCACTCAGTATCACTCCCACATATGGACTGCATTTGTATTTGTAAAATACTGTTTTCTGCATCTATACTATTGAAAAGGCAAACACACACACACACTCATTCACATGTCTCATGAGGACCAAGTTTGTAATAAAGTAGACATTGTGTATTTTTTTTAATTAAAATAAAAAATGATAAAAATGTATTTTTTTTTCATTTAAAAAGTAGACAACTAAAAACACATGAATGAAAAATTATTTAAACAAACTAATAATAATAAAATCATACATGAAAAAATAAATATATATTTTTAAAAATATCTAAAAATAAATCTTTTTTAACACGTTTTAAAATCTTTGAAAAATACACATTTTACATCCCCCTCATGCTTTATGAGGACTTCTGAAAAAAAAAATAATAATAATAATAAAATAATAATAATAATAATAATAATAATAATAATAATAATAATAATAATAATGTATTCTTAGGGTCACGTCATTTCCATTTTACTAGTGGGGACCTTTATTCATATTTAACCCTCGTGGGGACCTGGATTTTGGTCCCCACAGCGTCAGAGGTCCCCATGGTGTGACTGTGTAAACATATTAATGTCCCCATAAAGATAAAAAATACCCCCCCCCCCCCACACACACACACACACACACAAACACACTCCTCTTTGATCATCTTGGTTAGACTCAGTGGTTGCCATGCCAACAGGCATGAATAACATTTTGAGCTGCAGTACTATAGCTTTCTTGACTGATGCAACATTTACCATAACCCCTCCAACACACACACACCAGTATCTTTTAGTTTCTCTCAAAGAGTTTGGCGGCTTAGTATGTAGGTCACCTCTTTGTAACAGCAGAAGAAGAGGAGGAGGAGGAGGAGGAGGAGGAGGAGGGGGGAAGGAGCATCCCAGTGTAATGGATGTTGTTGACTGGTCTGCACACAAACACACTCAGAGTACACTTGCGATCAATTGGGTGCGACTCTGGGTGACTCTTTCTGCCTCTCTGTCCCTGCTGTTCATTTGCCAGAGGACACCTAAGAGTCCTGAGAGGCCCAGCGTTGTCTTCCTCCACCTTCCTCCCTTTCATCTCTCCCCGTCTCCTTCTCTTCCTCCTCCTATCTAACATGAGCTGCACTTCCTCCTCATATCTGAGCCCTTTTGGTTCCTCCCCATCTTTTCTTCTACACACATAAAAAGAAGAGATACTCACACATGTGTATACACACACACACACACACACACAGCAGGATGGGGGTTGGGGTGGAGTCACTAAGTCCATTTGGAGTTGTTAAGGGTGGAGTTTTAAAATAGAATGCCAAGCTAAGCCCTGAGTGAACTCTGTTTCAAAACACAGCCGGTGTGTGTGTGTGTGTGTGTGTGTGTGTGTGTCTGTGTGTGTGTGTGTAGGCTGAAAAGGAAGGAAATGGATAGAGTGCCTCCTATGGACAAAAAAACATACCCCTGGTATAAACATGTGCAACTCCACAGTGCCTCCTGTTGAGGCTTATGTGGGACTACAACCCTTTTCCATTCTTCTATCCTTATCAAACACCTCTCTGCTTCCACCTAGTGTTGACAAATGAGAATATACCATTGAATACACACTTATCAGCAGGGGATACCGAAGGAGTAACTCTACTGTACATGTGACTAATTATTGGATCATTAACTCCACCAAGGAGGTTATGTTTTACCCCGCATTACTTTGTTTGTTTGTCAGCAAGATAACTCAAAAAGTTGTGGATGGATTTTGATGAAACTGATGAAATTAAATTGTGAGCTAGAAAGGTCAAAGGTCAAGGTGACAGTGAAGGTCAACAGCTAAAATACATAAGTGGTGATATATCAGAATCCAGACAAGGTAGTATCAGGTGGGTTGTTTTTTTTGCATTCACTTTGTCTTACCTTCAGATATCACATGAGATAACACTGATGTCATGTTTTGATGTCAAACAAATGGTTTATTTGCAAAATGTGTGACTTTTACTTTAAAGCAGGGTTTTTGACATATTTTGTTAAATCTGACAATATCTTGTGCTCAGTGTTGGGGAGAATACTTTTTAAATGTATTTATAGAATACTGAATACCTGCTTTAAAATGTATTATGTAACATATTTTGTGACACTGGCTACTCTTGGTCCTGTATTATGAATACTTGGAATAGTTTCTTTTAAAAACTACATTTGTCTATGAAAATGTCACATTATGCTTTGGTAACTGTAGGCCATAGAAATGCTCAATATTAAATAATAAAGGGATAAAGTGCTTGAACATAGCACCATTTTATTATTTTTTTTACATTTAAGTGCTTAAAACAAAAATGGGCAATTATGCTCGCCTTTTTTCCACAATAAAAATATATATAAAAGTGTTGCCACAAAAATGTCATGTAAAAATTAAACTTTTCAAAATAGTCCAACGAAAGTCAATGAAATGTTTTAAAGTATGTATCCAACATGTCCATGTCGATCATCCAAACCTTTCAACAAAGGAACATTGCAAACAAGGCAAAAAGTATTGGGTTTTAAATGAATGGAGACAAAAATTGACTTTTGAAGTTTTGTTTAAAAGCAAACATATTTGTCAGTAGCAACCAGATGCCTACCTAGATATATTTTTTCCCCAATCAGCAGTCCAGTAAAAGCGGTTGTAGCACAGCAAGAGAGACATTCAAGGTGCTTATCTGTCGTTCTGTTGCGATGAGGAGTGTAAATGGGTCCTCCCTGGCTGAAGAGTCGCTCGACAGGAGCACTTGATGGCAATGTAGTGTTGAACTTTATAAGGGCATTGGGATGTTTCCTCTAAAACAACAAGAAAAGAGTGCGAGTGTTAGGGATTATGTTATAGGAAGTTCAGAGACAAAAAATTATGAAAACAATAAAAAATAAAATCAATTGATCACAAAAAAAGTGCTCTAAAAATAGTGATAACAGATGTAGACAGTGCATTAGTTAATACATTTTACTACATATACATTTAACATTATACTAATATCAAATTAAGTGCAATTAGTTTGATAGGTGAAAACATAGTAAGTCGAATAGAATAGGACTTTATTGTAATTACACACAGGGGTGGAATGAAATTGAGATATTGTTTTACTGTACTAATTAGTTATATTTTAAGCACTGGTAAATCAGTTTGTAACAGAAAAACTGTGACGATTGCAAAAGTGCCTCAATGTAAAAATTTATGGTTTTCCAGAAAGCCATAATCAAATAACTCTCTCTGGGTTCTTCACAGAAAAAAAAAGTCAATTGAACATAACCTTCTTCGTCTTAACAGGTCCAAGTTCAGCTTAGTTGTCAGACCAGAATCTCTGACTTAAATGACTCATATGAGCAGTCTGTTAAAATTCTTGTGTTAAACTAATCATTAACTAATAGTGAATAATAAAAATAGTTTAGAATTAAGGAACATTTTATTGCAAAAGTCCAACTTCATTATCAAATACAAATACACATATATGAAAAAAATAAATAAATCAAAATGCTTTCTGGTATTGTTCAGGGGTCGAGACCAAATGTGGAGGCGGGCCGCAGTTTAGGGACCACTGTCTTACATGGTCGAATATTGAAATTGCCATATCTCAAAAATGAGACAGAGGATTTCTTTGAATTTTTAAAACTCTCTTAGGGATTGCTAATGGCCGACAAAATAAATTGTTAGTGAACACGCAACATTAGTTTACAAATAAGATGCGAACATCCAGATCCAAACCTTGGCAGACTTGTGCTGCTTTGCGGAGTTCTGCGCTCTAGTAATTTAATAGTTTTAACCTTTTTAGAATGAAATAATGGTTATTTTATACAATGTAAGGTACACAGTGGTGGTGCAGTAGTTAGCACTCGTGCCTCACAGCAAGAAGGACCCTGGTTTGATTCCAACACCAGACCTTTCTGTGTGGAGTTTTCTCCACATACTCCAGTTCCCTCCCACCATCCAAAGACATGCACTGATACGTTAATTGGTTAATCTAAGTTGCCCATAGGTGTGGATATAAGAGTGATTGTTTGATAAGTTCAGCCCTGCGATGAACTGGCAACTCATATATTGCTTTCCTTTTCTTAAATAAAGAAAAAAGGAAAAAAGAAAAATCATATTCAGCAGTGAAATAATAAAATGTCACTCTCACATGGTTGGCTTCTGCTTCTTATCATACGACTGATGGCTCCATTCATGGCTTGAAAGCTTTTCTATGGATAATTTTAAATATTCTCAAATAAAATAAAATTATGGCAAAGTGGTGCATCTGAAATCTGACAAGTGGTGGGTAATTACAGCTGTCATTCATGTATTTAACTTCTTTACCTGTCTTAAAAATGACTGCGATTAGACAAAAACTTGAGTCATGGAGTAGATTTTCTGCAGCCTGAAAATGTAGTGAAGGGATAGACACAGATTCATATCCACTAAGAACTAAAAAACTATTTGCTGAAATGATGCTAATTGGGTGACGATGGCTCAGTTTGTAGAGCAGGTCGTCTATTAACCGAAGGGTTGGTGGTTCAATTCCTGTTCTGTCCTAGTCAGCCCATTGTGTCCTTGGGCAAGGCACTTCACCCCCCTTTCCACTGTCACCAGTGTCACTCACACTGGTGTATGAATGTTCGGTGGTGGTCTGTCAGTCTGCCTCAGGGCAACTGTGAGTACATATGTAGTTTACCACCACCAGAGGGAGCATGTGAGAGTGAATGAATAATGGATCAGTAATGTAAAACGCTTTGGAGGCTTTGAGAAGTGCTATGAAAATATAATCCATTTTTATTAATTGTAGAATTTTTGCTCAATGATCAATGATTTAATGTAGTAGAAGCTAAATATATGCACAAACCCCTAAAATTATAGAACACAGAAAGAGATTAACCTATAAAGACCCAAACGTAAGCCAGTGACCAAAAGCATGTGATCTAAAACTTTTAGAGACACTAATCCTATCAATATGTGTAGATCATTTGTAGCATAACAAAGTGATGCTGCAACGATTCGGAGACAAAGAACCGGAAGCAACCATAGAAGAAGAACGGGTAGAGATTTCTTTTAATCAAAGATGAATGAAGAATGTGAGAAAACGTCACCAATCTTTAAATTCTTTTTTAAAATTATATATTTACATAACGTACAAGATCTGGGTATGGTGCAAAAGATAAATGTGCAGAACAGATGAGTAAAAAAAAATAAATCAGTCTTTTAAGACATGCATGAACAAGTAGGTATGATATACAGTAGTTGATTTTCTAAAGGATTTCACAAATTTTGAAATACTACCACTTGAAGACAGTCAACATACCCATGATCTGAAAAAAAGGCTAACAAAAAGCTATACATTTTTGCAGTGTAAAGTTAATGTGGGGACTAACACAAAACTACTACATGCTCTATATTGGTTAATACAGTGTTTTTTTTTACATTCACACATACCAGGATTTTTATTTTTTATGAACTGGCACTATTCATGTCCTTAGAATGACTATTCCGTTTGTGTTATCAGAACCTTCCACTATATCTGAGCACTGTATCAATGTGAACAGGATGAAATATTGCAGCCGCCCTGTCCCAGCATCAGGAAAGGAACCCAAGGCTCCACTTCCACCAATTCTTCTTTTGAAATTGCAGTCACCCCTGTGTTCATTATGTGAGTGTGTGTGAAAGTAGCCTCTTCATTCATACATTCACACTTCAACTCAACAACAGCATGTTTCACCAGAGGAGTTTCAGAGACACCGGCACCCATAGCACCTCAAGGTGAGCAAACTGAACCCACACTCACCCCAGTCCACCAGAACCTGATGTCTGCTCTCATCTGACTTTTGGATTTATTTTTCGGCAGTTTTTAATTTTTTTTAAACCAATGTTAGCATTTTTAAAGTTGTAATTTTACTGTAATTTCATATAACTTTCATGCAACTTTAAATATTTAGATATGCTGTATTCCATATGCCGTTTATTCCTTAACATCTGTGATTGTACATTGTCATTTTATCCAAAGGCTGTTTTTCTGAGTGGAATATCATTGGTTTCCTTTATAGGAGACCCGTGTCCCGGGACCAGTGTCAATTCGTACTTTAACAAATACTCAGAGAATGCCTAATCTCACCCCTATTTTGTGCCAATCTCATGTTTTTATGACAACCTATTGTTAAATTAGAGCCAATAATGTGATTCTGACCTTTCTGCTAAATGCGACCTTGACCTTTGACCTTTTGCAATATTGATCATTTCATTATATGTATATAGGCATTAGTACGTGTAATATTATAATAATATATCCAATACTGATTAAGTTAAGAGTGTGATATGTGTATGCTTGACACAGACACAGTATTACAGCAGTGAAATTTGCCACATGTCACCTTTGACCTCCAGAGATCTCAAAAACTGTTGGTCATAGGTGATCATACCAATTATGAGAATTGTAGAAATCTTCATCCCACATCGTTTGTTTCCAATCTCAAAGTTCTGTGACCCTCCGTTCTTGAGTTTTAATGAGATTTTGACCTTTTAGTGAATTGCAACCTTGACCTTTGACCTTTCCTCAAATGGATACAGCTATCTGATGCACATTAGCTGGATGTATGTGCCCATGTAATTGTAATGTATATTCTGCGTGTTAACCCTTTTAGCACCGTAGTAATAGATATAATTATTAAAACACCTGGTCTTTTTTGTTTACTTTTCTCAGTAATTCTGTAAAGAAAATGCCCTCTGTGTAAATAATGTACACCCTTTTTGCAGGAGAAGTAGAACTCTCAAAACCTCTCAAGTATTTATCATTCTTATGAAATTTTACATTGCGGTAAATAGAGAATACATTTCAAAGTGATCCAGAATCAAAGATCTCTTCCAGATCACCACCAAAATTGTATAATTTGTCCCTTGTGACACATCCTGAAAATGTTCTCAAAATCCATTCAGAACTTTTTGCGTAATCCTACTCACAGGCAAACAAACTGATTCAAATTCGATACTTCCTTTGCAGAGGTTACACTGATTTTACTAAGTGAAAGGGGAATTTAAAAAGCTAATTTCCAGTTGCAGCTTTACTGCGGTTGAAATCTTCCTTCTCTCAGCTCCTCCTCCTCACTCAAACAGTCTCTGTCACCCAAATCCCTCAGACAATCATCATCACATACTGATTATTAGAGTGAGCGGTGAAGGGCAGTGTGGTTATTATGGCTGTCAGTCAGTGTGCAGTACTATGGGAGGCATGCTGGGCACTGCCAGGGTGCCTCTGTCCCCCAACTGCTTCAGACTAAAGGACATATTTTAACATACTGTGGGATTAAAACAAAACAAGATGAACACCTGCGGCTGGGAAACTTTTTGACTTTAGCAGCAATTTGAGGTAAGTATAGATAGTTTGGCTGGAAAGTACCCAGAGGATATTTTGGTGTTAAAAGAGGTGTTAAATCTTCGGCACTTACTGTAGAGCAGGTGGGTTTCTTCCTGTTTTGTACTGGTTAAATATGTAGGTCATTTGTCAGGAGCAGTTTATGACATTTGCTAACTTTGTCTCAGCGGATTGATTTGTGTATATATATATATATATATATATATATATATATATATATATATATATATATACACCACCAAGGAAGAAGGTCATAACCGTGACAACACCTCTGCTATGATCTTTTCTTTTGGACACAAAAAGTTAGATTTTTTTCATTTTATTAACTTTCACAGAGTGTATTTTACAGAAATAATACTCATGTTTCAGAAATACTTTGGCATTCATATATTTTTTTTAAAACATGCTGAACCAAACAAATGGCAGAGATGAGAGTAAACGGTCATGAAATGCTGACGCTATTTCGCTAATGCTACAAACACAAAGTGTTAATACATTTAATTTGAACCAAGTCACAAATTATGTTGGTAAGATTGGTGAAGGAGTAATGTTTGAGTTTTAATACTTTAGTTAAATTTAGGGTAAGTAAAAAAAAAAATAAATAAAAAAAAATAATCTATGTTTTACGTTATAATAGTCCATGTGAGGTGGAAAACGCAAAAAAAATCTATAATTTTTTTATTGTGATTTTTGTAGTGTGACCAACAAAAGGGTTAAAGTTACTGGAAAAGGACTTAAAATAACTGTTAATTGGTGAATGCTATTTACACCCTGATGCCTATAGTGAACAATTATATTTACACCCAGGATAAAAATAGCTAATGGGCAGAAACAATGACTGCCCATCCATCTACAGACTATTATGATATTTGCACTGGAAAAAAAATCTAAAACTCTAATCTAAAAGTCAATTACTTTGTCATTTCTAGTTAACCTTTTAACCCCTGATGCGTCATTTGGAATGGATGGTTTAGTTTCAATATTCAGAAAAATTATATTAAAAAAAATTGAGCTATGGAAATAAACTAAAACTATTGAAACCAAATTACAATGCAAGTTTTTTTTTTTTTAATGTTTTTACTTGATTGTTTTGCAAATTGTTTCATGCTATTTGTTATTTTGTAAATATTTATTCATGTTTTTTCTTCATTTTGTTGCTTATTTTGTTTATTTTTGTACATTTTGTTTTTTTATTTTAGTAATTTTCTTCAATTTTCATCAATTTGTGTCTTACATTGTTCATGTTATGTATTATTGCATTGGTTCATACATTTTTTGCTCATTTTTATCGATCACTGGCTTTTTTTTGTTCATTTTGTTGCTTATTTTATTATTTTTCGTCTTTTTTTTTTTTTTTTACTGTGGAGCTTACTCAGAAGTTAAAGTGTCAAACTAGCTCATCACAGTTAAGATATCATCACCTAAAGAATAACTTTTCAGTTAAATACATATTTTTAAAAAACTTTATAAAACCTACACACAATTCACTATGTATTAACTATTTGTTTTGTGTATCTGCTTTACAGACACTTCACCATCTAATTTTACATTTATGTTTGGAAGACAGTAGCGCTCGGATGATATGCCACAATCATGAGATAAAAAGTCAAATTTATGAGGAAAAAAATTGTCAAAATCATAACAAAAAAAAGTCAAAATTCCCAGTCATTAAGCACAATTAAAATTAATCAATATATAAGACGCACTGTGGTTTTTGGAGGAAATTAAAGTATTTTAAGTGCATCTTATAGTCTGGAAAATACAGTAACCTTTTGTTTCCCAAATGTCATGTAATTCCCTATTCAAAAATTCATTTGGACATTTTAGAAACACCCAAATATTGGTATGGACATGTCCATAGCGTCAATACGCAATTTTACTCCCATGGTTCGCAGCTACAGATATGTAAAGTGGAGATCATGGTGTACATTAACACACGATCAAATGCTGTTGAATAACAAACAGGATGAAAACGTGCACATATACTGTAGCACGCCACATGCGATAAAAAACTAAAGCAAACCTTCCCAGCAGTCACTATTATTCCATTAATGTTTCCTGACTGTGGGGAGACACCAAGTCTGGTCTGAACCATTAACACCAGTTGTCTGCACTCCTTTGCCATTAGCACTCATTCTAGCACTCTAAACAGAACATGTCACTGCAGGCCGTTTTATTTTCATCGAAAATTATGACCGGACAACGTTGATGCGGTCAACCATCAGTCAGCTACTACTGTTTTTAAATAAACTTCTCTATGTTTAGTCAATTTTTGTCAGCTTTAATTTGTGGCATTTTTGATATATATCCACTGTACATTTCCAATATTTTGCTTTGTCTCGGCTATATTGTAAATGAGGTTACTTCCTCAATATGGTGCCGAGTTTAAATAAAGGCGAATAATCGTTATAATAAAACCAGTGAAGCATGAACTACATCTGAATCACAACAAAAACATTGAATGTTGAGAGTTTTGACCTTGTATAGACTGAAGTTTGTAGACAATCCCAGTAGGTGGTCAATGATAAATGGGCCCATCCCTACAGGGAGATGAATCACTTCAATTAAAAGAGATTGGGTTAAATTAAAGGTCTGGTGTGTAGTGTTTAGTAACAGCAATGTCTCTAAATGCCACACATTACAAAAGTGAAGAAGGAAAAGTCTGTTCTGAGCAACAGTAGACACACAGAAGTACATTATGGAAGGGGTGTCGAAAAGAAACCATTCACAGTGGACTTTAAATGGGTCATTCCAAGTAAAGTCTTATTTTTTCAGTTGTCTCAATTTGATATTGGTATCAGAAACCAGTTTGATATTAGCCAAAAAAACAAGATCTAAGATCAAGATCTAAAATCTCAGATGTAAGTGATCTGATAATCAGTCCACTTCCTGTTCCTGCATGAGTCATGTGACAGAAGTACTGGTGTTACACAGTCCTGGATGGCCCACTTTACTAACCTGTTCATACCCATGTAAACTAAACCTATAACCAGACCCCTGATTAACACACACATCATCTACTTAGGGCTTTATTTTTGGCTAAAACACACACTATACATGCAGTCAATAATAAAAAGTTCACTTCAAAATAAAAAAAAACAAAACACTGCGGATCAACCATGGTTAGATGGTTTCATCCATGGTTTTTATTTTATCACTTCCGGTCCTGCTACCCAGCTCCACTTTGTTTAAATTTACCTTTCTATTTTAACTCATCCCTGCAGCTTTTTTTGGGTTTTGTACAAACACTGAGTGAAATTGCGGCTGTGAACTCTGACCTTTGAGCAGTTGGACACTTTAAAAGAATAATTATTAGATTCACGTAGGTTATTTTCACGCATCTTCTAATTTATTTTCCATTGACTGAGATTGTGAGACGTGAACGTGAGATAATTAGTGGGAGGACCCCCAATTAAACTATTATCATCATCATTAATATTAACCTATTATTATTATTATTATTAAGCTAGCACCACATCTCATGTCACCAGTTGATGAATTCACACACACATTAGAAACAGAAATTAAATTAGTTTAATATCTTCGTTGTTGTAACGCCGTAATGGCATTAAACTTTGCACTGCAATCCACCATAGTGCTGGGAAGTCACTCTCAATTTTGGATCATTTGGTGGAGTTCTGCAGATATTAGACGTTCCACAGTCAAAGAGGACACACAACAGACAGAGATTTGCTGAATTATAGACAGATGACATTTATTGAATTCATTTTGCGGTGTTTTATACTAAGTTTCTTTTAACACAGAGCAGATGTTTTCATTTGTGCTGCTTCTTGTCACCACGTGGGAGGATCACGTGAAATAGAAACTTTAACATTTAACACATTTAGTTCAGTTTTTTGTTTCTTATAAGGCTATGCATGTATTTTCTATATATTTAAAGAAAAGATAAATATGTATTTTGATTTCAACATGTACCTTTTTTTCCAGGTACATACATTCACAACAGGATGTTCCAGTACACATCACCAGAGCCTCTAGCCTTGCTCATCAGCACATCAGTGACAATAATGACTATCCTCACGTAACCCTATCTATGGTTTCTGACTAGTTATGCAAGAAACACAGCTTCTTAAACAGTATGTCAAATGAACAGCCTTCTCTTCCTTCTGTATGCTCCCCCCCAAAAAACATTCCCCATCTAGTAGCTAAAAAAATAAATATGCCTTAAAAACGAGGGGGTTCGGCTTGTAGTGTAAATGATAAGTGTGTTTTATAGGCTGTTCTGTCACTGCTTGAGTCTAAACCAGGCAGAGCAGCTGTGTCAGACTCTGCAGTGTGTCAGGTGGCAAAAGACAACTGCAGACTGCACACCCAAACACATGGCATCCAAATAACCTTCCAGAAACAGAGGCATGACATCAGACAGCCAGTGTGTGTGTGTGTGTGTGTGTGTGTGTGTTAGTGTAAGGTTACAATTGTGTTAGAGTTTCTCACTGGGGACACAGATGTACATGCCATTTTCTTCCTTAATGAACATGACCATGAAACATACTTAGTAAAACTAGTTACTTTATCCTCCTGAAATCCAGGAATGTAAAAGGTTTATTTATTTCCTTTATTCCAAAACATGAAATACTTTTGATAATGTAACTATTTGTCTTCGTGTGTCCCACAAAGAACAAACGAGGATATGAAAAACCAAGTGTCCAGATCATGAGAGTAATCATAATGTTGACATTAGTGGGGACATAATTTGATGAGTTCCTCCCCAGAGATAGCAAGAAAAAATTAAATAAATAAAGAAGAACACGGCTAAAAGAATTAAAATAACATGTCATTTTGTTTTTGTCAACAAAGACTAAAAGACATTTTAGGAATGTTTTTTTTTTTTTTTATTTCTTTAGCCACATTTTGTCTGGTTTTTATTGGTCATCGACAACTGCATCATATATTTAATTATAGTTATTGTCACAAGACTGATATTTATGTCTAGTTTTGTCTCGTTTTTGTCGCGCGATAAAGGTTCATTGATAACAATATTCAGTCACCATAAGGCAAACTGCCAATTAATGGTTTATTTTTTAGATCCTTCATATATAAAGTGCACTGGATTATAAAGTGCCTTAAGTGAAGTTAAAATCATTAGAGAAAAAGTCAAAATTATTAGATGAAGCCAAAATTATTAGATTAAAAAAAATCTACTTTTAAAAAAAGGATTTATTTTCACGTATTTAAAAAAGTTTTTCCATTTTTATTTACTTATTTTTATATTAATTTAATTTAATAATGTTTATTAATTTAAAATGTTAAATTATCATTGTTTTTTTTATCTATTCACACATTTTATTTTAAATTTTATTAAATATTTTTCATTTATTTTATTTAAAAAATTATGTGTTTACACTCACTACTACTCGATTACAAACTGGGTCCTCATGGGACATGGGAACGAGTGTGTGTGTTTGTTTAGAACACCATTCTTGGACGTCTGTGAATCTCCCATGCACCTGTGCGGTCAGTGTGCCACCTGACACTCCCACTTTCCAGTGGAGTCATGAGGTTTATGTGTCAAAAACGACCAAGTGACTTAGTGAAGAACTTCTTGAGACGAAGCCAAAATATGCGGTTGTGTTTATGTCTAAGGATACAGGAGGGGCCGCCTGCATCGTGATGACACTATATGTAATCATGTCTCTTTGGTGACCACATCATAAAGCACTCCTCTTGTGGTTTTAACAGCACAAGACATGCAGTCCCTGACCTTTGTCACACTTGTAAGAAAGGTGAATAAATAGCTCTGTATGTGTGTGTCTATGCCTCATGGCCTGACACGTATGCTGCCCTACAAAGCAAAAAGGCAGCAACTGAATTTTTTTGGTGAAAATGAGTTCGGGGTTTTGTTTTTTTTTTTTTTTTTGCAACATTCAAATCATTCTTTTTCATGTAATAAAATATCTCATCTCAAATGTCTGTCGTTTTGGAAAAAAAATGGTGGGTGCTTGTACAGTGACTGCAAAAAGTACTCGTAAAACAAAACAAAAAGACAGTAAAGACCATTACTGTGTTCTTACCAATGTCCATTTAGGACCCTGCCCCAATAGTTTACAGTCAATCACTAGATTAGACTAAAACAGATTATGGAATTACTGTATTTTACACACTATAAGGTGCACTGGACTATAAGGCGCACTGTCAATGAATGTTTTATATGATTTTTTTTTTTTTATATACAAAGGCAAATTAAGTGAAGTCAAAATTATGAGATAAAAAGTCCAAAATTATGACATTAAAAAGTCCAACTTATGAGATAAAAAAATCCAAATTATGAGATAAAAAGTCAAAATTATGAGACACAACATCAAGAATTATGAGATAAAATGTCAAGAATTATGAGATAAAAAGTCAAATTCCCAGTCACTAAGCACAACTAAAATGAATCCATACATAAGACATACTGTGTTTTTTGTAGAACTAGGTAATATGCAGTAACAATAGTGCCTCATGTCCTACAACTACTCAGGCTGAACAACAAG